>JAUZTA010000011.1:18004559-18016441 GCA_034780835.1 Ctenochaetus striatus | reverse complement strand
TACTTTTATAACTGCAAACCTGCCTGTCTGCACGGTTCTCAGGATTTCAATACAGTTTACTTATGTATTCAGTTGCTGCAAAGGGCTCTATGAAAATGGTTGGATAGGGGCAGAGGCCAGAAAAGGGGAAGGGTAATGTATTTTTTTTCTGTCATGTAAGGTAGCCTTGGTGTGAGCAGGTATGTGTCCACATTTTTTTCTCACCCTAGATATTTAGATAGAGCAAACAAATAAGAAAAGAAAAAAACATTTCATCGATGTAGATACATATAGAGGTGCCACTAGTCACCACTTAGACTTATTTTATATATATATGTGTATGTGTGTGTGTAAAAATGAGAGAGACGATGTAGGGATAGAAAGTGAAAAACAAAGACGCAGAGTCTTTTGGATGTTGAAGATCAGACTTTGGCCTTGCAGCAACATTTTAAATGCATAATCTCATCTCGTCTATGTTACAGCTCGTTTCAGATCTCGGCCCTGAAACAAATTAAGAAAATAACCTCATCTAATTTAGGTCACAATTTGTCCTACAACTGAAGTGCTCACATTCTTACAGTCATCAGCTTAAATGTCTCTGCACTTGTCTGCGTGTGTGTGTGTGTGTGTGTGTGTGTGTGTGTTCGTGTGCAGCACACAGCGACACTCATTGATGACCCTCCCTGTCCAGCTCGATCATTTGCTGTAATGATGACTTTCACAGAGGACACATTATTAGCTAACATCATCAAGTAGCACCAGTTCACTACAGAAATAGCCGCAGTGGATTCATCTCACACACATACACACACACACACACACACACACACACACACACACACACATATACACTGTGCCTCAGTGTCGGTCCTCTCTGCAGAGAAATGTCAGCGGTGTGTGGCATTATCCACATGATGCACAGCTTGTGTTCATTTTCACCTGCAGAGGGCACACACTGCTCCACTGAGGAATATCTCCAAAATGATTCATGTGGAAAATCCATGCGTTAGTCACTTCAAATAAGATTAAAATATGCCATTGTGATAATAACCTGGATATTGTTAGCTAATCCAAGCAGTGTTCATGCAACCTGATTTATGGAGGGCGGTGGGAGGTGGGGGGGGTCTTATTGCTGGATTCAGATGATGTAGACTTGCTGTCAGTTGAATTGTCGCAAATGTGAGTCTCTAGAAGAACTTCAATCCCTCCAAGGCCAGAAGGCATTTATTTCAAATGTGGCCGGGATAATAAAATCAGACATTGACAGGGTTTAAATAAATTGTCTTGATTTTTATTTAAATATTAGTCCATTTGGATTTCACCCTTAAAGCAACGGTTAGGGAAGGGTGAGAGCGAGTGACAGCTGTCGGGATGGGAGGGTAAACACGCATGTCATGCTGTATCAGTAAATTGGGGGATGACAGCAGCGACAAGGTCTTGCACAGACACTCTGCTCCCATAATTAGAGGTGGAGGCCATGTTTCAAGATGCCGACACTGCAGCTAAATGTTTCCTGGCGTGCCAACATGCAGTGCTCATCCTGTGGTGATAACTTTATAAGGATGCTGGGTTTGATTTAATTAGATTTGCACAGGAAGAATGTCAGTGTCATTGTTATTAGGCTAAAACAGTGCTTTTCTTAGTTCATGAAGACTTGACATTTAGAAATACAATCGTCACATAAAAGCAAATGCAGCCATCAGTGGTGTAGAAGGTGGAGGGAACCCAGAGGAAGCAAGGAAGTGTGCAGTGCGCTGCTTCTATTTCCAGAGAACTGAGGTTTTTGTGATGCACAGTGTAGAGAAACTCTGTATAGCTCTGCACAGTAGGGGTTTTGGCATTTATGGAAAGAATTACAGTACAAGACTCTTTGCAAAATCCACCTTCTCTGACAAAGAAGGAGCGCAGAAATCTTCTCTGTGGTACAAAAGTGTGTGTGTGAATTTCAAAACTATTATAAATAAAATATGAAACGTTTTCACATATAATACACCGGTGATTTACAGCCAGCTCACCAATGAGGTTACTTCTGCTGTCTCCAAATGGAAAGTTCCACTAATAAAGCAGCAGTAACTCAGGCAAACTCAGGGAATACAAGAAATTGTTGTTTGTTTTTAATACAATCACATATTTGTATTAAGGAAGAATACAATCAGACAAATAGGATCACATATCGGTGTGATGCTCTTTCAGAAAACAACATGTTGCAATCTTTATATTGGCCTTCAGTCGATGGCTGAAATGGAGAGTGAGAAACTCACTGATTGAAGTATAGCAGGTGGCTCAGTGCACACAGACCAAGAAGCTTTCAGGGGCCCATGAAGGATGTTGATCGTTGCTGCTTTAATAAAGATGGATTAACCTTTGGCCCTCAAAGCAACTGTCAACAGCAACATAACAAACATGAATGATATACCAATCTCTCACGCTGTGTAGTACACACATGGATTGTGTGTAAATGAATGTGTGTGAATGAGTGTGTACTTGTGTTACATGAGAGAGGGAGGGGCCCAAGATAAATATTTGCACCAGTCCAATCACAATTATGTTACGCTTCTAGTTGATACCAAGTAAACATAAAAGTGAAGAACTGTTTCAATAGTAAGCAGTAAGTAATGAATAACCATTAAACCAGTTAGCTATAATTAAAAATGTGTAGAATAGTTAGAAGTAGTGGACCAACACTCAAAATAGTTGACTAAAAGTAAGGGATAAACAGCTGAAATCATTAGCTAAAACTTTTAAATATACACATGAAAAGTCCAACTTCTGCTACTTCAAGTGTTATGAATGAACTGACCCACAACTGACAATTAAATTCTTTGAAAAAAATGTTGTAACCATGTTTACTTTTATTTAATTGATTACGTTAAACAAAATCTAGTTAATAATCTGTTTACATAAACTGATAATGTTGATTGATGTTAATCTGAGAGCATAATGAGGGAAACATTGTGTCACTCTAGTTCCTCTTCCTTACTCAGATATAACAGAAACATCAACACGCTTAAAGTAAAATGCACACCTGTTTTGGGGAGTTACAGGATAAAAACAAGACTGAGGGCAAATTGTAGCAAACTGAAAAACTATGACAGGCTCAGAAGGGCATTTAGAAATGTTGTCTTTATTTTTAATGTAAAGCACAGAAACACCTTTTTTCCCGCATTACCATAAATCAGACAAATCAGTTTCCCATTTATACAAAACTTTTACATCTAACAGTGCCTCACTCTAGAAATACATGACGTAATTATAAAAGAAACATCCACAGTACATTGATGATACACGTGATCAAACTATCAGAGCAACCGTAGCTAGTATGAATGCTCTGTGGGTTTACTCTGACAGATTTTTGTTTCTAAACATAAACCTTCCCTTAGGTATGAATAATACCTCTCCATGGTCAATTTCCTACCAGATCTCCTACGTTTAGGCCAGTAGTATCCGTTAAAAAACCTAGGTTACATTCAAGATTATCGTTACTCTGAGCGACCTCTCTACTATCATATACCTTTATGACATGTAGACTGCACGATACGGCATCACAACAGTAAGATCTGCATTTAACAACTGACTAATGCACAGATTAAAGTCACCTAGATGGTTGAAAAGAGTAGCAGGGTGGTGCAGCACTGGTGCAGGTACATCGTGTTTACAATACTGTCATGGAGAAGTCCTCCGTGTGATGATGACGTGTTTGATTTTGATCGAAGGACTTCACATTTCCCGTGTGTGAGGCGCATAAGTCAGTGATGTGTTTTACTGAGCCATACAAAGCAAAAAAAATACTTGATTTTGAGAAATATCTTGTTAAAAAAACAGCTTGGTAGCCGGCAGGTATTATGGGATCTATATATTTATTATTAAAATCAGAGCCCTTGCAGAACTTATATGCTTGACTGGATCGTTGATTGTGACATCTTTAATTGTCAGTGATTTTCTTAAAACCCGAATGTTTAGGTTGTTCAAATTGACCAGATGTTAATTGGAAGTGTTAAAACATGTCTGTCCATCCAGATAACCTTTATCAGATGTTGGTTATTCAAAGCTATAGAGATGTAGACAGTGTTGATAATGACAATGAGAGCTTGGGTTTGAGTGGTAAGGTTAGTTACAGGAGCAAATGCACAACTCCATTTCAAGAGAAAGAGTTTTTATATAAGGATCTAGACAATTATCTCTAAATACACTGCCCTCTTTCACTTGACTCTACAAGCCACTCCCACTCCCCTCCACGTCCTCAACGATGACTGAGCGTTTACGCAGCACAGAGTTGCCCTTCCTGCCGCTTCTGGCCTGCAGGGGCAGCTTGGTCTGGCAAGGGGCCCGGTACTGAGGCAGGCCCGTCTTGGTGGTGTCTAGCTCCTCCGGGTCGTCCTGCTGGGCCCTGAGGGCGGCAATCACATCCTTGTCCGAGGGGCTGAGGGTCAGGCAGCCGCAGGGACGGCCGCCCCCACCCTCCACTCCAACCTCTCCGGCTTCTCCCACATCCTCCGGCTCGTCCTCCACCGTCATGAAGGCGTCTCCCCACAGGCTCTCGCAAAGATCCCTGCCATGCTGGTACATCTACAGGCACAGACACCAAATACATTTCCACACACACACACAAATATTTACAGGACATGCAAAGATATCTGCCCTTGTGGCAAAACGCTGGCCGCCCACTGAGGTTAACTGGCAATGCAGAGAGAAAACCACATTGTTGAAACTCTCAAGTAAAAGTCCTGCATTTGATTTTATTCTTGAGTCAAAGCAATATTATTATCTGCAAAATGCTTCAAGTATAAAAAGTAAAAGTAGCTCACATCAGTTCTTTCCAAGTAATAAATTACTGAGATCCCAGAAGATTTTTTTTAATCTCATATGCATAAGAAGATAATGAAATATAAATCCTGGTACAGCTTTGCATAACTCTAACCTGAGAGGGTTTTCTCAGAAACATGACTGACAACAGTGGACATGAAAGGCACAATAAAGCATCATAATATCTAACTTGATGATATGTTTCGAAATGAAAGTAACCCAGAAGCTATAGATTGTTTCACACATTGGAATAAAAGCACAATATTTCCCCTTGAAATACACTGAATTAAAGTAAATGGACTTCATTTATAATCTTGTTGTCCACTGACACCTAAAAGTGCTTTGGGACATATGTCACCTTAACTCATTCATTCATACATTAAAAGCATGCAGGGTGCCAAGCTACAGTGTTTCCTCACACACTGATGGCACATCGAGAGCACTTTGAAGTTCAGTATCTATCTTGTCTGAGGACACTTGGACACGCAGACCGGAGCAGCCGGGGATCAAACCACCGTCCTGCTGATTAATGGACGTCCAGCTCTGCCTCCTGAGCCGCAGCTGTTTGAAGTGGAAGAATAAAGCAGCACAAATTGGAAAAGCGCTCTCTAATTCCTACCTCAAGGTAACAAGACGATTTATTTGTTTTTCTGCAACACAGGGTTGCACAAGCAAATGAAAGTGTGTCATCCTTTATGATCCAAACACAGAGCATGAAAAATAAAGTCTGATATATATACTGTTACTTTCATTCATTTACATTTATGAGTATGCGAACAGAAAATAGTCCTGAAGCCAAGTGCATGCTTGCAGTGTTTTAAATACAGTACTTGAGTAAACGTACTTAGGTACACTCAAGCTCTGAAAAGTACTGAATATAAGTACTTTGTTTTTCACCCTGGACTTGCATTTTCAATTCCATGCATACTATTTGCACATGGCTTACTATTTTGGCAACACTCATCGAGCGGAGCCTTTCTTTGCTTGTAAACATCCATTTGAATAAATGATTTTGGCCCTTGAGGGCGACGCCGGCCTTGAAAACAAACACCGTGTGCCAGGTGTGAGAGGAGGCTGCAGGCACCTGACAGCTGCTCTCGCAAGCGGCTTTTGTCTGCCCCTCGCTCGCCGCTCGTCCGCGCCACCCTCGAGAGCAAATTATAACACGAGTTGACCTTGGAGAGCTCACACTGGTATCTGAAAGACTTTGTCTCTGTGCGGAATGACGATTCTGTCAAGCCTCACGGAGTAGAGGGACAGATCCAAACTAATCGGAAAGGTCACCTGCAGCACCTTTTTGTGACAGGAAATTCATCACGGCTTTCGGTCTTTATAAAGTTCTTCTTTGAAGGAAAAACTCCTATTAGTGCTGACATTAGCTTTATGTTGTCTGAAGCATGAACAATCCTGCTCCTCTCTAATTAGACACCTATACGGATTAAAGGGGATATTGCACAACGCTGCAAAAAAAAAAAAACACCCAAACAAATCACAATTCAACATTTAAGCCGTTTAACTGTAAACGGTGCAGGCCTGCACACTCAGAATAAGTTAGGAGAGCTAATTAGTGAAGTTTCAGTGACACACGCTGGGCTTTTCTGTTCTTAAGCTCCCATTCTCTCTGCCGTGACGGTATCATAACAGTCATTACGATGTGCTGCCAAGTCACCAGCTCTGTCTCCTCCTATAGCACATCATGTCCCATACTTAACTCCCATTATATCTCCCCATTCAATTTTTTTTCTCTCTCCTTGGTTATTTGCTGCACTCACGGTTTGTATATATCTCTCATTCTTCCTGCTTTTCTATAGCCCACCCCCACCCAAGCGTCTGATTCCTTTCATCCTCCTGTCTGTTAGGGGATTAGGACTGAGTCACACAGGGTGCTCAGAGAAGAAAAAAAGCTGTAATATATTTACGGTGTTTGAAGGACAAAGAGGATGATGGCTATTTCTCTCTGCTACATACGGCATATTCTCTTTCTTAAACTGAGGTCTTATCGCAGCAACCCCATAACACACACAAGAGCATTTCTGTCCTTCCCCGGGCAGACATGGTTTGCTGCCAAAGCTAATTCAGTACAAGCACAAGGGGCTTTAGACGACATGGTGTGATCGAATAAGCGAGATATAGAAATTTCCTGGGGCTCTCTTCTGCCCTCCCCATCCTTATCTTATTTAATTTTGCCCTTCTCTGTCCAAAAACCCATGACTTTACACCTGGTGTGACAGGAAACAGAACAGAGAAAGGACTTAAATCCTTGAACAGGCTGACAGCGATAAAAGAGGTTTTCTTACAGCAGTCGTCTGCTGCAATGATTCCCTTGGCCGGGGGTCAAGATCAGATTAGAGAGAGGTACATTTCATATTTTATGTAAATGAATGGAAAAGACTACATTTATAAAATATTAAACAGATATCTTCTCCAGTAAAAAAAACACTCTTATCTGCGGGAGTCAGGATAACATTAAACAGTCTGATAGTCTATCGCAAACTGCAACTGGTGGAGGTGATGATTCGAAAGGTAAAGTTTTAGATAACAACCCACAAATTGCAGTGTAATTATTTAGTAAATACACACAAATAATAATTTAGATACTTTTTGGATTTCTATTGCAAGGACAAAAATGTAAGACATAAGGTTTACATTTGTTTTTCTGTCCTGTCTTACATTTACTGAGGGGATGGCTCTTAGTTTTTAGTGACACAACATTACAGTCCAGACAAAGCATCGAGCACGTATGAGAAAACTAATTATTACTGTGTAAGTCTGTGGTAGACAGGCTGTAAAATCCCCTGTTCACCCCTTTTCACTGTAATTACAGGGTATGTGGGAGCTAAAATGAAGTGTTCTCTCATCACTCTTTAAGTAATTACAGCCTCAGTTTTGTGTCTGCTGGCTGTTACAGTTTTATATAGAAAAAACATAGAAAAGGGGAAAATAGCCTCTGGGAAAGGACATATAAAATTAATCTGTCTGTCTCCTGCACATTCTCTGATTTTATTCATCATATACCTGGTCATCAACAAGTACTGTGTTATTTATGTACCTCTCCAATGCAAACTTGTTGCCCTTATATTCCATGTAAAGGAAGAACCCTTGTAAGTATTTCATTTAGACCCAGTATGTACGCAACATTTACAGTGTAATCTGCATGCTGTAATCTGAAGAATAACCAGAAGATGTTCTGTAAAACTGCATGTTCAGTAATCTCATGTGATCATTTATCCCCCCCCTCAGAGTGTCGCATGAGATGTGTTTCGGGCCAGCGTCCTGCACAGCCACGGACACTCGCTGCACATTTAACCTCATTCCCACAAAATGTGGAGTGTCTGAGATAAATCAGACCTTGGCTGGCAAATAATGTTACCAATGAGCACAAAGGGAGAGTGAGACACGGAGTGCCAGAGGGATTTTTGCATGCAGTGGATGCATGTGGGCCTGAAATGTATTAGCTCATCTCTATGCAAATTGACATCTACTGCAGTAAGAATGAACAAAACCTTACTGTATCTTTATGTATTTACTCTACAAACACACACAAACATACCTACAATGTGCTTTGACTTATCTGGTGAACTTTTCAGGGGCTATCAAGGATTTTTAAAAGGTTTCATGAGGACGTTTTCAACCCACAGCGGTTCTGTGTATTGCATAATTTGAAAATCCCTCATTTCAGAGTTGTGAGGGGTTTTCACGGCAGGGATAAGTATGTCTGTGCATGTTTTGCATTTCTGCTGTCCTGTGCAGCATGTCTAAGTCCTGAGCTCAGACCATGAGGTGACCCTCTGTGAAATCTCCCATTGCTGCTGACTGAAGAGAAAAACAAAATGAGGCTTTAGTGCTGCGCCCTCCAAAAATGTTGCGAGAGGCACTTGTTTGCAGCCTCTCCAAGAGGGGTGATTTGTTTTGAATGCACTGAATGCAGTGACTCATTTCTTTGTATTCAGGAGCTTTTTAAAACACTCTGTTTTGAGAGCTACTTACATTTATTGGAGCCTATTTTGTTCCATTAGAGGTGGCCTACATGAAAATGGGCCAATACAAGCACACAAAGCACCCGGAATACACATGTGCAGAGGCGCACACACACATGAACGCACACGCTCAAGCACTCTGATATTCCTTCTTTGCAATTTCTCTCCAACTGCAAATCTGCCATTTCCAGTAATCATCTAATATCACCAGAGAGCCTTAATAGGTCTGTCTCCATCTGTGAGAGACAAAGAGAGAAAAAAAGACATAAAGGAGAGAAGAGGGAGAGCAGACAGAGGAAACACACAGATAGATAGATAGATAGATAGATAGATAGATAGATAGATAGATAGATANNNNATAGATAGATAGATAGATAGATAGATAGATAGATAGATAGATAGATAGATAGATAGATAGATAGATAGATAGATCTGGTGTCATGGCATGTTGTGTGCGACAGTGAGGTCGCTGTCAGCCTCAGCTGCACACCAGCCTCTCGGTAACTCTGCCTCTTTTTAAATCACCCAGCTGGCCTCTGCCCACTGAAGCAGGACCAAACCTTTTCATGCTTCAGCCCACAGTGCCACCCTGAGCTGTTAACCCTTCACTTACCACACACACCCTCCTGACCTCCAGATGCTGTGACACTGTATGTGACCTTCTGCTTTCAGCGCATGGCTCAAATGACAAGCTTTGAGGTCTGTCAATGGGATTCAAACCTCTGACACCTCCTTGGCATGAATGCCTCACCTAGGATGTGACTGCACTCTGCTCATATAATGCTGCACTTTATGTTTCTGCCAATGCAAAATACACTGATCACTGTCTAAAGCTGCATCCAGTTTATTGGAAGCTCTTGGCTGTTGGGATGCTAATGCTAGCAAAGCAACATGCTAACAATAGGGATACTAACACCCTGATGTCAGGCAGGTACAATGTTGACCATGGACATGGTCGAGGGGGTCTGCATTACAGAATTCTAAATCTAAAGTTTGTGACTGTGCTTGCATAACAAGCAGGCTGAGGGCGTTCAAAACCTAAACTTGTCGCTAGTTTTGTGCTCTTTATGTATGTGCTGTTTTATAATCCTGTTCCTCTAAAATGGTCACACACACTGCTTCCTGATTTTTTCTTTAACTTGTTTAACCAGATTCATCCAAGGAGTTGTTTTTGCTCTTAAGATGTTGCCATCATGTTTTTTAACTTGAATGAATGGAGCATGCCTGCATATTATATACAACTGATTTGGGTATAACAGCATGTCACAGCTGTTTATCCTGGAGTATAATCAAGGATGATCTTAGCTCAACCACCTTCCAGCAGTTGTTAATTAAAAAAAAACAAAATGGATGAACAGCTGAGAGTGATGGTGGAGTGTCATTTGTCCTCAAGGTATTTGGTCATAAACCAAAGAATTTGACATCATTTTTGGATGTGATGATAGAACTGGAAGAAAAGTTTATGTAACACCAAACTGACTGAACCAAATTCAATGAAAGTCCATCCAATAATCATGAAGACATTTGAATGAAAATCGCAAATGCTGGATATATTTCAGAGAGCCCAAATTCAGTCTGGACCAAAGTCATGGAAGGATCAATATTACCATTCATAATGCCATTCTGCTAACATTGCTAAAAACACTGATATGCCTGATTCTTCTGATGCCAAATACAAACACCCCCAAAAATGTGCTGGATCAGAGCCCACCTGCTGATACTGAACACAGGTCCCAGTGCAGTTCTGTCCCCTGGGGTCTCTGGCCCAGTTACGAGCACACGTCATGTCCATCCTGCAGGCATCAAACCTGAAGAAAGGTATGCAAATTCACAAATTAAAATATCTGAGATGGCAAACATTAAACTATACAAGCAAACATGCTGCATACCAGAGAACTGGGGTGCCAATTTTACAGCAGATGAGAAGAATAACACCACTTTCCTTGTCTGCACAGCAAATATAAAGCTATCGTCACTAGCCAGTTAGCTTAGCTTAGCACTAGTGCTAGAAACAGGAGGAAAAAGCTACCATAGCTCTGCCCAAGGGTAACAAAATCCAGCACCTCTAAAGCTCAGTAATTAATCAACATGTTATAACAATATGCTTTTTACAGACACATCACTTCTTTAAAGGGCACAGAGACGGAACAGTGATGTAACTGACTCAACATAACGAATGCAAAACCATAAAGTGCTGTTTATTACACTTGGGTATTTGTATGCATTAATAAAATTAGGTTTTCTTGTTAATCAGTTTCATATTTACTGTACAGATCTCATTGTTATAATCTTAACATCACACTCTAATCTAGAGATTGAGTAATCTTATTTCCTTAACTATTCCTTTAAATGTGCACTTTGTAAATTTCAATGCAACTGGTATTCAAATAAAAGTACACTAGGTTATCTTCATTTTTTCACTGCTTGTATACAGGCTTTTATTTTTCAGGAAGCAAAGACACTGTGATACAAGGCTGTTTTCCATTTTGCTCATAATCCTCCAGGTGTCTTTGAAATGGAGCTTGAAAGCAGCTGTTACAATAATAGTACCACACTGTACAGGAAAAGACTGTAACATGTAACCTTGGTCTTACAGACAGTTAGCCTGACTTAGCATAAATACTAGAAACAAAAGGGAAAAACTACCTCAAAGGTAACAAAATCAATTCACAGGATGGTAATCTCCCTGTCGACAGCCTTACAGACAGGTACTGATTTTGATTTAGGTTTGCTTGGCAATGTGTTTGGCAGCCTCACCAATCACGGCAGAAGCTGTGGCAGAGCGGCACAGCCTGGATGTATGAGCGGCGATGGGGGTGAGGCCAGCGCGCGGCATCGGGGGAGCAGCGATAAAAACACGACACACGCTTCAGGAAGCCTTCACACCTGAGGAGAGAGAATGGACCAGCTGGTGTAAACATGATGAATGGTGACGGTTGAACCTTTATTGACATTTGGAGGGCTGACTCAGCAGAACTGGTCATAAGGTGGGTAAAGACATGATGACCTATAGCCTTGTTTTTTCCTTTCCATTTTGCCGTTTCAAGTCTCCTTTCTGGTTTCTACTTTTTGCCACTTTCCTCTAACTCACCGTCAAATTCATTTGACAGAGATTAATTTTAT
>JAUZTA010000011.1:17950645-17966062 GCA_034780835.1 Ctenochaetus striatus | reverse complement strand
TAATGGCTTAATACAGTACTACTAAGTAACATCTTTAAATAGACTATCAACCAATCATTACTTCAAAGGCAAGAATTACATCTTAACCTACTACATTATTTTGTGGTGTGGCAGGATGCATTTACTACATCCACTGTGTGGTATTTCCTCACTTTCTGTGTGCTATCAGAGGTTAGCAACAATGGTAGCTCTGTTCTACTCTTTAATAGGTTTGGGGGAGTTTACCATTCGGCAAACCTAACCATTGCTAGCTGAGACAATGTTATGTCAGCTAGCCAAACACATCAGAAAGTCTTTCTCCTGAAAGCCGTCCTGTAAATCAACTCTAAGTTGCAATCCAAGAATAATGTCTTGTTGTCTTGCAGCTTTGGTCACAGTCTTTTAGCTTGATATCATGGAAGTACCGTAGTTGTTAAGTACATATTCAAAAGCCTTTTTTATTATTAAAAGATTATTGTCTGAAAAAAAGTCAGCTGTTCTCAGTTTCAATCAACTCATGGAGCTAACTAACATTAGCTTATTTAGTTATTTAGCTATAGAGGTAAATTTTCCCATTATCATTGTAATTTATGTGTTATAAATACATTTGACATGAACAGTTCCTTAAATTAGTACATTTCCTCTGTATGAATAGTGTACATTACACCTACAGCACAGCTACAAGTACATACATTGTTCTTTCCCCTTCAGGGCACTTGTACATAATATTCTTTTTATCAGAATTTGTCATTCGGTTCAGTCGTTTGTTTTATGCCATGTTGGTTTTTTTAATCTTATTTTACTGGATAGTAATTGTATTTGTGGTGAGTTCATGGTTCACCTCTCTGTGAGTGATTCTCCTCCTCCACCCCTGCTTCTTCCACTCCTAAAGAACTCCTGTCAATCTATTTTCCAATCCAGTACTCTGGTTCTTTTTTCCATTTTGCATCATTTTTTTTTTCGAAGTCATTGTAGGGAAGCACTACCGATTGTTTATGCAGAGTTGAACCCTTTGACATTTAAGTTATTTATGTCACTCTGCTGGTGGTCTAATGAGGTCTTAACATCTACTACTAATTCCTTGTCCTTGACGCTGGGTGATTTTTTTCATCACCTCACATCGTGCCACCATCAGAAAATTGTACCGCTCTCTCCCTCCACCCTCAAACAGTGAACTTGAGTGACATCTATATTGAGCCGTTTTCCTCCTTCGCTGTGGTCCCTGGTCTGCGTTATCAGAAGTCTCCTTGCTACATGCTGCATAGCAACAAGCCGTCATGTGACCATGGCTCCCTCCTCGCCCATTCCCTCCAGGGTTGTAGACACCAACTAAATTTCCTCTGTTTTTTGTTCCTACAATAAAGTGCTCCAGTCTACTCATGCTGTTAAAAATATTTACTACGCAGAAATATGTACAGTAAAAGAAAAAGGGGCTTATGCACGTTTCAAGAGTGTTGCTTTTTACTGGAAAAATAATATGTCTGAATTTTTTATTAGTTAGCTCAGCATCTCTTTTTCCCTCTGGATCATCCCTTTCATCTTATCTGTCAACACAAGAGTGATTTATTTATTGCTAATATTTCTATCTCTAGTTAGTTCTCCTTTGTTCCCTAACATGATGTTGTTGTAAACACACTAGTCTTTTCCAACTCCTCATCAGCAGTTGTTCCCTCCCTCTCTGCCTCTATCTCACTCTTTTTTCTCTTTCAAGTGCTTTTGTCTTACTTTTCTTAATCTTATCTGTCTCTTTTTTTGTTCTAATCCCTCCCTCTTTGCGCCTCAGATCTTCCTCTGTTTTTGCTCTGTGTGTGACATACAATTGTGTGGTTTCATATAAATGGGCAGTTTGCTTTTGTCAATATTAATGATCCCCCTGCTGTTAAGTATAGGGAGGAGTATGAGCACGCAGAGGACGAAGGCTCCTGTTTTTCTGGCTTTGTCAGAGCTGTGCTTTTCCCCTCTGTGTCATCTGCTTGAGCTTACAGTGAACAATATTCCCCAGCGTGCTCTGTTTATGCATTCGGCCGTGTTTGTGCTGTGTGAATATACTTATGCCAGTGTGATAGTTAAAAAAACTGGGTCATGTTTACCTTGTGCATGTGTGGGTGATGAGCACCGCTGAGAGCGCTTTTAACCTGCATATCTAATTCTTGTCTTTCTCTTCTTTTACCTCATTTAATTTGCAAGTTTCATTCTGCTGAATTTTTTTCTCAGTCACTCCATTTCCCCAAACATTTGCTTTCCTTCATCTCGCTTTCATGTCATGACTTCAGCAGCTAACACCCCTATCTCCCTGCACATCTCCCTTTCTCGTCCTCCACACCTCCGTCCCTCTCTCTCCAGCCCTTGGCAGCAGCCAGTAGAATCCAGATTTACCGAGTGCAGTGGAGTGCATCTCTCGCTCTCCTCCCGCCCCTCTCTTGATCTTGTATGACCATCATGCAAGGAACAGGCCCTGGGCATTGGCCTAAAATGTGGACTTTTCCATCAGCTGCCGCATACATGCTGGATGTGTGTAGAAAATACAGAGAAGTTAGCGCCTACATGTTTGACACATAGCACGGAATGGACTGACAGTGTTTTTTTTCCAGAGCTGTGCAGAGAAAAGTCAAGGCCAAGCGCTGTGTCTTTTGTGTTTACAGCCAGCCTCCATTGATTTCCTGCAGCACAGAGAATCCATTAACCAACAATAGTGCTGCTGCACGGTTTAGTTTTTCCTCTCTGTCTTTCTCTTGGCTCTGAAGACACAATTACTGGACTGATGAAAGCCAGTGTAGCTATGTTGTATATACACTGAGACACACATACACACACATACATGTACACGTGTGCTGTCATTAGATGACTGGCATCTCTGGGATTAGCTGCAAGGCAGAGTCTGTGTTACAATGAGATTATCAAAGCATCAGAGAGGAAGATTTAGGGGTATTGAACACTGTTAGGACGTAATTGATCCAGTTGAAAAAATGGTGTGAAATGGCATAACTCCAACTGCCTGTTCAATCCAATCTATTGGCATGTATGATCAATATCCATAAGGCTAGTTATGGATCTGATTGATCAGGATGTCCTGTGAACTCTTAAAATAATGAAACCGTTGGATGAGATGAAATGGCTCAGTTTTGTGACCTCGCTATGATGTTTTAGCATCAAAATGAATTAAATCCCTTTATTAGATTTCACAGTTACAAGCTTAATCAGAGGTGTTAGCAGATGGGCAGGTGTGACACTTTGAATATTAATTCAGGTGATGCTCCTGGTATTGATAACCAAATCAATGGGGCTTTTAATGATGCTTTTTTGATACATGTAAACAAAATTCAAATAAAGTTGCTGGACAAAAATAAAATGCCAAAATGATGTTATCTTGGTAATAAAAAAAAAAAAAACAGAAGGGGAAGCTGTGTATTTTCTGCCAGATGAGCTACCAGGATGTTCTATTTTTATTACAAAACAATTTAACACAGAAAATAATGCAAGATCCCCTGGCTGACAGCTTGCCAAGCTGGCCCAGTGCTGTCCAGCAGTAACAATGGCAGGTGTTGACATGTGGCCACTCGTAGCATGTGTTCATGTCAGAGAACAGAGATTTGTAACAGTGAAGCAGCAGTTTGCTCTGTTTGTATTGTTGTATTTTAACTTGAGATGAAATTCTTCTAAAGAGCATAACCATTCTCTTCTAAACAGATAAATTAGGTAAGATGCGTCATTTAGTTTGTTTTCTGTGTCCTGGAATTCCCTGTGGGATCAGTCATGAATTCAGTTCTTCACATCGAGATTTTAAAGTAGAACAAACTGTAATCCTGGAGGTGTTTCTATGAATCAGTCGGTGTCTCTGTGTCTGTGCATCTTCAGCTCACTGTGTTGATCCATCTCAGTCAGCCCACATCGCTGCTCTGTAAGTGTCAGCATAGGTGTGTGTGCCTGTAGAGGCAGTGGGTCCTGCTCACATGTGAACCCATGTGACAGAAAAAAAATGGAGAAAGGAGGAGAAACCAAGCAGACTCGTCCTTATCCGACGGTGAAAATTATATTCAGTTGGCATTTTCTTCTCTCCTCTTCGTTTCTGATTGCTTTTAAGTGTGTTCATATATCTTACTTTGTTGGAGACCAAGGCACATTGTGTGGCATTTCTTTTAAAAACCTTCAGATAAAATTTAAATGGTTGCAGTGTGGGTATTTTAATCAAAAAGGCAGCATAGACACAAAAAGTTTATTCAGTTTGCTACCTACAGTGAGTTAAATAGAATAATATCATGTGCAGATGAATGTGTGTGGAGTCCACGGGCAGATTTGAGGTGACTCAGTGCAGTAATGACTGCTATTAAGCTTCCAAAACATAATGTACTGAGGTGAAAACCATCACTGAGGTCATCTCTGTCCTTTCTTTTCTCCATTTCTCGTTGCTCCTATTCTCTCTAACTTTTCTGCTCTCTTCTCTCGTTCCACGCTCTCTCCCCTCATTTCTTATCTTGGCTGAGAGGAGGCAGACAGGGATGGATGACTGAGGAAATTGAATTCTCCTTATCACTGTTGTGCTCCTGCACTGATCCATGCATTTTTTTTTAACATCTGCTTCTTCTGCACCTTCACATGCAGCCGCAGTATGCACATATTTATGCATTGCAACAGCAGCAGAAACACAGTGCGCAAATACAACTCTGCTGTGCTAACTTTGACATAGTTGTGCAATGACAAGTGATCCTCAGATGTTTACATGTATCTTTCTTTCTCTCTCTCTCTCTATAGTTGTCGAACAAGCAACAGGAAAAGTTTGATTCTGACCACCACGTCTCCCACACTGCCTCGCCCACACTCCCCTCTTCCCCTCCCTGGACACCTCGGTACGTAGACGAACACATCGCACCATAGCTGCTACCTCGTCAGTTTGATGGCAGACAGACAAGCTTTATTATCAATGAATTTCAACATTTTTATTGAAGGAAGCTTCTTTTCCCCCAAGAATAACCAGAAGTTTAAATATATCACCTGTTTATTAGGATCTTTTAATTTGAATTGACAAGATAATTATTTCATTACTTTAAGTTTTTTTTAAAGAAGGTTTTTTAGGGTTTTTTTTGGCAGAGAGTCAGCTATGAAGATGGATACCACTCCCACATCTGTATGCGAAATATGGAGCTACTGTTAGCAGTCTACTAGCTTAGCACAGTGTAGTGAACCGCTAATATTCTGGCTCTATCTGAGATTTAAAAAGACGCCTAAAGGCACAAAGCTACTGCTAATAACCAAGAAATAGCTTCGTACATAGCTCCCTGTGAAATGCCAAAGGGTCATTTTTGTGCTTTTTACCTTTTGTGTTCATTAAATCTTTCTAAATGTTTAATCATTGTGCTGTCGCTAAGCTAACCAGCTGCTAGCTATAGCGTCATGTTTAACATACAGAAATTAGTGTGGTACCTTTTAATCTTCTTAAGCAAGATGGTGAATGAGCATATTTTGAGTAAAAAAATTCCTCAGTGATCTCAAAACATGTTGTATAACTAACTTGATTCATTTATCTGAGAAGAAGCCCCAAATAAAATCTTACAGTCCATTAATCAAAAAACCCATATTTCTGTCCATAAAACAGGATCAGATAAATAAATGATTTGGATAAAAGTCTATGTCAATTTGAGAAACAAAAGATTAATTTTTCTTTATCAAATCTTCTTTCTCCACTTTTGTGTCTCTCTCTCTCTCCTGTGTTTCGTCCTCTGTACATGTCTTGTTGTCTCCGCAGGAAGCAGCCCTCTGGACAGCCCACGAAACTTCTCCCCCAGTAACCCAGCACACTTCTCATTTGCTTCTTCCAGAAGGTCACTGCTTCACATCACTACTTCCACTGAGACTGATTACATATGTTTACTCTCACTTGTTTTGTGCCAGTGATGTGAGAGAGACAGAAATTGAAAAAAGAATAGGGAAGACAGAAACAGGCGGAAAGACAGAAGTCGAGACAGCGTGAAACAAAGGGGAGGGAGGAGTGAGAACAAGTGAGCATCAGAGAACAGGTGAGGTGTGGATCTGTTGTTGTGCGAGGTCTCACACATCCTGGAGAGCGGGGAGTCTCCCGCTGCACTCGCGGGTTCCCACAGTGTAACAGGCTGACTCATGTGTGACAGGGCCAAGCAGTTACATTCACAGTGCCTCTGTGTTAATTCAACCTGCTCTAATAACACTGTGTGTTAGTGTGTGTCGGTGGCGGCTGGTGGCTCAAAAAATTGGGGTTGAAAAGGAGGAAAACCAACTAACCAAAGTTTTCGGGTCTCATGTTATTTTACAACAGCACTACATGTCTTGTTGCTACCCATCTTTTGCTACTTTCTTTTGTTTAATGAAAAATAGAGCATCAAAACAATGTCTTACAAGATTTCTTAAAAACAGCATAATTTACTCAATTCCTCTTTTGCCAGATTAACCATACAGACCCAGTGCAGATATCATAATGCTGTAAAATACAAAGATATGGAATAGCTTTGTGGCAAGAGTTTGGTGATGACACTTTCTTGTTTTAAGATGAGCTTGTTTCCTCACAGTCAAGTCAATAAAGTAATGCTTTTCCTAATAATGGTTTCCTGTTCCTAGAATAATGGTCTGGCTTATTGATGAAGCAAAGGGCGATACTTCACTGTCATGGGCTCTATAGGCTGAGATGTGTATCAAAAAAGCCAATTAGACTGTTATTTACCTCTGTTTCCCCTCAGACAGTCAGACAGTGTTGCGAGTGGAGGAGCCTCAGCTCCTGTAAATCCTCTGTACTCATTTATCAAATCTGTCTGCCTGCCTGTCACTGCATGATCGAGGCATACAGAAGCACAATGAACTGTGCTTTCATCTCTTAGGAAGGCTCCTGGGAACAACTAGGTGTATAATAGCAATTCATGTGAATGGAGTTTATTGGCCTGTCCAATGACATTATTTTAATGCAGCTGAAATTGAGATTATTCAACATTAATATATAAAAAATAGCTTGCCAGGACAGAAAAAATGTTATTTCACAGCTGATGAAAATAAGTGTAGGTATTTCAGTTCAACTATTTTCTTCAGACTGTGGAATATTAGTGATAGGTAATTCAGTAGAGCTAAGTTAATATGATCTAGAGTTTGTAATAGGATGAATGCATCACTCTGGGCCTCCAAGTGACATTTGGGTTTTCTCTGCAGAGCGGATGGACGGCGATGGTCTTTAGCATCTTTGCCCTCTTCAGGATATGGCACTAACACTCCCAGCTCAACGGTAAATAACTTCACCCCCAACATATCACATAAATTAGTGATTCCTAACCAGAATTACATTTGCATTTCTTAAGAGGTACACAGCTCAACTAATGATGGCATTTAATTGTTCAAATAGTTTGCAAAAAGCATCATATATAAAAAAAAAATTGTTAACTAAAAGTAATGGAATAACGGTTTAACTTTTAGCTAAAAGTAGTGTTAATGGATTAGCAGTTGAAATATTTGGTTATAAGCGATAGATCAACATTTAAAAATGTTAGCTAAAAGCATTTAAAAGACAGTCGAAATGGGAGGTTTAAAATAACGGTTTACTGACTGAAATACTACGCTAAAGGTAAATAATAAACAGCTGAAGATGTTAGCTAAAAGCAAGGGATAAACACAAATTGTTAGCGTAGAGAGACAGATATTCTGTTAAAATAGTTCACTTTAATCAACTGCTTAACAGTTGAAATTATTGGCTTAAAGTTAACAGATAAACAGTTGAAATAACCGTTAGCCTAAAGAATAAACTTTTCTTAAAGTTAGCTTAAAGTTATATGGATAAATAGTTAGCATCTGCTATTTCAGGTGGGAGAATAAGAATTCTTAAACTTACACAATGACAATTCAACCGTATGAAGAAGTTATTACAAAAATATCATCTTTTGTACAATTGACCATGTTAAATAACATCCACTTAATGATCCATCCATGACAACATATTTGCGATGGGACTGCTTGTGTTAGTGAAGGGGTACCTGAGCCCATCTGAAAGTGGAGATGCACTGTTTTGCTGCTTTCTTTGCTTTTCGGTGGGTGTCTTTTTGCGTAACAGCAACGTCGGAGGCCTGGTTCTTACTTATCATGTGTCTGTGGATGGAGGGTTAGATGGATGGAGAGAGGAGGACAGGAGTGGAAAGTGATCAGGGCCAGGCTGGTGGGATGAGAGGGACATTAGAAGTGTAGAGCTGAGAAGCTGTCATGGGGTGACGCACATTCTGTACCACAGTAATTTTATCTCAAGCTAAATTTAGCCAGATACCATCATTAGAAACAAGAGGATAATTCATTGACATCAATGCTCTAAAAGCGAAAGAGCTATTTCAAGACTCTGGAGCATGAACTTAAGAAATAAAAATAAAGATTTGGATGTTAAAAAAAGGTGGGGACTGGAATTAAACTTTAGCTTTGGCTCCCCTTTTTGAAAAAAAAAACAAAACCATTACAAATGAGACTTTTTCTTGAGAAATGGATGGGCATTTGGATGGGCAGAGAAACCTTAATTAACTAGCAGAAAAACAACATGAAACAGACAAAGACAAATGAAGCCTCCAAGCTTGTTTCATCCACCCTGAGTGTTATTAATTACCCCGTCACCAGTGAATGATCAGTAATCGATCTTTGAGTTAGCTGAGTTAGTGGAGGAGTCTCATTGCTTTGATGATGGCAAGCAGAGTGAGGCGAGCTTTGACTTAAAAAAGGATTCATGAGTCTGACCTGACGCACATTGGACAGCTTCTTTAACATCTTAATTCTCAGTTTGTCATCACACAGGGATGTCAACTTTGGTTTGTAAATACTGATTATTGATCTATTAGTTGTTTAATTTAATATCTCATAGATGTAGATAAATGAGAGTCACTGTTGCTGTTGTTGGACATCATATGCTTATTTTTTGTCACTTTGTTGTCATGAATTTTCAGTCATTTTTCATTTGGATCCCTCTAACTCCTCCCACTCTAATATCCTTGTTTCCCTTCCTCATCTGTCAACTTCTCTCTTTTCTTCCCTCCCCCTCCTAATCCTCTCCCCCCGTCCTCTTCCTCCTCCACCCATCAAACCCCCCCCCCCCTTCCTCTTCCTCTTCCTCTTCCTCTCCTCTCGCTCCAGTCCTCCAGCTCCTCTCAGGAGCGACTGCACCAGCTGCCCTTCCAGCCCACCATGGATGAGCTCCACTTCTTATCCAAGCACTTTGGCAGCACGGAGAGCATCACAGATGATGACGGGGGCCGCTGCTCTCCCCACATGCGCCCACGCTCCCGCAGTCTCAGGTCAGCAGCAATGCAACCCATGAGATTAAACAGCAGCTTCAGCTGCCAGAAAGCACTATCCTCTTTTTAAAAAGGACGCTTTCAAAGCAGATTTACAAGGGTTACCCCTGGTTAATGCTGTTATGGCTTTTATATAACCTCTTGAACTTTTCTGTGTTGAAGCTTATATGTTTGAACTATGCTTGAATTTGATAAGGACCAAAAAGAAAAGAGAGTCTAGTGCTGTTTATATTTTAAGATAAGCTTATAATTAAAGCACTATGTTTTAATATTGACATGATCTGTTCAGCAAAAGTAACATAGGCTAGCTTCAAATAATACATAAAACTCGAGGTTACTTCACATTAAGCAAGCTTAGGTGACAATTAGAGTGTGAATGCAGAATATTTACTTTTTCATTGTATAATTTATATTCAAATTATATTAAAATAATAACTTCTTTAATATATATTTCATTGAGTTGTGTTCCTAAATGTTTCCAATAATATAATCCAAAGTTCAAACTCAGAAATCTGTGATTTTTTTAAGGTAACAGTGCATTTTAATTTGTCTGTCACTAGCTTTCCAGGGTAACACCATTCAGAGACTGAGGAAGAAAGTCAACAAATGTGACTCAACACAATGTGAAGACAGCTTTATTAAATCACCTCGCCTGTGAACATTTCTGCCTGAGTCAGTCAGAGAGATTTTCATCTGCAGTGATGACTGTTAAACCAGGAAATAAACAAATCCTGTGTTTTCCAATGACTTCACGCTGTCATCAAACTACATTGTTCTTTATTAAATAACATTCTGTGAATTTAAGTTAAAATAGCAAAGACTTAACTAACTGAATAATTTTGGGTGTCATTCTGGTGAAATATGACTGATCTTTTCTTCTTTACAGTGTGATTACATGTTAGCATGCCAACATTGCACCGTGCCCAAACATCAGCATGAATGCTAGGGCTTTTCTTTGTAAGATCCGAACCTCTCTGCCTCTAACGCTAACAAGTCTCAGTTCTCACGCCTAAATCAAACCAATCTGACCATCAAGGACAATAAGTCAGAGGCAGAGAGGGCCTTGGTTAGAAAATCAGTGGGATAGCACCTGACCTCACTTCTTTGCTCTCGTTGCTTTTTCCTGCAGCAGGCTCAAAGCCATCGGTTTCAGGGCTGTGTACAAAAAGAACAGATCTTATTTTAAACTCATTTCAATTCAAGCCAATTTCAATGTGAATTTAAATTTCAAATTCATCTTTCATCAGAATGACTCAGTCCACCTTTAATGTCAGCTAGGTCTCCGAACAACATCTCTAGCTTAAGTTTATAACATCAGCTAATGTTAGCCTCTGGTCAAACCAAACCAAGCAGACTGCAACAGAAAACCTCCCGGGAAAACTGAGCTGAACAAGAGTGAGTTTTACTGCTCATGACTTCGAGTTTCCATTTAAAAGAGGAGGAGTTTGTGTCACTTCAGTGAGGGAATACAAAGATTTTTAAGTGTTATTCAGATATCAAGCACAGTTCGGACATATTCTTTATTAGACTGAAAACTATGTAACTGAACTGATTTCATGTTTCAAGACTGTTTCATGTTTTTCTGTCTGACCCTTTCAGCCCGGGACGGTCCTCCTCCTGCTATGACAATGAGATAGTCATGATGAACCATGTGTACAAAGAGCGCTTTCCAAAAGTGAGACTCACACACACACACAAACACACATACAAAGTTTCTTCATGATAAACATCATGTTCTCTAAAAATACATAAAACAGTGAGCAAACGCTTAAGCCTACAAAGAATTAAATTAATCTTTCAAACCACAATAATGCTTTAATCCCATTAAGCGAGAACTCAAATTTCAGAGAAATAAAGAGGAATATAATTTGTGATTTAACATTTTCAAAGATTTATGTGTGTAAATGTTTGATGCCATGCATCCAAACACAGGGGAAAAAAAAGAGCCATGGAGGCTGCTAAACCAGAGCAAACAAGATTATGTGTCACTGCCAAGTCGCGATAAGTTCATCCTGTCAGAGAACATTCAGTTTATTTCCCGCACTTATGAATTCAGCCAATAACAGTTAAATAAAAGATATTTCCCTATTTGCCTTTTTTGTACCTCTCACTCTCTTTTCGGGTTGGTATTTAAAGGAAATGGGCTGAAAGCTTGCACAGTGATAAAAATCAAGCCTTAGGAAATTGGGCATTATAGTTTTGAGTTCATCCAAGGAAAAAGCCTTTTGTGCTTGTTCGCACACGATTCGACAGAAAAATGACATTGTACTTAAATGAGTGCAGCAGCAGACTCACGCTCTCTGAGTGACAGGTGAACTGCTTTCTGATCAGCCTGTCACAAACCTCTGGGTCATCTAAAGAAATGTAATCTCTTTCTGAACCTAATCTCTATTGCGTCTTACTTTCGCTCCTCGTTCTCACACTCTCCTCTCTCCCCACCTTTCATTCTCCATCAGGCCACAGCGCAGATGGAGGACCGGCTGGCTGAGTTCATCCAGGCTTTTTCTCCTGAGAGCGTGCTTCCACTGGCTGATGGAGTCCTCAGCTTCATCCACCATCAGATTGTCGAGCTGTCCAGAGACTGCCTGGCCAAAGCCCGCGAGGGCCTCATCACCTCTGTCTACTTCTTTGAGCTGCAGGAGAACCTGGAGAAGCTTCTTCATGATGTGAGTGAGAAAAGACACAATGCCAACAAAAGTCAGACTGCCCCTCGTTAGCAGTCATAACTGAGTACAGAACCAGGTTATCTTTAATTGGTCCTGACTAAAATATGAACTAAATTTAATGAACTCAGAGAAAATTATTATCCAACTCTAACCCTCCCCTCAGCTCCATGATGTTTCAGTGTTTTGTTAGTCATTGATTTTAGCTCAAAACCATCGACTTAAATGATTTGGGTCCATTCTTACTGCTCTCTTTAACCCCATGTCCAGCAGCAGTAGGTTTTCATCCAAAAACTCAGAGGTTAAATCGTGCACAGCATCAAACTGCATGCATACAAAACTAGCATTTAGCATAAGAGACATGATTGAAATGGCTCCGGTAAGTGAAGGCTAGTTGTGCTCAAGACTTGCCAGTAAAGATTACAGGAATCAAGGAACTTCATTACCAACCTTATCTAGATGGCTTGATCAGATCAGTGTGATCACTCTCGGTTGCCTGGTTTTGGTTTGATTGTATCTGCTGTGTTTTTCATGCTCAGTAAATCCCACATCTCACTGCTTTTTGAACATTTGTTCTGCCTTTGTTTCTCTGTCTGTCTTTTTTTGTCTGTCTTTTAAGTGACTGCAGTGCTTTGTCTGTGTGTTGGTGTTTTATTAGAGATTTTTTTTTTTACTGTGTCAGATGGCTTTTATAAATTGTTGTGAATGTTAATCTTCTCTCTTTCTACCATCTCTGTCTGTCTGCGTGTCTCCCTCAGGCGTTTGAGCGTTCAGAGAGCTCTGAAGTAGCCTTCGTCACAGAGTTGGCAAAGAAGCTTCTCATCATCATCTCCCGACCTGCCAGGCTTCTCGAGTGTCTGGTGAGATAACACACACACACACACACACACACACACACACACACACACACACACACACGCACAATATTTTTCAGTATTTATCCATCATCGTCAAAATCTTACTGCCATGCTCTCCATCCTCATCCGGCCCCTCCCTTTGTGCAGAGCATTTCACGGTTCATGTCCCCCTCGTGACTTAAGACAAATTGATTTTCTTTAAATAAACATAAGCACAGATACTCATTTGTTAGCCCAATTTAAGCATTTAAACGTTTTGATGTATTACACAGCGGGGGGAAGACAATCGAAACAATCAAACAATGAAGTAAAGGTCCAGTCTGTCTGGATGGTGACATCATTTGCATATAGATTAAAATTTGCCCTGCCACAGTACGACTAATGCCAGGCAGAGGCCCCCCGCTGCCGGGCCGCCTTCCAGTCTGACTCAGGCAGACCGTGACCATGGAGTCCTTTCAAATTGGAGGAGGCCTGCGCGTGTGTGTGTGTTTGTGTGTGTGTGCATGTGTGTGTGGTCTAGCTGGTTGTTTTTTCCAGGTGATCGTGTGTTTCATAAGAGTCTTGCTTCCCTCTCGATGAGTCATGCCGCACCGTTGTGAGTGACAGAGAGCTGAAACAGCGACACAGAGAATTGATTCACTGATGTAATTAAACCCTCGTTTTCTGCATATCACCGCATTTGGAGTACAGTGCGTGTGATCCATTACACATTTTTTTGGCATTGATAGCAACCAGGTTCGGATAAGCAGCCAGGAGTTGCAGTGGTGGTGCAGGTGGAGCAGCCTCCGCATTATGACAGGATTAATGTTGGGTGTGTCGTCATTTTTTAGCATACAGTAACATTTTTTTTACAAGCATGTAAATATTATTTTGTTTAGAAGTTACTTTCCCACAAGAAATGCTTTTTGTTTGACCGCTGGCACACAGACTGGAGACAAAAAAGATGAACTAAACCAAAACAAATACAATCAGATATTTTTTTACTCTGACTGTCCAGTGGGCTGAAGTTTTGGCACAATGCTACATTGTCTCAGCAAATTTGTAGGCAAACTTTAAGTCACTGTGAAAGAGAAATTGGAGTCCTTATTTTCTGGGCTGTAACTTTTTTTTCAAACAATACAATATGTGGGTGGAGTTATGAAAGGCTTCAAATCAGATTCTTAAGGTTTGATTGGCTCACCAAAAAGTGACTGTAGTTTAGCGAGTACAGTGCCATACAGAGCTGTATAAGACTGCTGACCTCAGTGACCTCAGTTTGGTTAGAGCCCTGAAAATGTATCTTTTTTTTCATTGTTTCTTGGAGCAAATACCTGCTGAGGTTAAAATTATCCTTTGTATTATTATAGTTTTTTCTACGAGATATATGGATGTGCCGAAAAGTATTTTTTGTGTTTAGAATGTCCTGTCACAGCCTCAGTATCATGGAACAAATATAAACCCTCGGCTGGCATCCTTGATCTTTTGGGAAAGTTGCTGTATTTCTGCTATTTGCTGCATCTCTTACATTGAGCTCTGACCCAACAACTTGGGCTGATTTGAGTGAATAGCATATATTTAAAGATAACACTGACCTTTTAAAGGGTATTTTTGATAGGACATCTGTCCTTGAACAGAATTCAGAATTTACCCAAGCTTCTCTTCAGGCTGAGCAGCTCAGACTGCAGAGACGAATCCTGGAGCTGCTCCAGAGGCAGTGAATCATGAAACTACTCAAATCTACTTAACTGGATGCAATTTTTTTTAACCGAAAAAAAAAAAAAAAAAATCAATCGTACCACAGAGTCTAATTTAATGGCATTAATTCCATGCTGGTGGACCAGCTCCAAATCTTTCCACCCGATGACGTCATGTTGAAGTCTCGATGCTTTGGCTTCCAGGAGTTTAATCCTGAGGAGTTCTACCATCTTCTGGAGGCAGCAGAGGACCATGCCAAGGAGGGTCACCTGATGAAGACGGACATTCCTCGTTACATCATCAGCCAGCTGGGACTGACCAGAGACCCTATTGAAGGTGAGCAACGGAGACAGAAACTTTGTACAACGTGCAGATTTTTATAAGAATAAATGAACTGGAAGCTTATTGAACTGATATTTCTTTTGTCACCAGAGATGGTAAACCTCGACAGTTACGACAGTGAGGGGCCGCTAACACCTGAAACAGATGACTCGACGGAGGTGAGATCAGGGTTGTGTGTCGATCTGTCCTCCTCTCTGGTCTTCAGTTCATCTCCACATTTATCTACCCTTTTCTTACTTTTGCTTACCTTTGAGGATTCTCCTGCCAAGGTCCTTGTTGCTCTTACTGAAAATGTTTGCTTCATCTGCTAATGGCCTGGCACACATGCTTTTATCTAGCTAATTTATGCTAAAAAAAAAATAACAAATCAGCAGGACAACCCCTCCTTGAATCTCTGGGACATTCCTCCAGCATTAGGCACACCTCCAACTGCATTAAATAAGCTATGTAGATGAAAAAAATAGACGGGAGGGAGGACTGTGTAATCCAGAACTGAAGAAGCCTTAAAGTTATCTGTACAGATGATTTAAGTATGAATCACCAAGTTCAAAGTGGCAAAAGAAAGTATTTTGTTGACACCTGTTCTGAGACGTTATTTTTATTTATTAATGTGTAAAACCAGTCATTGTA
>JAUZTA010000011.1:17929506-17949931 GCA_034780835.1 Ctenochaetus striatus | reverse complement strand
ATTTTAAGTATTTTTTAAACGACAAACTATTTAATGAAGCTGACAGTGTTAGTACTAACTCATTTTTTCAAGCCTGCTGGACACTATTCTCCCAAACTGCAAAAAGCAAAGTAACTGGAGAAGCTGCTCACAACTGAAAAATTGTCTAATAAGTTGTGTGTGGTGGTGAAACAGCTTCAGAAGATCCTCAAAGACAAAAAACACATAAGACGAGAAGTAGCCTTCGTCACAGACGTGTCGCTGTTTGCAGCTGTTAATTTGGCGTCGGCCTCCCTTAGTCACAGTTTGATTAGTCACCTATGTTGCATGTACTGCATCATCTCCTGTTAGTATAAGCTGAGTAAGACTGATGATTTTTTTACACTAACTGCTACTAAAGCATGCTATTGGCATTGGCATGCAGTATGGGTTTAGGACACCGCTGTAAAGTCCATTGCTACTCCAGCACAGAGGTTTTTGAGCTAAATGCATATTAATGCATTCTAACATGCTCATAATGACAATGTTTACATATTGATGCAAATGTGTGCAACGGTCATCACCTTAGTTTAGTGTTAGCATGCTAGCATCTGTCAACTGACACTAAACACGAAGCACAGCTGAGACTTAGAGGAATGTCATTAGTAAGCAGAACTGCATTGTGATAAACCACTTGAGCAAATGGAAATTTTGACCTGATGATAAGGCTAGATGAAAAGTAAAGATCCCCAAAGTTACTACAATTCATCCTGACAGGAAACATGAATGTCTGCATCTAAATTAAGTGCAGTCCATATAGTGATATTTAAGTTATTTTCAGGCAGGATTGGCGGAGCAGCAGATTAACGGTGCCAATCCTAAACCCACAAAGCTAACATGGCTACAAATCTAATCACACTGCTGTCTTAATTATATGCCCACCCCAAGGATAAATGTTCTGACCTTTTTTATGGGCTTTTCGTACTTGTATTTTAAGCTGGACAGGCAGAGGAACAAACTCTGGACGTCCAATGAAAGTGATTATCTTCCTTATCCTTGATTATACGGCACTGAATGACTCAAAGTACATTCATTATAGTCTTTTTGATTGCATAATTGCGTTCTGCTGTGTGTGTGTTGTTCATTGGCTTAAGTGGAGACCTAAAACGGTCTTGGACAAGAGGTACCGGGAGACATTCATGGTGATTGCTAATGTCAGCAGCAAGACTAATCAAATAATGAATTCTGCTGTCAGGTGGAGACTGTGCCACTCTGCTGAAGAACATCGGGGCTCTGCCTGTGGAAATGGCTCGCATGTACTTTGCAGAGACCGTCCTAGCACTGGAGTACTTGCACAACTATGGCATCGTGCACCGCGACCTCAAGCCTGACAAGTAAATTAGTTTTCATCGAATGATTTTAAAGAAAAAATACATCGTGCCAATATTTTGCCTCCTACGTTATTGTTGTTGCTCCGCTTTTTCAAAAAAATATAAGTAAAACTCTTGTAGGTTGAACTTTACTTTCCTGTTTCTGTCCTCAGCCTTCTGATTACCTCAATGGGCCACATCAAGCTGACAGATTTTGGCCTTTCTAAGATGGGCCTGATGAGTCTGACCACCAACTTGTATGAGGGACACATAGAGAAGGACACACGGGAGTTCTTGGATAAACAGGTAAGACAAAGACAACATTTAGGCGTCCTGCAGAGCCATACACTCATATCCCCATCCATTCAAAGAATCTCCAAAAATGAGTTGTTATGTAGACTATTTAAAAAAATCATTTGAATTTACCTGTACTACATGTAAGAACCAATGGTGGGTAAATTGGAATTGGTCATATTATTAAAATAATCACATATACAACGTGACTGCAGATTGGCTTTATATCAGTACAGACTGTTCAATCACGCCGTGATCCAAGTAGAGTTCCTTCCTTTGATGTCTTCATTTCTATGCAAAGATATTCCCTGTCATTGTGCGCCAGGCGTATCTGAAGCATAAAGAAATGAGACTGTTACCAGTTGGCACAATGGGCCAGTATTGCTTCAGTTATTCTAATCATTTCCCTTTTAGGTGAGATTTATTTTCTCAAGCCTTTCATGCACTGCTCATGCTTTGAATCCAAGCCTCATTATTTCTGTGCGTTTTGGCGACGAGAAATCTGTTAGCATTCAGTGCGTACCCATCTGCACATGAAAACTCCCATGGGGGGCTTTCATCTTGTCTTGGCATCTCTGAGGTGCACTATGTAGCTCGGCAGAAACACGCAGGTTCCATACACATGTGCTTCCTACGGGTCAGTGATAACAATAATACACTGTATTTGTAGTTTAAAAACAGGAAGGAAATAAACTGATATTCTTAGCTGTTTTTGAATAATCTGAACTCTAGTGATTCTGCACATCTATTTCAGAAGCAACAACCATTTGATTTAGAAGTTGTAATAAATGTAATTAGGTTATTTTTCGCTAAAATGTACTCTGGAAAAATGTGGCTTGTGATCCACAGGACTTTGTGTGTGGCTGTTTTTCCTTCAGGTGTGCGGAACTCCAGAGTACATTGCCCCAGAGGTCATTCTGCGACAGGGTTATGGGAAGCCAGTGGACTGGTGGGCGATGGGTATCATCCTGTATGAGTTCCTGGTGGGCTGTGTGCCTTTCTTTGGAGACACTCCGGAGGAACTGTTCGGACAGGTCATTACAGGTGAGGTGTTAAAGGTCTGAATCGGATAAGTATACACATCATGCGTTGCTCATAGAAGAACCAGAGTGTAAGGAACACACTCATTCTTTCTGCTGTTTGTCTTCCTCACCTCTAGTACATAAACGTGTTCCCTCATGTCCTCCCCTCTCTCCCTCTTTGCTGCATCTGCTAGATGACATAGTGTGGCCAGAAGGAGACGAGGCTCTCCCTGTTGATGCCCAGCATCTGATCTCCTCTCTTCTGCAGACAAATCCGCTGGTTCGACTCGGCACAGGTCAGTCACCTGGACCAGTGGTTCACAACCTTGTTGTATTATCAGTGACTCTCTTTTGTTTTCTCTACCTTCACAGGCCAATCAAATGAACTCAAGTATGCTTTTATCAGAACCACCAGTCTCATTTTAAATGTTTTTTTGAACTGATTACAAATTATATGTAATTTAACACTATTACCATAGATAGAGACTATTACCATAACAATATATTTTTTCATTAAGTGCTTTGTTTCCACTCCTTTGTTTTATTTTGTATTTTATATTTTATATTTTTTTATATACTATTTATGTTAACTTTTATCCAGCTCTTTTATACTTACATGCTGCCATAGAGGATGCCAAACAATGTTTCACTGTACAAAACCTGTTGCCTAACAAGTGTTGATAGTGACAATAAAGATCTATTCTATTCTATTCTATTCTATTCTATTGTTTTGGTCATGTTTGCATTTGTATTATTACCACAAACTACTTTAGCCATTTAGCTGTTTATGAAGCTAACTTTTTCAACTGTTCATCCACTACTTTTAACTAAGTCAACTATTTATTCAGTAACGTTATTTCAACCATTATCAAATTAGCTAAATAGTTCCATTGTTAAATTTAGCTAGTTCATCTATTCATTAGTTACTTTGATCTGTTTTAGCTATTAATCAAACACTGTTGGCTAACTATTTCAACCGTTTATTTTTTACTTTTAGATGTTTAGTATTCGCTGCTCTCTTGTTGAAGAGTTTTCTCACAATCTTAAACCGTAGTGTCCAGGTCTTTCAGTTGACCATGGATGTATTTTTAAGCTTCTCCATGTACCCTCTGGCAACTGCACTTGAATTTCCCCCCCTGGGGTACATTCACCCTTGATTGGAAATCAGTGACCTGGAACACTAACTGTTGTCCTGCCTGCAGGCTCACAGGATCACTTTACCTGAATAAGTCAACTCCTTTCTGCATCAAAGTGCCTCTACCTGCTGAAGGGCAGCAGTTTTCACCTGTCTTTCTTCGTCTCCCCTTTTTTTTACTCTATCCCCCTCCCCTCCTCTGCCCCCTAGGTGGTGCTTTTGAAGTGAAGCAGCACTCATTCTTCACTGAGGTGAACTGGAACAGCCTACTGAGACAGAAGGCAGAGTTCATTCCTCATCTAGAGTCAGAGGAAGACACCAGTTATTTTGACAGTAAGTCTGTTTTGGGGGATTCCAGGCACAGACCATAGACCCTCTGGAGCTGAGGGAGATCTTATTCATCAAAAGAGCTCAGGGTCTTCTGAATCATCATTATCTCCGCCACATGAAAGCCTGTGTTACCAAAATAACAACTTCAGAAAGGCAGTTAGCAATGTAATGTGCATTTCCAGGCTTAAATACATCATTTAAGCACGAGCAGGAGTTTACAGCCTTTAAGTTAACTTCTCGGTACACTGACTGCTTTTATCTCATATGGAACAATGTAGCTAGGGATGTGTGCAAGTATGTGTGCATGAATGAGGTTAGTAGAAAGGAGAACAGAGAGATAAGAAGTAACATTTCTCACTGTAACCCATCAGTAAGTCTTTATAACTTTCTTCACCAGCCCGATCTGAACGCTACCATCATGTGCAGTCGTATGATGAAGATGACACCAATGACGATGAGCCTGTGGAGATACATCGCTTTTCATCCTGCTCCCCTCGCTTCAGCAAGGTCACTTTAAAACCTGCCTTTTACTTCTCCTTTTATCTGCATAGAGGATGTTTGAAGCATTAGCATGGTAATGGTTATCAGTCCACATAACAATATAGTGTTAATTGACTTGTTCTGTGGACCTGCAGGTGTACAGCAGTATGGAGCATCTGTCCCAGCTGGAGCATAAACCTCCTGGTGTGACTCTACGGGAGCACAAAGTCCCAAGGGAGGATCGAGTGGCCAAGAGAGAAAGCCTGGGTAGCCTCAACCTCAGGGACAAGAGCTGGAGGACTGGATCACCTGAAATGTAAGTGTAGCCGACAATAAATACTGCAGAAACAGTTTTCAAATGTATTCTCTCAATTAAAGTTGAATGAAGGTCTGGTTTGTTCAAGAGATACTTAACCCAACTATAAACTGAAAAAATACCTTTCAAGGTCCTGCTCGTACCCTCTGCCCGTTCAATCAAGGTTTAGTGTAAGCTGTCAAAAACCTTTTTGTAACATCAAATAAATAATCAAAATAAAGACCAAAATTGAAACCAAACTTAACGTAAAATGCACTCTTGAACATCCAAAAGCACTAGAACTCCCTAAAATTAAACTTTCTTTGAAAAAAAACACATTTATTTGTTTATTTTGTTTGGCCCATGTTACATCTGCTAACATAAAGGGAGCGGGATTTATGAACCATACCATTAGACACTGGGATGCAATTCAGAAGTTCTAGCTTCACTTTTGAGGAGGTATCATGTCCATCTATATACAGTCTTTATGTCTATGATCTAGTCAGATAGGTTTATATCAAATACTAGTAAACAAATTTGTTGAAAGCTAAAAGTTTGACTGCATCTCTTTCAGGAAGCGCCTGTCCTGCTCTGAGTCCTCCTTCACTGAAAGTGACTCCAGCCCACCGTCTGGGGCCCGAAGACGCTTCTCGGCCCTCATGGATACACACCGCCTGGCCTCCCCTCTGGAAGTCGACTCTGAGCTGCCTGTCCCTGCCAGACAGCCTCCAGTAAAGGCCAGGGGGGCTTCTCTGGAAGGAGCAATGGGGAGCATCACCTCTCAAGGGGATCTGAGATCATTAATTAAGGATAGCAATGGGCTTGCAGCTGGAGGTAAGACAGGCTGATGTGGCATAACATCATAATAATCCTACATCTGGTCACAATTAATTAGAAGTATATTTATTAACTGTTGGGTTCCATGCTACGCCCATTTAACAGACAAGCATTTGAGACCTGCTGATGCTTCGCTGCCTCTGCCAGGTGGTGCTACTGTCCTGGGGCTTTCAGAGCCACAGGGGCCTCGTGGAGCCACCACTGATCTGGTGCTGCGGAGGGTTCGCCACCAACAGCTCTCTGCTGATGGAGAGAAACGTAGTTCACGACCAGGAACCAAAGTGATCAAATCTGCTTCTGCAACGGCTTTGTCTGTCATCATCCCTGCAGGTAAACACGGTGCTTATATAACATCAGCGAATAAGCTGTAAAAACCACATTTAGAAATAAATCCTGTAATGTAACCTTACTTTCATTCCTCTCTTTTTTTAGTGGAGCAACATGGCGCTTCCCCTCTAGCGAGCCCCATGTCTCCTCGCTCCCTCTCGTCCAACCCCTCCTCCCGTGACTCTTCTCCCAGCAGAGACTACTCTCCCGTGGTCAACATCCCACATTCTCCAATTACCATCCATCGCTCTGGCAAGAAGTATGGCTTCACTCTCCGGGCCATCAGGGTCTACATGGGAGACAGCGACGTGTACAGCGTACATCATATGGTTTGGGTGAGAGCCAGCAATATGCAGAGTTATTGATGTCTGTAACTAACAAGCTAAGCAAATAAAGTTAATATTGTTTACTAAATATTGCTACTACGATTACTACCATTGACAATTATAACAATTATATATAAAACATTTGAAACATGTAGAGAAATTGGTCAAGCAAAAAGTGATAAACAGAAATATTCAAATCATGTAACACAGGATGGAATAGTAAAAATGAAAATTAAAATCAACTTTTACTAAGAGACAAGAAAACGAACCCCATAGTTACTACCAATCGACATAAATAGTTATGTGTCATTTGCATAGCTATGAAAATTTACACTATGTTGTGATATATTTTGGCTAAGTGGAAGCATGTATGATAGAAAAAGGTGAGGACCAAGTATAAAACCTTGTGGAACACCGTAAGAATCATAATAGGTATCTGAAACATAGTGACTAACCTTTCCAGAATATGTCCAATAACAGAGTATAATCTGTGTATCAAATGCAGCAATGAAATGTTAGTGCCAGAGTTATTATCATGTGTCCTGTTGTGTTCTGTTAGCCTCTATTAGAGCTTTAACATTCAGATTAACAGTCTTTTTGTGTAAATGCTTAAATATGTTTTCTGTTTCTTTGCTCTATTCGCAGCATGTGGAAGATGGAGGTCCCGCCCAGGAGGCTGGACTTAGTGCGGGTGACCTCATCACTCATGTAAACGGAGAGTCAGTCCATGGTCTGGTCCATACAGAGGTGGTAGAGCTCATTCTGAAAGTGAGGACTGTCTTCCTACCTTATTAATATGAAGATTTTAAGGTTTTTACAAGATGGTGTAGTTAAAACTTACTTATCTATAATGTGATTCCATGTAAATGTATATATATATATAATCTGCAGAGTGGAAACAAGGTGACAGTTACGACTACTCCATTTGAGAACACCTCTATAAAAGTGGGTCCTGCTCGCAAGTCCAGTTATAAATCCAAGATGGCACGACGCAGCAAGAGGACAGGAGCAAAGGAAGGACAAGAGTGCGTTACTGCACAATGGGTGCATTTCATTGCAAGTATATATAATCTGTAATGTTTTAAAAGTTTTTTTTCCTCACCCTATTGTAATGTTTTGTCTTTTCAGTAAGAAGCGCAGCTCCCTGTTCAGGAAAATCACCAAGCAGTCCAACCTGCTCCACACCAGCAGGAGCCTGTCCTCTTTAAATCGCTCCCTTTCATCTGGAGACAGTCTCCCAGGCTCTCCCACTCACAGCCTCTCAGCCCGCTCACCCACTCAGAGTTACCGCTCCACTATTGAATCCCCCTATCTGGGTTAGTATAGAAGCCAGAGAAAAAGTGTGTCTGTTTTTACCTGGTTTGACTTGGTGCAAGACTCGAAAATAATCACTTAGGAAGGATAATACAATAGTACATTATGCTATTATAATAGAATATTTAATATATCCACTACATAAATTTAAAGAACTAGAAATGGGGTGTACTAAAGACATTCATATAATTTGTGTATATACGTTGCTTTTCTTAAATAATGTATTGGACCATTATTTTTACAAATGGACCCCCTATTTTTGTTTGTTTGTTTGTGAGGATGTGGGCGTGTACTTCACATCCTGCAGTTGGTGTTGTGCCAAAAAAACAGGTGGTAACAACAATGAGCCAACAAATGTAGCATTGCACCAACAAATGCAGTGAAGAGGAAGACTGCTTGCAAGTAAACAGGGATGTAAACAATTCTGGATCTAAAATAAAAAATACTTCAAAAATTAGCTTTGCTAGCTTTGCTAATTTTTGATGATGTTGGAAAGGCTCTAGGTCAGAGGTAACGAGACATTTTTAGATCTTGAGGATACTAATGTGTTTTAGTGAAAAAAGATGTAAATATAAACTTTGTTGACAAGACTCTCCAACACTCCGCAAGACAACTTAAACAGGCCTAGACAGCAGTGTACAGTATGAATTCTGGGTGTGGTTGGGTTTGGACAGGAATGCGCCATGTTGCAGCAGTAACCCCAACCAACAGTGATGCCAGAGTACACTGACACAGTCTGGAGTATACTGCTCCATCACTACAAGTTAAGAGGTTAAACCACTGAAGGTCAGAAAAAACAGCTTTGCAAACAGATGTCCTTTATCTCATGTCATCTCATTTTCTCTTGTCTGTCCTGATTCATTGCATGGCTTCTGGAAGAGTATAAATACTTAAAAAGCGTAGGGAATAGAAACAGGGGGCAAAACACAAGCAAGTTTTTCAGTGAAAATCTCAATTTCTAAGAAAGCACAATCACAGCAGTGACACAATAATAATAATAATAATAATAAAAATAATAATAATAATAATAATAATAATAAAAAGGGTTTAAAATTATTTTCCTCTCCTCTCCTCAGGCACGTCCTCTCAGAGCAGCTCCCCAGCATCCAGCACCCCAAACTCCCCAGCAGCCTCTCACCACATGAGGCCCAGCTCGCTGCACGGCCTGTCTCCCAAACTTCACCGTCAGTATCGCTCTGCACGTTGCAAATCTGCTGGCAACATCCCTTTGTCCCCCCTGGCCCACACTCCCTCCCCGACCACCTCCTCTCCTCCCCCTCTCACTGGCCACACGGTCGGGAGCTCCAACACCACACAGATGTTTCCTGCCAAGCTGCACTCCTCACCTCCGGTGACCCGCCCTCGTCCCAAAAGTGCTGAGCCACCCAGGTCGCCCCTGCTGCAGCGGGTGCAGTCGGCAGAAAAGCTAGGAGCACCAATGCTGCCGTCTTCTTCATCGTCATCATCATCGCCTTCTCCTCTGACAGGCGGGGTTTCATTACGCAAGCATAGCCTAGAGGTGGCGCATGGGGACTACAGAAGAGAGTCGTTCCACTGTGAGCACAGCCTACAGAGTCTGCTAGAGATAGAGGGAGAGAATGGGCCCGCTCCCCCGTCTCCTTCATCATCTTCCTCCCCTTCTCCTCCCATGGGAGGGGAGATGGGGGGCCTGAAGCCTGTTAGGAAGCTGGGGAGGCAGGAGTCACCGCTCAGTCGTGACACACTAGTCACAGCAAAAGAGAAAGATACCCAAACCACAATGCCTGAGCTCACCGGGTCTCAAACTCAGAGCAAAGCTACTGAAGCTGAGTCCAAGATCCGTGTTGTTGACTCAAGTTCAACATTACCCAGTGCTGATGTTCTAAAGAAGAACATGAGTGCAGCTGCAGGGGACGCCAAGTCTAGTCCAGCACTGGTTTCATCCACTACAGAGGCCAAGTCTGGCCCAGGGGACAAACCTCAAAATGCAAGCAGCTCAAATCTGGAGGCAACGGTCTCTAAGAGTAAAGTCAGTGAGAAAATCTCAACATCAAAAGCTTTTATACAAGACAGCAAGCAGCAGATTACCCAGGCAGAGAGTGGACCTGCAACTAAAGCTCAGGAAAAGGCTGAGGAGAAACTGAAAGGCGCTGCAGGAACAGACAAAGGCAACACTCAGAAAGTATCACCCGCAGAGCAGTCCAAGCCACGGAAAGGCTCAGAGACAGGAGAGAAAGGAGGCAGTGAGAAAGCAACTGAGACGACCAAAGTCAAAGGACCTGCACCCCCGGTTCCCACACAGGTTCAAAGCCACGCTGCGGCTCAAACGCCAGCTGCCACCCGATCCAAAATGGAGAAAGTATCAGACAGTTACCGCCGGGCCAAGGAAGAGAGGACCCGTCTTGAGGTCCTGGAAGAGAATCCCGTGTCCCCTTCCTCCACTGCAGCTTCCCCCTGCTCGAGCAAGTCTCGCCCGATTTCTCCGGGGGACAAAGCCAGCTTTGTCACCCAGCTCACAAGCGTGGCCAAAACAGTGCTCGGCCCAATGAAAGGATCGCAAGAGGGGGCCAAGGTAAAAGACACCTCAAAGTCAAGCGAGGAGAAAAGAGGAAACACAGCAGGCAAACCAGAAGCATCGTCTGGAGGCGGTCGTCGGGGGGCCCAGACAGCGACCTCAGCAAGCGTCGGCGCAGTCCAGTCTGATAAAGGGGGCAGCCGAAGCTCCAAGCATCATTCGTGATAGGAGGGCTTGAGAAAAAGTCGGACTCTCCCATGTAATGCCTTTTACTGTAGCATCACACTGACATATCATGACTTAACATGACTTTGAATGGAAGGGAGACGCGAATGCCTGAAGACATAACACCAAATAGATGACATGCAACATGTAGACAAAAAAATATGCGAACAAAGATGCATCAGGCATGTTGGAAGATGTGCGCTCATGGTGTCATAATGTAGGCCTGTGGATGTACTGTGTGTTCATTACAATGTGTTGTATATAGAAAAAAAAAATGCATATGTCTTAATGCATGTCTGACACTGTACATGGCAAGTGAGAGAATATTTAAAAAAAAAAGAAAAAAGATGAAAATATAAAGCAGACCTTAAGGTGGAGAACACTGTGAACAACTTTTCAACCAACCACAACAAGCAAACTGTTAACTTCATGTAAACAAGCAAGATTCTGTTTCACATGGGTATTACTCGCATTTCAGATCAGCTCCAGTGCCATCATTTAGTTTAGTTAAAACTGTAAAAATAAAACAACATGAGCTGTATCTCCTTGAGATTCAGTTACTAAAAGAGTTCAGGTTTGTAACATGTGGTTAGGAAAATAACAACCATACTGAAAGGATACCAAATGTTTGCAGTGATGGACCTAGAGGAGGAATCAAACAGTTTGCATTACAGATCTGTTTAAGGGCTGAATTTTAGTGGAATTGGAAGAGGTAGATTAGATGAACTTGCACAGGGACACTATGCAATGTGCTGACAATGCCACTTTTACTGGTGTCCCTTATTACTAAGTTTACATTGTGCTCCAGACAAAACAGAGAGAGTAAAGGAAAGGATTGCAATAAGCCGTGCAAACACTTTTTGTTTTGAACATTGTCTTCATTGATCGTAGTGAAATGTGCAATGATATATTTTAGACTATTGAGTGAATATACTGATATGTTCAGAGTGTGATAATGAGACAAAATGGGTAAAGAACCACAATGATGGTAGCACTTGTAGTAGGATAGGAATGCTCTTTCACCCGTTCTTTTCTATTTATGCAGATGTTTGGTATATTGTGTAATGTTACGTGTCAAGAAGAAGTGCCAGTCTTTTCATTTTATTTTGGGCATAAAGTGACTTTTTTTTTGTTTACACTTAAATGTATAATAATATGCAATCCAACAGTGCCCGGTTCTGTAAAACTGAGCACCCTCGTCAGTGATACAGTAGTAGACTACATACAAAGCCAGAATTAGATATGGTGGGAGCATCTTAGTGGTGAGGTCTTGTTTGTTCTTGTGTGTTACAGAAAAATTATCTTGATAGTTTTGGGACACCAGGCTCAGACTTATCTTAGACTGCCACCTTGTGGACGACATCACATGACACATATGTTCTGAGTTAAAAAGAAAGGTTGGTGTACACTTTCTCAATTTTATACATTATTATCCTGATGCATCAGTCTTTTGTCGATTGACACATTTACAGAAATTTCAGATGAGTCCTGCAGTTTGAACTCATAAAGTCTTTATTTAGTCCATTAGTCCATGTAGTAGTCATCAGACATTAACCCAATGTTTTGACATTAAACAGCTGTGTTATTGTGTGTGATTTAAGACAGTTGCACTTTATTTTCAAAAACTTTTTTGTACTTGTCTTATATTTTTTATTATTTTTCTATTGTTCTATTTATTTGACATTTTTATTTGTTCAAACATTTTTACATTTCATCAGTTAGTGTATTTCTGCTTTACTGCCGAAATTATTTATATTTGGACTGCAAAATCTACCAAATCTGTGTGGTTACCCCATTGTGTGCTGTGCTCAAGTCGTCATTCCATTAAGTATGAAGTTGTAATATTGCTGTCAAGTCTCGTTGTCTGTGTTGCACTTTCTTTCTTTTTTTTTAAACAGCAGCAACCATCTCTTGACTGTTGTTGTTCATTTCATAGCCATCGATGTGAAAAACCAATGCAAAAAAGCCTATTGTGCAGAAATGTAATAAAATGCAAAGAAACCCTTCATCTTGTCGGGATCTTTTCCTCTTAACATAATGGGTATAAAAGATGACCTGGGGTTCACTCTCATTGGTCCTTGACTGACCAATCACAGCAGTGCCAACACGTAACCAAGCATAAACAGGAAGTAAGAATAGACTCAATACACTGATCCTTTTCGAGGACGGAGAGCAGGTTATCTGATGTTAAAGAAGCGTAAATAACCGGACTCCGTTGGTGAAGTGTATTCAGTGGTTTGCTCTATGAGGAGAAGACACAATTACGATGCCTGAATAAAGGTAAAAGATGAATGTTAAGAATTACAATTTGTAAATCCTCTTAGTTTGGCTGCGAGTGGAAACGCTCTGAAGTTGGATAGCAGAAAAGTAAGTGGTTAGAAAAGAGCTGAAGAATTTGTTCTCATTTTTACATTTCTTATTTTGATAGTTAGCTTCCCATTAAGCGATTGAGACATGAACACGTCATATTAATTGACGGCGTCACTGTTCATATTATTATAATATAATGTACGCGTTTTGTGGGCCTATTAGTGACTCACTGTACAGTGTAGTGTTAGTCTACATCTAGTATGTGCTTCAATATTAATGAAAGTATATTAATGTACAGGGAGACTTGTCAGTGCTTGATCAGGAACTTCATCTCATAGACTTTGAAAAGAATAATAAAATGTTCACCATTTGGTTTTATGTTATCTAACGAACGGTTGGAAACGATGCTAATAAGTAATCATAAGTAATATGTTACTTGACAAGTAACTGAAAATGATCAACAGAGTTGTCACTGATTTATTTTCTATCAACACTACAAAGCAGGTAGCATGCTGCACACAGTGCAGTATACTGCAAGAAAGTGCAAAGATTTATTATGTCAAGCAAAAGTATGTTTAACAAGAAAAGATAACAAAGTGAGTGAGGTACCAAACTCATGGTTGCCATGGATTTTCAGACATTTTTCACCTGGATTTTTTTTTGTTTTGTTTTGTTTTGTTTTTTTTTTGTTTTGTTTTGTTTTAAGGTAGTTGTTACATGGAAACGGAACTAAAACTAACAAATATATACATTCAGATTCCCAAAAAGTTGAGATGCTGTGTAAAACATAAAAATTACAGACTGTGATGATTGGCTCATGAAATACTTACTAAAAACAGTCTAAAGACTATATATTAAATCTTTAACCTGATTAACTCCGTTGATTTTTGTAAATATATGCTTATTCAGAATTTGATGCCAGCAACAAATTTCAAACAAGTTGGGACAGGGGCAACAAAAGACTGTGAAAGTTGTGAAATGTTAAAAAAAAACAACCTGATAGATGATTTTTTTAAGCTCTCATTAAATAGGCATTCAGTAAAATTGAATCTGCTTTCACAATCCATTGCCCCACAATGCACAGCCCACAGTACTGCACATCTACACAGACGGAGCTCAAGGTCCACAGGCTTTAAATCAAAACTTGACTTTATTTCAGGAGAGAATATATATTTTATGTTTATTACATTTTAGTTAATCGGCAGGGAGTAATCTTAGCAAAGTTCCTTGTTTAAAATGGCTAGTTTTTGCCATTTACCTGTTACCATGTGCTTGTAGCTTGATTAAGCATGCTAATATGCCAATCTGCGTAAGGGGTTTTACTAAATTTATTGCTGTTCGTCTTTGTGAAATAAGTCAACTCATGTAATTAAATTAAATTTTCAATTTTCATCCCTACTAGGGTTTTTTTTCCATCGGAGCTATTTATAAAATGGTAGAAGTTTTTTTTCTATCTGCATATGACATGGAAAATATTTTTTCCCATCAATTCCAATAAAATTCTGTTAATATCCCATGAATAGTTTCCATCCTGAATATTCTGTATTTTCTCTTTACAGGGTGTCGCAAAAGAATCATGTTTGGATTTTCTTTATCAATAAATCTTCTTGAATGCATAATACATAGTGGTAAAGTAAGCTCATTTATTTTACAATTGCTTTACTTTAACTCAGACTTGAGGTACTTGAGCCTTGCCACATTATGCTATTCTATATTGAAACTGTACTACATTTTAAGGAGAAACCTTGTACTTAATATCCCAAAATATCTATTTGAAAGCATCAGGTACTACTTTCTTGATAAAAATTTACAATAAAAAACACAATATACCTGTGTACGCAAAATACAATGTCTTGTTACAGATTATACTAGTAGTTCACAACCACTTTGGACTGTGACAGAAAAAGGTAGTGGTCAGTTGGAGATGTTTCAGATGTCTGTGTATTGTTCTCATTTAATGCCTGAAAAAGTAAAAATGTTCAATATTCCATTAGAAAACACAGATCAAAGGAAAGTCCAAAAAAGAATAAAAATTGTGTCAATGAATTTTCCATTAATAGTCTCAAAACTCCTCTAATTTTTTCTGTTGTGCCTTTTATGAGGGATCCTAAATGACTCCCAGGCTCAAACCACTGGACTAAAATACCAAACTGTGTACAAAGTAGTAGCTTCACCCTGACCAGAAAAAAATGTTACCTACAGACATATATAAGTAGTAACAATTTTCAACAATACATGATATGACAATTGCACAGCCATTTTTCTTTGAAACGTCTGTGAGAGAATAGGCCATCAGCATGTCTCCTGCAGCTCATAAACTGGCATATTTGAAATTCCTTAAGTCACAGGGTGCAGTCACATGGTTCTCCTCTTTACTTACTGTCATGGAGAATTATTCACTTTGCTGTGGTTAACATTAACCCATCAGCTCCAGGGTCAGAACTTATTTAGTTTTAAGATTGTGTATTCTACATCAAGGTCCTGTGTCATGTGTATATAATGTTGCATTATGTTAATTATTTGTCTTTGCAGGCTGCTGTGGAGATGAGGGAAAAATCTTCACACTCGGTCTTGGTCATCTCCAGTTATGAATCCCAGCACCTCCTCTTCTCGCTGTGAGCGTCAGTCCTCTGCAGATGACCCGATGGATGACTGGCTGCTCCTCTCCTCTGAATCCGCTGGGCCACAGCACGTGGAAGTGGCCAGGGAAGAGCTGGAGGGAGAGGACAGAAGCAAACTCAAATCCAAGTTGGTCTCAGCATGGAACAGTGTCAAATACGGTCTGTTTTACTGCCCTGACATAGTAACCGTTTTATGTTGTTACTCTGTAACAAGAGCGGATCTGATTGTTCTCTTCTGTTTTGTGAGCTGAAAGTCTCTTTTCCCTCTGACGTTTCAGGCTGGTCCTTGAAGCAGAAATCTAAATTCAGTAAGAGCTCTCCTGTTATCATGTTTGGACAATCCTACGAGCTCAAGGATCGAGGTGGGACTTTGAGCAATGGGCCTTCATAAACTCAAGACAAACCATAAAACCAAGGAGAAATTTTTAATTCAACCTGTGTGACTGTTTCAGGGGAGAGAGAGCTCTTCCGTCGCTCCTTTGCGTCTCTCTTGTGGTTGACGTACAGACGGGGTTTCCCTCCCCTGACAGGCGGCTCCCTGACCACCGACAGCGGCTGGGGTTGTGTTCTACGCACGGGGCAGATGCTGTTGGCACGAGGCCTGGTCCTGCACCTGATGCCTCCAGGTGACAACCAAGCAAAACCTGTAAAACTGTGAACGAAGCAGAAAGTCTGAAAAGAGAAGAGAAAGTGCCTAAAACCAAAAGCAGTTTCAAATGATGCACAATTCATGGTGCTGTCAGAATCTGCAATTCACATTTGTGAAAGTGGCTGCAAGCAAAACAGAAAATTGTGTCAGTAGACACCAAAATTTGTTTTTTATTTATAGTTTCTTTACAGGAAGGATGATTCTCTGGCAGCTGCCATAGACCAGTTGTCACTTATATGCCAAGAGCATAGATAATGATTAACACACATCGGAAAGTTCATCGTTGGGTCATGAATTCAGAAGCAAACAAAAGAAGCAAAATGTGATATTGAAATTACTTTGGTTGAGTTTCTGTAGAATTGAGTCACTCAAAACTTTCCCATAGTTTAAATAACTAATAAAAGTTTTTTTCACTTTGAAAGAAAAAAACAAAACAAAACAAAAAGAAATATTTTTCTTGAGACTGAACTAAAGTAAATAAACTTTTTGAATTAAAAAACAGTGAAAATTTTTAATGTAAGATATCAAAAGCTGCTATCAGTTGCAGTACGTTTTGTTCCATCCACCCTGCATGACGTGAATGAGTGATAACAAAGTTTCCTGTCTGTTAAGAACATATGAAAGCAAAGCGGTCCGTTCTGGTCACACGATAAACCATATCAAGTAGATAACTGTTATCTAATTACAGTTACATTGTACAATACTCACATTACTTTGTCTTAATGTCATTTTGAGGTTGGACTTGGTCTGTAAGCCACCATGCAGTCAGAGATGACATGGACCTTGTGATTCGATCCAAAGACAGTGCTGAGGGGGGAAAAAACTCAAAGGAAGGGCCCAACAAGAGGGAACGAAAGCTTAGCTTGGATTCCCGCCTGGACAGACCCATGGAGGCTTCACACAGAAGGATAGTGTCGTGGTTTGCAGACAGTCCCACAGCCCCTTTTGGGATACACAAGCTGGTGGACTTGGGCAAAAGCTCAGGGAAGAAGGCTGGGGACTGGTACGGACCTTCCATTGCGGCACATATTCTCCGGTGAGACCTGAAGCGATGACATGTCAGTCCAGCTTTCCCAAACCACTTCATCAACATGCAACATCCTAAAGAAAATTTTACTTTGTTTCAGGAAAGCTGTGGCAGCATCACCAGACCTTCCCAATCTAGTGGTGTATGTTGCACAAGATTGCACCAGTGAGTGATTTCTTTGATCAGTTCATTTGTTTTCTTCCTTTAAAAGGAACAGCAACTACCTTCTACCAAGTACCAACTTCCTCCACAGCTGTACAAACAGAGAGTACTGAGTGCTATTTTTATTTCTATCTTTACTTTTTTTACTTTTCATTTTGCTGCCTTCCATTTACAACATTCTGTCACATCACAGCCTTTCTTTACACATCAGAATTAGTGCAAAATTAGTCAATTAGTTCAAAATATACATGGAAAATTTTGCTGGATAACAGAAAGCTGAATGTGAGGGAGCACAGAAGTATTTCAGCAAAAGAATTACCACACTGTAGAAGTTTGACTAAAATGGACATGAGAGGATTTATTAAACCCTGTGGATCCTTCATGTCTCTTCCTTCCCATTTTTTCAGTCTACTTAGAGGACGTGAAGAAGCTGTGTGAGCGGCCTCCTCCTCAGTCCTGGAAGTCGGTCATCATCCTGGTTCCTGTGCGACTCGGAGGACAAGATCTCAATCCCTCCTATATCGCTTGTGTCAAAGTATCCAAAATGTTTATGCATTCACTCCTTTATACATTTTGTGTAAACCGAGCAGTGTATGGGGTGAAACTGAGTTCCCTCTGAGGGCAACAGGGAGTTTTAAAGCCAAACCAGCACAGCTATACTATAACTTACCATAAAGTAACTCATTTCAGTATTTTAAAGGGGACCCATTGTGTTTTATTTCATTTTTTTATTATCCTGTCCTTTATTTTCTGTCATATTTAAAATTGTTAATGTTTCAGGTGTTAGCTTTAAACACCGCCAAAGTTTTGAATAATGCGGTAAACATAAGTGAAAGATATCACTGTGAGCAAAAAGCTCAAACTTCAGATAGAAACTGCTTCTACATAATAGTTATACTAAGTTTTCTGGGGGTTTTTTCCCTTGTCTGTAACAAGCTGTCGTCAGCTCATTGTGAACTCACCTGTTGGTCAGAAGCTTCAGGCATTAGCACATCCTCAACATAGGGATGTGCCAATCAATCTCTTTGGCCTGTCTGTTCTCTAACATAAATAAGAAATTTGTTTGAACTGTAAAACATGCAATTTGCCCTTACTTAGTCCCAGAATGAAACTACAGAGCTCACAATTTGCATAATTGGTCCCTTTTGACTGTGGGTTTTAATGCTGGCAGCGCACAGTGTGGTGGCACAGTTCAGTGGTAAATCAACATACCACTGCGTAGGTTTCTCTGTAGTCTGACAGCAGAAATTCCTGTTCTAAAGTAAGCAGAAAATAAATCATGCAAGTACAAAGAACAACAACTCATTCATCATTGTTCTCCCTAGAAACTATTGGCATTACACTGCTGTATTGGAATCATTGGGGGAAAACCAAAACACTCTTTGTTCTTTGTTGGCTTTCAAGGTAAGTGTAGCACAGAGCACGTCATAATTACTGCCGCTGCACTGTTCACTTTCAGTCCTTTCACTCCTTTTTCCTTTCTTTCTCTTGCACTGCTGGGTAAAAGATGAGAATCTGCTGTACCTGGACCCTCACTACTGTCAGCCCAATGTGGATATAACAAAGAAAAACTTTCCCTTGGAGGTATGAGGAAGTACAAGTTCCTTTTCTATGTTTCACTTTCTGTTCGGTTTCCTCCTGCAGCATCTGTGCTCAGTCACGTAAAACAGTGGTTCCAAACCTTAAAACCTGTCACATGAACTCAGCACTGCTGGTCAGATTAAAAATGTTTTCATATGGACTGATTTTAAAACAGGATGTCATGTGACACTGTTAGCATACAGTATAAAAGTGAATATTAGAATATTTTATTTAATTGAGCTGTCAGTGTTTTGTTTTTACCTTCATTTTAACAACAATTTATTCTACATGTGGCAGAAATTATTTCAACCAATTATCCACCCTTTAACCTTTAGGTGATCTATTTTACATTTGTTATTTTTTAGTGTAAGATTATGGGTAACTGATGTATCGACAATGCGTTTAGCTTACTGTTAAGATTTCTCTCAATTGTAACATCAGGTGTTCTGGTTTTACAACCGACTAAACACTTGATGTATTTTTTAAACATCTCTGTGTCAATGACAGCTGTGGCTGGAGGTCAAGCTGTTACGTCCATCCTGTTCTCATTTAAATTACTATCAACACCTCAAAGAAATGTTCTTAAATTTGACCGTCCTGTCGGATTAAAAGATGAACGGATAAGATTTAGGTGGTTGAAGGTAACTTTGAACTCACAAAGCATGCTTTATCCATATCTCAAGAACTCCTGCACTAATCAGGACAAAATTTCAAATTGTCTAATAGGATAAAGTGATAAAGTGATGACATTTTACATCCAAAAGCTGAAGCTTTAGTAATTCCACTTTACTTAAATTGTATAATTGATTTTAGAAAATAAGTTGAGCTTCTCCACAATCTTTCTGGCAACAGCAGACAGACTCCCTGAGTCCAAGTACTTGGTTGGGAATAATTACTTTAGAGTGACTCAAGTGTAAATGTTGAATCTGTAATATCCACACTGATCATACAGTAATATTTTCCTCGAAATCTAATGAGACATTTTTCTGATAGATATTCTTTTATTTTCTTTTGATTGCAGTCATTTCACTGTAAACATCCCAGGAAAATGACATTCTCTCGCATGGACCCCAGCTGTACCATTGGATTCTATGCTAAAGGCCAAAAGGACTTTGAATCCCTGTGCGCTGAGGTTAATGAGGTATATGATGGAGTCATATGGGCCTTTTTTTTTTGTTAGAACACTCAGCTTCTTAATGCTGTGTAGCTTTTGGATGCTAAAATAAGATTTTTTGTTGTTGTTGAATGTTTTGAAACTAATGTTATTTCACAAAAAAAAAAGGTTCAGAGTTATTATTTTGTCTCTCTCTCACACAGGCTCTCTCCACATCTGCAGAGTCATACCCCATGTTCATATTTGCAGAAGGGAAAAATCGGGTGGATGAGCAGGGAAACGATACACCCACAAACATCACCTACATCCAGAGGAAGAGTGAACGAAAAAGAGTGGACACTTGCAACAGCTTGGATGAGTTTGTTCTGTTATGAACAGGAGATCAAGTCTGCACTGATCAGTGATCAGTGAAATCTGACACTACTGAGCATGAGAACAATGCCACAAGCAACAACTTCCTTAGGTTTTGTAAAATGAAGTTGCATCACCTATAATGACACTACAATATTTCTTTGCTGTTTCGCTCTTATTTGTAATTTAATTTATTGTTTTAA
>JAUZTA010000011.1:17889533-17901031 GCA_034780835.1 Ctenochaetus striatus | reverse complement strand
CAAAAAGCTTGACAAAAGCAGCAGACCGGCCTGCTGTATATGTACCATAAATGTCCTTGTTTGACTTGTGGTTGATATCCGCACTATCTGAGCAAGTACCAACAGGCACGTGTGTGTTTGCTCATGTGTGTGTGTCGTGCCTGTTATTACCTTTGCAACCCCCTCCACTCTTTAGGCAGCATTTATCACCACCTTTATCGCTGAAAGCAGAGTCCCTCCCATGCTGTAATGAAACCCTCCTGGGGAGGAACACGTGGACCAAAACCAGCCTTCTTTACAATACATGTGATTTGTGACATGAGGCAGTGCTTTACAAACTCTGACCAGAAGTGCAAGGACCACAGGTTGTTTTTTTTCACCTGTCTGGATTGGGATTAAAATAGTTCAACACCTGCTGCACTTTCATTACTATTTGCTCTCTAAGTTAAGAGAGTGAACTTTACAGCAGCAGAAAACTAGCATACTAGCATTTTCATTGTGAGCATGTTGCCATGCCAATGTTAGCCATTAGCTAAAAGCACTGCCGTGACTACAGTATCACAGAGCTGGCATGGCTGCAGACTCTTGGTTATGTTTAATAGCAGCCATGTGTTTATAGGGAGTCTCCCCACACTCACCCTTGATAGATGATAACTAAAACAATGAGCCTTTTAGCTGAACTGCCTGTTTATATCTGTCATAGATGCATTGACAACATGTGGAGCCAAACAGTTCCAGTGTGGAAATGGTAAATGCCTCACAGTCAGATGGGTGTGTGACGGCACAGACGACTGCGGAGACGGCACAGATGAACTACCTGGTACCTGCAGTGAGTATCTTGTGTCTCAACATGAGAATCAACTTTTCATTGCTTTGCATACATGCAAATCCCATTGTTCCTCACTCTAAATATGATGCGGTTTTAGTTACTGTTTTCTACTTATCTCACTTTCAGTGGCCAAAACGTGTAGACCGACAGAGTTTAGCTGTGCAGACCGCCTTAACCAGTGTGTGCCGAGCACCTGGCGTTGTGACGGAAAAGCTGACTGTAATAATGCAGCCGATGAACAAGGCTGTGGTGAGTCAAGTTAACCACAGGCTACACATGGCCACCCACACATCTGTCGCACAATTTATTCAATCATATGTGTCTTCATTCATTCTTTTCCTCTCAGAATCCACAGCTTTCGTCTTCTCATTACACTGATATCCCTGTTGTGTCTCTTCTCTTCTCTTGTAGCTCCAAAGCAGTGCACAAGCACCGAATTCCGCTGTGGCAACGGCCAATGTGTGTCCTCCTCCTTTGTGTGTGATGACGAGGCAGACTGTGACGATGCCAGTGATGAGGCCTCCTGCCCGCCGGCCACCTGCAGCGCTACATCCTTCCAGTGCAACAATACTGTTTGCATTCCCCGCCTGTGGGCCTGTGATGGTGATGCTGACTGCGCCGATGGCTCAGATGAGTGGCCCAAGAACTGTGGTACACAAAGACCTGGTGCTGCTGCCACTCATAAGTGCTCATCTCTGGAGTTCCACTGCGGCAGTGGGGAGTGCATCCATGGTAGCTGGAAGTGTGATGGAGGAGCCGACTGCCTTGATCGATCAGATGAAGCTAACTGTGGTATATATATGACTGTAAAATTCCTCTTCTCCTGCCAATTACCTGCTGTTCCAGTTTCAAGTCCTTATCTCTTATTAATTTCCGCCCATTGCATCCCTCCAGCTCGTCCAACTTGTCGTCCCGATGAGTTTGAGTGTGGTGATGGGACTTGCATCCATGGTAGCCGCCAGTGCAACCACGTATACGACTGTAGGGACATGAGTGATGAAACTGGCTGCGTCAATGGTACGAATGGTCTCTTCTACCCTTCCTTTGTGGTAGCTACAGCCAAATGAAGTGCAAACACTCCAGTCTGTGACTATAACTCAGTCTTTCATGTCCATGTCTCACGCACAGCAACCCACTGTGAGGGCCCGACCAGGTTTAAGTGCCGCAGTGGGGAATGTATAAGCATGGAGAGGGTGTGTGACAAGCGGCGTGATTGCAGGGATTGGTCAGATGAGCCTCTTAGGGAATGTGGTGAGTGCAGAGGTTTCTCATTCATAACTGTCTAGCTGACATGCATTTAATGAAGGTATCTGCAGCTTGAAAAGGCCAGTATGGCTATTATGCATCTTGAGAAAGAAAAGGTGGTAAGTCCTTTCTTCTTCCCACTGCAGGCTCCAATGAGTGTCTGTTCCGCAATGGTGGCTGCTCTCACATTTGCAATGACTTGAAGATTGGCTACGAATGCCTGTGTCCTGATGGATATCGTCTGGTAGACCAAAAACGATGTGAAGGTAACAGCCTCCCTCCCACTCAACTGAACTTTAGTCAGATTAATAATGTCACGTAATCTGTTTATTCTTACGCAAACTTTTTTTTGTAACTGACCATGCTGTCAGATAAAGTGACCCTTATTTCTCATGAACACAATAACTTGGCATTCTTCCTGTTTCATTATAGTGTTGCATATTTCAATTTATTTTTGCTCCTTTACCTTTCATCAGATATTGATGAGTGTGAAAACCCAGACACCTGCAGCCAAATCTGCATTAACCAGATCGGCAGTTACAAATGCCAGTGTGAAGAGGGTTACCAGGTCGACCCAGCAACCAAAGCCTGCAAGGCCATTGGTAAATATTGGCTGTCTGTGTTCTTTCCAAAGTGTTTGTTGCAATATTTATGCAACATTTTGATGTTTAAAGGTGAAGACCAGTCTTTGTCTTTGAGGTGTTTGCCCTGTTAAATTTATAAAGCTAATAAATTAACTCCCAGTGTGGATTAAAACTGCAGGCAGACTTCCATTTCAGACAAACAGAGATTAAAATCCATTTATGAACCTATTTTTTGAAAACGGTGTCAAGGCTTCAGGCTTCTAAATGATCATTTGGAATTGCATGGGTTGATTTGAGGATGGCACTGGTAGGGGACGAGCAGTCAAATTTGATGGTGATTTACCAACAGACCTACAATTGCAACCAATGTCAATACAAGATGTTCCGTATTCAGTGTTGTGTTCATCCCACATTATGCTAAAGAACAAGGTCAACTAGCGTTAGCTGCCTCTCTTTCATGGTTTAAGTTGTGGTGACATCTAATTAACAGACTGTCAAAATTAAAAGAGTAATATTCAGATAAGAGAGGACCCACCAGTGAAATACAACAGCTCATAATGTCAGCCCCAAAACTTGTTTACTGCCTGTGTGCCTCTTGGAACTGAAGCGATATAATACACTATAAACTTATTGACATTATCAGATGTAACCAAAAATTATGCACACTGAAGAATTATTGTAGGGTGTGCTATCATTGGCAAAAAGCAAATAAATCTTAAATTCCTACTTTTTGTACATAAGCCAAAACAAACAAAAGCCAAATGTTGATTTCATCAAGAAAAAAAATGTCAGTTCAACCTTAAACAAACATGAAATTACTGTCGGAAAATAACATGTCCCCTTTGGATTTACAGGCACAATAGCCTACCTTTTCTTTACCAACCGTCATGAGGTCAGAAAGATGACTTTGGACAAAAGCGAGTACACGAGGGTAATCCCCCGTTTAAAGAATGTTGTGGCTCTGGACATGAACATGGCCACCAAAGAGATCTACTGGTCAGACATCTCCCAAAAGAAGATCTACAGGTGGGCAAGAATGAAATCAGAATGAGAATTGTGTTTTTGTTCCCTTTACTCTTACTTTACGGCAGCTCTTTAATTTCCATCTAGAACTCAGATGGACTCAGCTGAGGACCCTGCTCATCACAGCACAGTTATGAGTGACAACATCGACGCTCCTGAAGGCATCGCTTTTGACTGGATCCATGGTAACCTTTACTGGACTGACAGCATTCGTGGCACCATCTCTGTGGTAACAGCTGATGGAAGTCGCCGCAAAACTCTGTTCCGCAGAGACTTATCTAAACCCCGCGCTATCGTAGTGGACCCCCACAGCAAGTGAGTCTAATATCACTGATAAAAGCCTTTTACACTCTCATTTTTTGTGCACAATCTTAAGGAATTATTCATTTTAGTATTTAATTTACAAAATATTTTATTTATAACATATGTTTATCCACCCAGCTTTATGTTCTGGACTGACTGGGGGAATCCTGCTAAGATCGAGAAGGGAGGTCTTAACGGAGTGGACCGCACCACTCTGGTCACTGATGACATTGTATGGCCTAATGGGATTACACTTGGTAAACACTAGCATTCAAGTTTTTCTAGTTTCAAGGTGTTTTTTTTATACATTCATGTGAATGCCAGGGGTCACTCTGGTCTGACCTGTTCATTCCTCTTACCGCTTCCTCCCCAGACCTGTTAAACCAGCGGCTCTACTGGGTGGACTCTAAGCTGCACACCCTCTCCAGTATTGATGTGCAGGGTGGTGGTCGACGCACCCTCATCATTGACGAACACAGGCTGGCTCACCCACTGGGACTCACTGTGTTTGAGGTAGATGCTAAACACCTGATAAACTCTGTTACATATAAACCCAAAGCCTGTCATATACAGCATGTCATGAACTCTTTACTACACGTGCAAACAGAAGTATTTTCTACTGCTACTGCAGTGGGAACCTCTTAAAGTGATTACAGTTTTAGTGGATCAAAAAGCTTGGGACAGAATTATTCCTATAAAGATGCAGTTTAAATAAATTGTCTACAAGGGTTCACTTTAGGGATTTTTATACAAGACACCATATGAAAAAAATTTAAACCACGGAACTCTAGTTTTTTCTCCCATGATATTTTGCCTCAGTGTAACCTGTCTGCTTCCAGCTGGCAATTGAGACTGGTGCTGCGTTCACATTAAAGTCATGAATTTAAAAAAAAAATCTTTTATTTTTAAAAATGTTGTCTACCTTTAAGCTCATGACAAACAGCCAAAAATGAGCCAATGAGATGAAGCAGTGAAACTTGTATTCCTTAGACTACCTTTTGTAGTCAACTTAAACAACAAGAAATGGTTATGGTTGCAAGTGAAGGAGACTGGAAATGGAAATGTGCAAGGAAAGCATCTGTGGTTGAACCCACCCTCGTTATGTTTTGATAATTTACAGTTACTCAATGCCCCTTTGTGTGGGTCCTTGGTGAGAAAAAATCTGTACTGCATTTTGAAACAGTTGATAAAAGTCATTGAATAGTAAAGTTGTGTGTTTTATTTCTTAATATTCATGCAAAAGCTACACAGATGGCAATTAGATGGTAATTTGCATGTTTAAAAAGATCGCCGTAAGAGGTTTCTGCTCCTGTCCCCATTCTTTGAAATAATCAAGCTTTACTGATTTTGTGCTTCTAGGAGAAAGTGTTTTGGACAGATGTCAGTAACAACGCCATCCTCAGTGCAAACCGGCTGACTGGTGGTGACATCACACCAGTAGCTGAGCACCTATCATCTCCAGAGGACATTATTCTCTACCATAACCTCAAACAACCTGCTGGTAAGAGACCGTTACTATTCAGAATTATTAAAAAAATGGCAAAGATAGTTTAATTTGGCTGTGTCACTGCTGCATCAGTATCAGAACAATGCTAACTAGGATCTTTAGTTCAGCGTATTCGATCATCATAGACTTTTTATAAAACTCTAAATACATGCACAATATTGGTCATTCATTGCCAGTAGGATGGAGGTTCTCCCCTGACCAAGGTTACTTGAAAATAATCTGTAATGCTAAAAAAGTGTTTTACTACTACTTAATTCAGTCATTTTTAATTTGCTGATTCATAATTTCTTTTATGCATTCTTAGTCAAAGAAAAAAAGCTATATCAGTCATTTCCCTAGTATTGATTGCTCAAGCACCTCAAGCACCAACCATTCCAAGCCCTACGCTCTTGCTACTGACAGGCAAAAATGTATCGTATTGCATTTTTGAACTTCATTTTATAGCCTTTTATAGGCAATTTCTATAGGTTAGGTTAGTATATTAACCCTACAAAAAGTCACTAGTGTGGCTTTCAGTGGCAGGATGTCTGTCCAAACAAATACTGTGTCATAGACTATAGTCTGTGTCTGGAAAAAGCTATGTACTACAACATTATCTATACCTTTCTGCTTTCTTGCCAATCGTTTAATGAGAAGATTGATACCAATTCAATGTCTGATGTGTACATGTGTAGCTAGCTAGAACCAGCAAAAGGTTAGCATAGCTTTGCAGAAATATTGGAACCAGAAGTTAACATCTAGTTTCCCTCTGTTTCCAGCTAATTAGTGAGTGTCAGAGGTGTTTATAGGTGGATTTGTTACCATTAAAGGGACAAAGCAGGGCTAGCTGTTCCCAGTCTTCGTCATAAACTAGGTTAAGTGCTCACTAGCTAACTAGCTAAGCTTATTGGCCTACATTTAGCCTACAGACAGAGGATCGATGTCAATCTTCTCCTTTAGCTCTCAGTAAAAAGGGGAATTAAGTATTGCTTTATTATGATAATGGCTTTAAAAACATGTTAAGGAGTAAAGCTAAATTAAAATTTACTCCTTTTTTCCATTGCAGGAAGAGATTGGTGTCAAGTGTCCGGCTGTGAATTCTTGTGCCTGGCAGCTCCTCAAGTGGGCAGACATCCCCCCAAATATACCTGTGTCTGTCCAGATAACATGATGCTAGCGCGGGATATGAGATCTTGTGTACCTGGTATGTGAATGATCAAAAAGTGAAAAAACAAACAAACATGGTATAATATTGCAAAATGAATTGCAAAATATTTGGGTTTCTGACTTACGCTGCACCTTCCCTGTTTCTCTACCAGCTGTGCCAACACCTGAAATTCCTGTTGAGCCTCAAGTTCCAGTGATCAATACCCCTTCTCAGCCACCAGTGCCAGCCAGCACTACACCCAAGCCCAGGGTCCATACTACCACAGTCCCCATCGTAATCACCAGCACTACAGCCACACCAGTGCCAAGCACAACCAAGCCTCCTGTAAGGACCACCACACCTGAACCAAAGAAACCTGAACCAAAGACCCCCTCACCCCCGACAGTAAAGCCTACACTTCATCAGACAACCACAGAGACTCCAGTCACCTCTCCAGGCAAGTTGAAGTAGATGATAATGGTTTTGCATATAAAGAAGCAATGGTCAAAATGTTCCTGCATTAGCACATGAGCATAATTTCCATATCTGAGTACTGTTTTAGCCCCTACAAGTTTATTATTAAACTGCCCTGGCCTATGATCTATAATCAGTCTGGTATAGCATGTTTTGGTCAAAGAGCCATCAGGATTGTCAACTACTGCATGTTCTTCAGGATAAAAACATGCACAGCCAACAGTGCGGTCTTTAGAGAACATTGCTCCCAACTTTGACATAGATACGGTATGTATAGTGCAGGTCATTCTCATGTATCATTAACCTCTTTTCTTGTGTTTACTTTTCTTTCAGATTTCCAACATGGATTTGCTGCTGCTATACCCAGCCCGGCCTCCACCACCCCAATAGCTCTGTATATTGCCTTACCTCTGGGTGAGTTGCTTTGTCAGCTTCGGCAAAGGTGGTTTCGGCACAGAAAATACAAATCCATCGTGTCTCTCATCTCCCCTTGCAATTTCCTCCCTCTGTCTTCCTCATGTAGCAATTATTTGTCTGATGGCTTTTGGTGGCATGCTGCTATGGAGGAACTACAGGCTGAAGAACACCAACACCATCCATTTTGACAACCCTGTCTATCAGAAAACTACTGAGGACCAAGTGCACATTTGGAGGAGCCATAGCCCTGACGGTTACTCTTACCCAAAAGTGAGTCTAGGAGTCACGTCAGTATAACTTTTTCAGTGTTACTGACATAAAAGAGACAAACCAATATTGATCTGTGATTTCTGTTTCATCTCTTCCCTTCTTAATAAAATCTGAAGGGATTCTCTCAACAATTATACACTTTGTTGTAAGCAGCACATACTGTCTGGAGTTTACTCTATGTTTGACATCCTTGTTATTTGCTGTCATCCCAGAGACAAGTCGTGAGCTTGGATGAAGAGGCAGACAATCCAGCCTTCACAGAAAACTGAAAAATGTTGGGCAGAGTGGAAAGAAGAGCCTCATTGATAAGCTACAATAGACGTCCTTTTGTATTCTTACCTCTCACAGCACAAAGATATGGAAGTCAAAGCCAGTACCAGCCAACCTTGAACCACTATATCCTCACAGATGAACAAGCGCTCAACAGTGAAAAAACAGTATCAGAGTTTTTTTCAGGTTTCACGTTTTTTTCTGTCATGTTAACAGTTGATGATTTATTCCTCGCAAAACCATACCAAATTAATAGATGATGGTTTACTCGATCTTACCTTTTTTTACCCATTTTCCTAACTGTGCTGCTGATGATATAACTGAAGACATTGTTCCACACAAGTCACATAATGGTCATTTATGAAGCATATAGGTGGGAATTTCCTTTAACTTGTGTACGGTAGATTTCACAATTAAGTGTTCTTAATATCATTTTTTTGTTTTTTACTTTTGAAGTGTTCACAGAATTGTATCAAATTTTTTGCTGTCTTTGCCACTCTTAGGAGTCTACAGCTAGCAGCAGGCTAGCTTAGCTTAGGATCCTGCTAGCTTGCCTGTGCAGACATGAAATTGGAAACAATCGCCTCACCTAACTCTCAGCCAACAAGGCAAAGAGGGGTGTTTCCCACATCGGCAAACTATTATTATTTGTTAATCACAAAAAAGAAAATCTGAGCCTGACTTTTAATCCGAGGCATAAACTAGCGTCGACTTACAGTTGAGCATACAGTCGGTGAATGTAATACTCAAAAGAATTCTGCATGTTCCAGTTTAACCAGTGTGACCTCAGTAAGTCTCATCATGATATTTGTGTGTGTGTGCGTGTTTGTGTGTCTGGGTAATTTTGAGTTTTACACCAGCTATTGTCTAAGTAGTGGAACAAAAATATCATCTAAAGGGACCTAGACACTGCTGTAGCTAACCTCAAAGAACACACATTGCCTGCTGTGTCTTTGCCTTGATTTATGATGCACTCTAACAGAGCCTTCAGCTTTTCTATATCAACATATGGTCACATCACAACATCTGTCTGCAGCTGTATGTTGTTTCTCCTGATTTGTGATAACCTGTCTGTGCATTGAAAAGCCATCTTTAAATTTTCCTTTCTTTCACCCCTCTCAGTGTGTATCGGTACATTCCCAAATACTTTGATGCAAACACGTGTGACCAGTGGGGCCGTGTCTAATGCTCTGTACGTGTATACGTGCACGTGTATATTTAAATCCTTCCTAAGGACCATAGCTTCTACTTGCCTTATACCAGCATTCCTGACAAAGTCAGCCATGTGCCCTATCAGGTTATTTTAAAACAAAGCTTTCACTGTCTGTTTGAGCTCATTAAGTTGATTGCTGACAACAATGTGCCTTTTAAATGAAATAGTTTGTTCACATGTTCACATTGGTGCTATTGAACTCAGTGTGTCAGCCTGTTTACAGTGAAATGTTTGAAATATATGGCAGTGTTGCATGCAGGTAACGTTACACTTAACAAAGACCTTAATGTGATGTGGGTTAATTACTGTTGGGAAGCTTCTGGTTAAAAGTGCTAGTGAAGCTATCCATAAAGTAATTTTACTTTCACCGACTAACAGTGCAGATTAAGTGTGTAAATATAATGTTCATAAATGTAAATATTTGTTCTTTACTGTTTTTGGTAATAATATGTGTTTTAGACTTTTGTAAACTTTAAACATTTGTTGTACATAAATAAATGCTTTTATTTATTTTAGACTCACTATCTCTGAGTTAAGTTATTAATGACTTGTGTCTGATTTACTGTGTTGCATAACTTCTTAATATTCATATCAGACTTGACAGTGGATTTAGTTTTAGATTAAATGCCCTTGTATTGAACTTTTCCATAAGTGATTTATGATACCACATAAATAAATACAGCAATAAGAAAATAAAAGAAATAAAAATAAAGGGTAACAGGAAACAATGTGACATCTGATAGATTGCTTGCAAAATGTTCACTGAAATGAATGTGCAAATAGTAGTGTGAGTACAAAGTATGATAATTAGCAAAAACAATGAGAAAAGTATTTTTAAAAAACATTTATGAGGGTATGCTAAATTTAAGAAAACATGCTCGACCTAAAGCTACCTGTTTATTTTGTTTAGTCACATCAGGTCAGATGTGCTCATCAACTCTCATCATAACAACTTTCCAAGTTTCAAATATATATGAACTGATTGTAAACTTCATGTATTTTAAAACTATTAATCATATAAAAGTGAATATTGTTAAAGTGCTGTTTTCTATGCTGTTGAAGCCAAATAACAATTTTGTCTGTTTATCTCTTAGTTTAGCAAACTACTTCATTGGTTTCCATTAGACTACCTAAGATACTTTAGATCACATATTAACTTTGCTAACTGTTGCTATTGTTGTTATTGTTGCTATTGCTATTGTCATCTTTTTTCTGTTACTAATTTGATAACTTAGCTAACTATTCCAATCACTTTCCACTTTAACTTATCTGACTAATTTAAGGGTTTAACCACTACTTCTTGCCAATTATTGCAAATGTTAATCCATTATCTCAGCCAAAAACTTCAAGTTGTGTCCACTACTTTTAGCTAATAATGCCAACCATTTATTGTCTTAGCTAACTATGCTGACGCTATGGCTGTCCACTTCTTTAGGCTTATTACTTTAACTGTCTATTTAGACTTCTTTTAGATGTTTCAATTCTTAATCGGTTAACCTAGTTCAGAAAGTAATTGGTTAGCCACAACATTTAGCTAACGGTTTTAACCGTTTAGCTAAGAATATCTATTTTTTGTTACATTTTGCTATTTGTCCTTCTTGACAGTGTGGATATACTTTTTAACCATATCCCAGCTGCTATTGTTAAGTTAAGTTGGTTAAGTTTGATTTAACAATTTACAATTTTCACAATACATCTATCATTTTTGAATTAATGCCCTATGTTGTACAAAAAGGACTGGTTATGATTTACTGCTGTAAGTAATGTAACAGTTTACAGGAACTCTCAGTTTATTAGAATGTATTTTTCTATTATTTAATTTAAACTGAAATAAAGGAAAAATTTAAGTACTTTTTTTTTCAGAACTGGTTTTCCACAGATGTTTTTTAAGTTGTATCATTAGCACGTTTTTCTTTGTCACTACACAGTGCAAAGCTGTCTTACTCTCCTTTTCTGTGTTGCAATCCTTTGCAGCTGAAATGTTGGTTAAGCTATGTGGCAGATGGAGGGTTTGGAAACATGTACAGCAGTATAGTCCACTGTTTTCATTCAGCAGCTTTGGTATGCAGGCATGGAAGAAAACGTGCAGTGAGGGTTTTTTTCCCTCAGTTTTTTAGGGGGGGTGGGCTGCGGTTTTGTAGCTCTTCTCTGGAAGCAAGATCATTTCTTAGAAAGTCAAGAAGTCAGTGAAATGCAGAGCCATTCAGTTTCTTAGAAACTCTTGAACACTGACCAAAGATTGGAAAAGTAACCACAGT
>JAUZTA010000011.1:17679810-17692393 GCA_034780835.1 Ctenochaetus striatus | reverse complement strand
CGATCAACAGGATCGGTGGTGGAGATTTTAGAGTAAAGTGGAGAGAGTAGAGAGGAAAGAAGGCAAAAAGACTGAAAAGCAGAGAATGAGGGAGTCAGGCAGAAGCGAGAGGGAGCAGAGGGTACAGGGGAAAGGCAGAGGGGGCAGGCCAGCATTGTGCCTCACAATGGGGGCTTTGTGCATTCTGAAGGGGGCTGGGACCGAGGGGCTGTGCGTGTGTGTGTGTGTGGGTGCAGACGGGGAGGCCTGGAGCCACAGAGCTCTTCCCTGGGAAATGAGGCCTCTTGTTGGGGCAGTGAGGACTGGAGAGGAGGCCTGGTGGAGGGCACACCCAAGGCCTGAGTGACAAGACAGGTGGGTAGTAAAGGGTCAATGGGAGTACTGTGTGTGTGTGTGTGTGTGTGTGTGTAAGGGAGGTTTTCACAGTCTTCGAAAGGACTATCTGCACTCACTTCATGGTCAAAAGATGACTTTTAGACAAATGGGAAAGACTATTTAAACAGCTTGTACTGCAAACATACATACTACTGCACGCAAACAAATACAAATACACATAGGCAGATGTGTTGTTAATGGCAGGCAGCTGTGGAGTTCATACACGATGAAATCATATTTCTGGTTGGAGGTCATACATCATTCTTGATTGATAGTTGCTTTGCTCTCTCTGGATTTTTTCCCATACTAACATGTTGTGCATCAGTCATCATGCTTATGTAAAGTATGTTTTTTTTATGAAAAGAAACCTGAAATTTAGCTTTTTAAAAAATCCTTTTCTTTCCTCAGTTGACACTTTTAACAAATTACTGTGTTGCAGTGGCTTGGCTGACATCACGGAATTAATTCGAATGTTAGGACTGCATCTGTTTCATCCACCTCATCTACGTCACTTATTCACGTCACTTATTTGTTGAACTTCTCAGTATCCAGGTTGTCCACAGTCAACCTATGAGCTAATCTGTTTGACTTTATGTGTGTTTACACATGTGTTCTCAATATTCAACACTCCGAGCTGCAGTGAAGCCAAGGTCCTGACCCATCGTGGCCTGTGTGTCTCTCAGAGACAGTCATACAACTGGGAGATGATGATTTAGGGACCCTGTCATGTATTGCCCTCGTTCTTGGATAGTGTTGTCATGAGAGACACATAGCATTGATACCAGGAGTCTCAGCATGGCATATAGAGTTACCTGACTGATGCTGTGACTGCCCTCTCACTGACACCTCTAACCTTACAACTTACTGTGGGCCAGGGATGAAAGCAGCTCGCCTACTGGTTGCTTGATCTACTCTGTCAGTCTTTCTTATGATCAACTGATGACATGTATAATTATCAGAAGCTTAAAACTGAGCAGTTTTACAGAAGTTAAGTGTTTATCTAAGACGGCAAATTATTTCACTTAGTTGCTTTTAGGGCAGTTTTCCTTGTTTCACCGCTTGATGTTAATGTATAGTGGCTGTGATCTAGTTAGCTTGTTATTTATATTCTTTTACTGACTCTGTCAGATTCTGTCATTCACTGCCACAGTCTCACAATGATACACTTTCCCCTCTGTGACTGGATCCCTGCTCCCCATGGTGTGTCTGGATTCCTGCGTGGCTGCAGAGCTTAGCACTGTGATATAAGAGGTGCCAGCATAAACACACACACGAAAACAGCCTTGTCCTGCTGGATTATGGCGGGCCTAGCCATCACAAAGAACCACTGTGGACCAAACAAGCCACCCGACGGCTGCCATCTGCAATCGATTACATTCCCAAATACTCTGCCATATCTCCCACAACTGCTTTCTCTCCCCTTTCATTGGTTTAAGGGCAACACCCAACAGCACAAGGCTAATTTTACACTCTGGGTAAATGTGCTGTTGTATAGCATACTATGTTAGCATAAACAAAACTGTTCATATGTGAGACTGAAAGTGCAAATTGCAGTTCAAGACATCCCCTGTCTTGTTCATAATTAAGGGATAACCCCGGCCAGAGAAGTGTTTCAATCTACTTTTACCCTCTGAGCAGCAATAGTGATAATGTGTATTATATTTCCATGGACCACTTAGCAGGTACTCCTTGCTGGCAGTAACAGGCATGAACAATGCATGGACATTATGAGGTGTGACAGCAGCTGGCAAGCAGTGAGTCATCTTCAATGCATCACAGGTTATGTTTCCAGATAGATGTGATAAAAAAAGTAGAAAACCAGAGTGAAGTCCAGCCTCTCTCTGTGCTTTCACTTTTTATAGCGCAGTCTTTGTATTTTGCAAAATGAAGAGGATCATATTTAAGAAGTTGATGAACGCACAGATCATCTTCCTGCAGTTTTGGACTGCATATATCCACCCCCTCTGGATCATAGCATATCTGAACCTATGCAGCAGTGCATTATTGCCTTGGCTTACATATAGGAGGGGGATAACTTGTTTTATTAACTTTGGTCATTCGACAAAATCCTCATTTTGGATCCTTGGCTTGAAACCTTTAAGAACAGCAACAAACGAACCCACAGAGAAAGTAGTGGGATTATAGCAGCAGCAAAAAAGCTGAAATATAAATCAAGTATATTGAAATTCAGATTTACTGTGTAATAGTTCCTCTCCAGGCTGTGAATTTAAGTCATCTCTATTATTCAAAATGACATATTTAGAAGTTTTTTCTTTGAAATAAATCTTTTTAATGCCATATGCTAGCTTAGATATAACTGCTCCTTTGCCTTGATGTAGTATGTGTCGATCCATGTAGTCTCTGCCTCTATTTTTACTCACCTCTCTGCCTCTTGCCTGCAGTGTTCAATCTGCTCATCAAACACAGACCTTATCAGCAGCTTCACTCTCTGACAACCTGCCGTAATTTTCTCACTTAATAACCCTAAGTCGTATAAATAGTACTGTCTTTATCGGTGTGAATCATCATGTAACTTGGTCTGCTAATGTTAGTCAGCTTATCTAGCATACTGCAGATTTGTTTGGACACAGTCAGTGGATGAAACATAAGAAATGAGAACCTACCGGCTGACCAACATGTTTGCTTGTACTTAGTGTTTCCTCAGGATGAACTGTATTAGGCTAATAGGAAAAACTACTGCAGGCTACAGTTTGGCTCTTACATTTCCAGATCCTTTGATAATTCATAAAGGCTCACAATAGGTCCTTCTGCAACTTTGCATCCAGAAAAACAGAGTACATCTCTGCACTAGTTTTTGAAAGTAGTGACACTCAGCTTTTAATATACTTAAACACCTGGCTTTTACTCTAACACCCCTCATTTCATTTTAGCCTTCCCACCTGCAACCCACTAGTTGATGGGATTGGTTCTCTAAGAATATGAGGTATTAAATGCTGACAGTCTGAATCTGTGTTTGTCATTTCAAGAGTAATTTATACATGGCAGGTCTTGTAACATACAAAAAATACCATATGGTCATGTTAGCAAGATAAAACTTGATTTTCACTGGAGGGGAAACATTTTTCTATATGATAACTTTAGTGGTTTAAATAAAGACAACAAAATCTAGTTCATTTGGAGCAACTGTTGCAGTGAGTTAATAACTGAGTTGCGGTTGAAGTTTGCGTAGCAACAGACAATGGTCTGCTTAATAGTGACAGAGTATATCAGAGGCAGAGAATAGATCCAACACCCCTCACTGTTGTGGGGAATGAGAGCATGTGTGTGTCATTTTGTTTTTGCACTCTGCTATTTTGATGCTACTGGTATTTCATTTGGCATGACCACTGTGCTCAGTCAACTAATGAGTGCATTGTGTCACAAAGTTGCCATGTCTTTCTCATCTCCATATAGTACCCTGTGTGTGTTGTATGTAGTCATTTCTCTGTCTTTGGCCCTCTGTCACTTATGCTTATTGCTCTTTCCCTTCAATAAGCACAAGCTACAGGTGGCACAACTACTCAAGCTCTACAGGAGTCTCTCTCTCCTAACCTCACCAGATGCTATAGTCCCACTCACTGACTCCTGCATGGGAATTTGAGCCATGGATATCCATTCCACCGCTGACACTAATATGTTGCCCGTCTGCTATGTTGTCATATAGCTGGCAAAAATCTCAAGAGCAACAGTCCTGAACTATGGTTAATGCAGAGGAATAGACTTATTAGATTTCAAAGACTCTTCTAATTATTCCAAGAATGTTTACCACGGCAGCCTAACACCTCTCCATGAGAAACACGTGGGACATGGTCCTCTACATCTCTCTCTCTCTCTCTTTCTGTCGCTCTGTCTATGTTGATAACCCGCTTTTTCTCTCCCAGACTTTTCTCATTTCACTTATTGGAAGCATTTGAAAAATGCGCTTTGTGGGACTTGAAAAGGGAAAGTCTCCAAAAGCCTGTCTAAATGCTCTCTGTGGAGCACAGCTCAGACAATATAACACAAGTCTTATGAGCCAAACACAAGCCCACAGGACATGCGGCTGAGAATCTGAATTTAACATGCCGGACACTCCATCCAACTAATGTGTCAGACACTATTCTTAAATATGCTGCTTAATTCCATTGCTCTTACCTAATTTAACCATCAGCAACATTTAATTTTAACATTAAGTGCTTGGAAATGAATAAAATCTACTAATTTTTTACATATTTGTCTTAATATTATTTTTGAACACACAAAGCTTTTTATTAAATTATATCTCAAAATGTACAGTCCTCTTTTTTGTATTCTGACTCTTGTTTCCAGTCTGTTTTTGTCTATGTACAATAATTTTTGCAAACATATTGCATGTTCTTTGACAGCATTGCATGAGGTTTGTTGTTCTGCTTGGGGTTATGTGTCAGATGTTTCTTGGCTGAAAGAGACTCTAGGAAATTATTACCAGCAAAAATCAGTCCCACACATAACAGCCATAAAACCCCTACTCATATCTGTCTGTATATTTAAGAGACATGTCATGTTTCTATGATCTTCTCAAAGTCTTCGCCAAAAAGTGAGTAATCACTCCCAAATTAATCAAACTACTGTCCCAAAGTTGTCCTGATTGTGAAAAGCCAACCAACTTATAGACAGAGAGACTAAGACAGACTGCTAACACAAGGAAACCTCTCTGTAAGTGTAATGACTGTTTCTGTGTGTTTGCGTCAGTGTGTATGTTGGCCTAATATTTTTTGAAAGTTCAAAGCCGATGATAGCATGGACAAAAAATTTATTTGGGCTGAGTTCTTTTTTTTACCTTGGCTTCAAATGAAGTGAAGTGGTTGTGCTGGAGTAGGTGAGGTGATGAAGCTGAAGTTGTGTTTCATAAGGATCAGGTGATGCAGAACAATTTTGGAAAGAAATCAGTGTTTCCACCTTGTAAAACCACTGCACAGACATCAAAGTTTCTCCCTTTTCATTTTAATTTATAGACATTTTTACTGCTTAACATTTGTGGCAAATAATAGTAAATGTACATTTTTACACTTGTATTAAGCCAGTCTCAGGGGTTTTATATTAGTGGCTAATTTTCTTTTAGAATCTAATCCAGAAACCCCCCCAACCTCCCCACCCCAATTGTTTGAATTGATGGCATCCCAGTACCTTATTCTTATATTTTTTTTTCTATAATAAAAATTGGATTTTAATTGTAAGCTGAATTCCTGCCTGTTTGCATTCCCACAGCTGTTATCATAAAGCAGATTTTGTTTAATATCAAAGACAATATGTGCTGACTTGCATTTAGCAGCTAAAAATGCTTAAAGGGGAAAGCTCAAGGTTCAAATGATGAAACTATAATGTCAACAAATGGCAATAGCCTCCTCTCTGCTTATTGTGTGTGTGAGCGCTTGTGTGTGTGTGCTTGCATGCGTGTGTGCTTGTTTGTTTGTGTGTGTGTGTGTTTTTGTGTGTAAGTGTGTGTTGGATGTCTCTTAACCCATACACACTCAGGTGGTCCCTCACACACTGCTGTCATTTTTGACACTGTGGGGACGTTCACTTACCCATGATGACAACCTATTTCTGTGTGTGATCTCAGCTGCCAACTGTCATCGCTATTCCAAAACTGAATCAGAAGGACTGAAGCAAAGATCTGCAAGTATGTCAGGGAGCGACATGATGTTATTTATAGCATTTTCTGACTCCCATGTGCCACTATGATGTTTCCCTCTGCTATCAGCATTTTCCCTTGTTCATTCTCCTATCTTGTCCCTTCCCACCACACCCTTCTCACCATGTCTGGCCAGCCTGGGAAGTGTTGACTTGTGCCAGATGCACAGGGTAACATCCTGCGATTGCCAGTGGGATTAAGAATAATCTCAACCCTTCTGTTTGTTCATTGATGGCATAAAAATAATGCATCTCCTCTGCATAGTCTACTTTTTTACTTTTAACATCTTTGTCACATGTTTGTCGAGATTTGGTGGGGGCTGTGTTTTTGTTGTTAATAATGATACACATAAAGTTGTACATTAAAAAAAAAAACAAAAAAAACGTAACCTCCATTTTTTGACCCACCACACCTGCCCCACATTTCCCTTAACGTCATTTCTGTTACAACCGCCACCAGCCTGCTGAAAAACAACGCCTGGTCCACACCCAAGAGGCCCCAGTGCTGGTGGGGAGGGAAACCAGTGGCATCCAAATTCCAACACACAGACACACACACTCACACACACACTCACACATACAGATTGGTACAAATGGCCAGTCAGCTCAGTGGGGCTATCTGCCCTTGTGTTTGTAGGCTTGTGAATGCCTTACTGGCAGCTGGTTCAACAGCATTACAGTGGATAATGCAGTTGAGCTCTTCAGTCACTCAGCAGTTGCAAATTGCCATATGTACAAAAAAATACATTGTGGTTACCCAAGAGTTTGATTATTGAGCCACAACATCAATAAATCCTGTTTTGTTCTGTTCTCTTAACTTATATTATAATATCCCCAATTATTACATTGAAACATGAAACATTCTTTTTTTTTTTTTTACTATTTATTATTTTATCTTTGCTGTTTCTGCTTAATATTGTTAATAATAAACTGTCTCAGTACCCCTTAATCAATTAAATTTAAAAAATTGGCAGTTCCATGTGCCCTCAGGGAAGATATCTTTTTACTTTTTAGTTGCATTGTACTAAAGATGCCTTCCAAGCTTTGTAATATTGCCAGTATACCTCTGAGTTAATATATCCTCTGATCATTCAGGATACTTTATGTCTCATTAAAATGCCTTCTCCATTACTTTATTCCAAACACTAAGTGATGTTAGAGGATTAATAGCTCCTTAGTTTGTTTATCCTATCAAAACTCCTGTGGGAGAATTTACATCTTATCGTAATTGTCAGGAAACTGCAAAGTGACAGTTAAACAGTGCAGGTACCCACAGACCAGAACACTTACCAGATCCCACTGAATGTTTGCAACTTCCACCGTCTGGGAATGTGAATGAGGTCTGTCGAACTCTCTCTATCATACACTCTCACACACTCACACAGAGTAGTGTATGTGTAGGCGTGTGTGCACTTTTGGGGACATCACATAGACTTAAATTAGTTCCCTGGGGATTTACCCTAACCACTACTTGCCCAACCAACCCTAACCCTAACCTAAAGCCAAGTCCTCACTATAAAATTTAAGGATTTACTTATCGGGGACTTGTGTTTTGTCCCCACAATGAAGCTGAGTCCCCTACTGTGTGACTGTGTAAACAGATTTATATCCCCACAACGTGAATAATACACTTACACACCCCCCCACACACACACGCAAACGCACGCACACACAAACTAGCACATTCAAGACTTTGTTCCTCAGGTTTAGTAGCTCTGGACTGTTTCCTGCCTCTGCTTAAACCTTTATGCATAAGCAGGCCACGATTTTTATACTACTTTTGCACTAATACAATTAGTAACAACATATTCTACCATGACGAGGGAGCAGTGTGTGCACAAGCGTGTGTTTTTGTACATAACTGTGGGTAAATCTCACCACACATTACAGCAGTTTATGAGAGAGCAGCCCTCTGGCTATCACTCAGGATTTCTAATGTGTGTGAAGTGGTTGCCATGACACTAGAATTTTCACTGTGCATTTTACGACTTATTTTATGGAGCAAATTTGAGCTGCAGTGTGGAAAAAATGTTACATCCAGTTGCAAAGGCCTCAAAAGATTCGAAGTCATGTTTACAAGCAAACTTCCAATTTTGTAACCCTTTTTTTTAAAGCTGCCTGTTCCTAATCAGAAACTGTTTTTTTTTTGATTGGCAAAATACCTTGAAAAGTGTGTACATGAGCTTAAAGTCATCAGTGAGTTCCTCTACATATAAATATGTCAAGGGGGACAAGGACTGGTGTCAACTATTCAATTAGGAGAGCAATTTGTGGGATTGACTCTGGGCAAAACTGCATTAAACTGGAGCCAAAATGCTCAGGGCCATTTAAATAAATGGATGTAATTATGATCCTGCTGCTAAAATATTTTTGTGCATTGCTTGGTTTGAGCAGGGGATATGGAAAATGCTTTTGGTGGCTGTGGTTAGGAGTCTTTAAACCTCTGCCTGGAGTTGAAATGAGATTTTTTTTTCATATACACACTCTAAGCTCACTAAAAAAGGGACAAAAAGAAATTATTATTACACTGCTTGTTTGATGAAACCCATTTTGATCCACAACTTTAATGATGATGCCAAGAATTTTTGCATATTTTTGCCCATAAGCTACAAACTACTTACAGTTTGCACTAATTCTGACCCTCTTCTAAAGCACACTGTACTGTTTTAGATTTTTTAGTTTTCATTGCAGTGTAAAGCTTTGAGCAATATATTGTTTGTATTTCTCCTGCTTATCAGAATCACTTCATTTACCAAGACATGGAGCAAGAAACCGAGTTACAGTCAGGAGAGATTTACCCAGGCCGTACAAGGTTAAATAAGGTCGATAATAAGGGTTATGATAATGATTTGGGGCTTTTGTTGAGAGAGAGTAGGGCAATGCTCTGGAATGTGAAGAATGAGGGTTTGTTTAATCCTCGTGGGGGATAAATTATTAGCAGCAAAGGGAACCCGTTTGTGCAAGACATGCCCCTCTCCTACCATGGGAGTCCAAAGTGCGGTCCCTGTATGTGAGTGTAGGTTTTTTACACCCATGAGACAGGCTGTGTGCAACTGTTTAAACTGACTGAAATGATAAGTGAAATTTACAACCACCCTAATAAAGAAGTATCACTTTCCAACTGGAGATGAGTACTGTATCAGTAGCAAGTATTGTTTATTTATATCTACCTTTTCTCTATCTTGATCATGGAGTAAAAGCGAGGCATTTAAACTTTCAGGGAACTGTGGTACAACATCACAGCAATAGTGACTGATCCAGAAACGGTCTTTTTCCTGAGCAGAGCAATACATACTTTGAAGGCTACAGACTAAATTAAAGAGTACACGCTAAATTATGCCAACTGTTAAGAGTATTGAACCCAATTGTGCTGCATTTAGATTCATATTGAGCTTGTATTCAAACACAGATTAAACTAAAACTTTATGAATGAATGTATGAGTGAAGGTATGAATGGGAAAACTTCTTTCCATTTCCCGTTAACATTTCCTTGACTGGCTGTGAATTTTTGTGGCTGAAATAACTGTGCAGCTAAATGTTCTGATGAGGTGTTCAAGTCAAAAACTTCTGTTTGTACAGAGAAGTGATTTTGTCTGCAGACTCTTTAGTGATCTGAATAATCTGGCTTTTCACCATTCCTGGGGGAAAAAGGGGAAATGAGAGCAACAGGGAGAAAAGGGAGACACAAACGGGGTAAAGATTTAGTGAGGCAGTAATGAGTTCTGGAAGGATAGAGCGCATGTAGTTTGACTTGTCCACCTACGCCAAGCCATCATGGCATCCTGGGTAAATATGACCAAGAACTTAGTTGCCATGGTGATCTAGGAAGCAACATTTGCCAAGAGGACTGAGATAGGAGCACAGACCCGACAGACGCAGGCACAGGTCACTCTAGAGAGCTTAAAGGGAATTTTGCAAAATATATACATGTGGAAAAGTTTAGCAACACAGCAAGATGAAACAGCATTTTAAATCTAAAGCAGGGTCGGAAATAAACACCCTTCACTGGACAGGTGAATTTGATCAACTTAACAGCAACAGTGGTGGGAAGCCTAAACAATGTGGGAATTTAAACAAATGTTTTAATTGTTTCATGAAAATGTAAACTCAATCATCAGGCATATAGTCAGGCTCACCATCAGGAGCGCTCAGAAAAAACAAGGTGGGTCAGTTCATGTCTGGGTGACGGTTAATAACCCTCACTGCTGTGATCAGTCAAACAGTCAGTCATCTGGTCACTGAAAAACACCTGCAGCAGAGAGCTGAAAGAACAGGTCATTGAATCCAGCTCTTCTAGTTCAACTGCACAGGTTTTACAGCTAAAGCAGTACAGATGTAAAACATAAACAAGATTTTTTAACTTTTTTGGGTGCCTTTTTTTTTATGGAAAATGTTCAAGTATTTTATCCATTTGAAACACATAGTAATATCATTTTTCCTGAAGGCAGTTAGTTGCTAAAAAAAACAGGTTTAAACAAAGGTTTTATCATTGTAATGCATTAATGGTGAAGATTATTTATAGTCCCATTCCTAGCTACGGTGAAATTGTGTTTATTTGAGTGTGTGTGTGTGTGTGTGTCTAGCATGAGGAAGAGAGAATTAAAAGTGACCATAAATACGTATTAAATTAATAACTCATTATCTTATTGCATATTGAAAACTATATATATATTTTAAATATTTTTAAGGGTTTATAAAAAAGTTCACCTTAACATTGGCTTAAGTTTGAAAATAAAAAACAGACATACCTTATGACAAGACTATCAAAAGATCTGCAACATCTGCAAATTTGCACGTGCAGAATTACATATATGTTAGAGGCTGTATACTAAATCTGTTAAAAAAGGCTGAATAGGTGTTGAACAGGAAAGATAAAAGAGTATACTCTATTTTTGTGAATTTCTTGGCTGTATGCTTCTTACAGAGCAAATGCAGAGATATCACTTGGATTGCTCTCTACCTAATGGCTCAGTATTTGTTTGATGTAAGAGGATACTTTATACTAAACCTTCAGTGGTTCTAGCTAGTGAAGTCTGTATCTACTATATTGTCAGCACCTTTACTGTCTGACTTCACATAAAAACATAAAAATAACGGGCATGGAAGATTAGAGGACCGATGGTCAGTGACAGAGGGAACCAGGTGGATTATTTGTGAAAGTGATGGAGACTCAGAAACCAACGCCATCTGAGGTGAACTGTGTAAACAGATGTCTGATGGACAGAGAATTATTTGAGTTTAGCTCTAATGAATGTTTAAATGTGTATGTGCGTGTTTGCTGACCCTCTTATTTTCTTGTCCAAACTTTTGTGTGAATCCTTTGCCAGTCCTGTCCTAACCTCACTTACATAAGTTCAGCTGTTCCTTCTATTATTTTGCAAGGACACTTGCCAATTTGCCATTTCAAATCAGTGATCAGATCAGTCAACAAGGGTCAGCTGAGGTTATCTCACCTCCCAAAATGACCAGGGATAATGATACACGGGCACAAGGAATTTCTTTACATAATGTAAAAGGCTGTAATACTATGACCTATTTTTCTGAATTTTCTTTTGTTTTTTCCTGTAGTTTTTGTCTTAAGAGCCATGGTTTTTATTACAGCTCACGCTGCTACAACTCTAAACAAATGACTTCTGCTGCTGCCAGAGTTACAGAGCAAAGTTCCTGTTCACCAGGAGATTTTTTTCAAGGAAAAAACTTATCTGTCGCATGGTCTTTATTAAGGCGCCAGAGAAACATTTGAGGTAATTGTGTAAGAATTTGGGCTGACTCTAGTTGTGGGCAGTTGTAGGGCATATGGAAATGCTGGACTGGTGCTTAGAATGGACCTTTATTTTCTCATTGGTCGCAGATTGCAATCAAGTGCTAATTTCAGAGGCATGAGGTAACACGTGCACAATGGTTCTCGCTGTAGTCAGATGAAGCTGGAGCTGTTTAGTGAGTGTGTTTTTGGTTTTCATATTCATGATATGTTACGCAATGTTGCATGCCTCAGTTCTGTGAGGTTGGAGGCACAAGGCCTTGTGAAAGAACAACATTAGGTGTATCTGATAAACTGCAGGTTAATGCAGAAGCGGCTGTGAAACAGACAGGAAGATTAATCAAACTTTGACCTGTGTTTTTAAGGACTAACTCATTTTGGGGGAAGATGTTACAGCAACTCTCATCCAACACAACAGTGCAAACATCTGCTTGTCTGTATCGCATTTGCATTCATCACTTTTTATTTAAACAAAAACAGACTTTTACTGGAAACAGAAACTAGAACCATTGAAGGTCTGACAGGTGCAGACAGAAACACATACAGCCATTTGTCACCAGCTTTTGTCACCTCATAGAAGTTAACGCTTTGGTGCAAGAACAAAAGGTCATATCTCTGCTGAAAGATAACACCTAAAGCTTCCTGAGCCCCCTGTCAAAGCCAAAACCCATCAACAAGGTGTGATGGAGTATATAGCCAATCAGCCCTACAGTGAATAACTGGTAGACAGACTCAGGGGAGTAGCCCGCATTTTAGAAGTGGGGGGTACAAATTGTTCCGAGGTCTACTGAGTGA
>JAUZTA010000011.1:17664605-17679710 GCA_034780835.1 Ctenochaetus striatus | reverse complement strand
TTTGCTTTGTCCAAACTGTGAAAATAGTGAGAAATGTGCTCACAATGAGCCAAAGAGCCCAAAGTGACGCCTTCACTCTGTTTGTTTAGTTCAGTGTTTTTCAATTGTTTTCTGTTTAGCCCCCCCTAGGGAGAAGAAAACACTTTGCCCCCGGCCACAACTATAAATAGTATCATTTTTCTATAAAATTGTTACAGGTACACCTCTGTACAAACAAGTTGTGCTGATTCTTTTAATCAAAATGATGAAGTCAGGATTAATGGCTACTGAGCATGTTTTCCACTGCAAAACTTGTCGAAGCTGGTTCGAAGCAAGATACTGCAACTCCCAGCTCCTGTTCAATGTTTAGCTGGGATCTGTACTTTGACTTCAGTGCAGCAACAGCAGAGAATGTCATGCAAACTGGTCCGCGGGCTGCATCCGGCGCGCATCAGTGCACAAACAGGTTTAATCCGGCCCGTGAGATGATTTTGTAAAGTATAAAAATGAGCTGCAATTTTTCAATGAAAAACAAAACCACTGCTCATCTCGCAGGCCGGATTAAACCCGATTGGGCGCCGGATGTGGCCCGTGGACACCCCTGTAAACAGTGATCACCCAAGACACAGCACCGGGAAAGCGTCACTGCCACATACTGTAGCTGATGTGCAATTACACTTTATTCTGGTACGGCAATAAAAAAGCAGATGGTTGTATTAGCCGTGCATGTTCCCCGGCAGGGGCGTAGCCATCGTTTTAGAAGTAGGGGGGACAAATTGTTCAGAGGTCTACTGAGTGATTTAACATCCTCTCGCATTCAATTGCACCTCTCCTTAGCAACTAAAGAACCAACTAACCACAAACAGCACAGCACCAGTTATAACGGAGACATTTTAAAAGGACTTAAGTTATATTTTCTCCTCACCTGCTGTGAAGACCCCCAGTGTTCATCCCTGCTGCTGGCCTCTGGCCCACTTTTTCCTCCCTCACACTGCTCTTTCTATTGCATAAAGATTAAAAAATATGTGCAAAACAATAGTGAGCACATGTTCTGTGCAGAAATGAAGGAGGAGTGGGTTTATAACTAGCTAGCTTAGCTAACTAAATTGACACCTATTTGTCATCTTTTAGCCAAAGTCCTAGGCAATAATATACAATATAGAATGTCTTTGTTTTAGCTAAACATTATCTACATGGAACAGCATTACTCAACTTAAACGATTTGTTTGGAAAAAACTGTCTAGAGTTTTTTGCCTCTTGGTTGGTTTGCTGAACCTCTGTCTCTGATGGCACACTGCAGGTGTTTGTTTGCCGCCTTTTAGCTCCGTCTACTCATGATGCGTTTAAAGGTGGCTCGAAAAAATGCATTTTAACATGTTAAAAATGAATTAAGTAGTTGTAATGGCTGTAAAAAGTGCGGGGGACGGAGGGCACAGATACGGAAAGTGCGGGGGACATGTTGCCTGTGTACCCCGCGTCAGCTACGCCCATGGACAGACTAATACTAGCCAGGAAAGGATCTAACTAATAATGGCCTTCTGATCCACTTACTTGAAGAGTTCCATACAATGAAAAAATTCTCAAAAAACTATATAAGGGAATATTTGAACAACAAAGGAAAACATTTAGCAAAACACCCTTCAGTAAAATTGATTTCACTGGTCTAATGTTCCTATTACAAGACGGACACAGTGTAATGTCTACCAGTATGTTATCTGCTCCTATTCCCCCAGCAGTGCAGCTTGTAGTTACATGAGATGTGAGTGCATACAGGGTGGCCCCATTCCTTTTAGTTTTATGGAGTTTAGGAATGTTGAGGTGCTTCCAAATTTGTCTTTTCAGGAAATGAAAAATATCCTTACTTCCTGCCACAAGAATGTCAGCAAATGTTGAAAGGCAGCAGGAGGACTTACTTTATGACGGACACAAAAGCCTACTTAAAGTTATAATTAAACCTTTTGTCATTTAAAATTTAAATTAATAATGTAAGACAAATTTTTTGGGTTTCATGTAAGAATAATTTAAAGCCAAAATGCCTAATAAAATACTGTGTCAAATCAAATAACCTGTTTGCACACAACATTGTGTTTGTGTCATAAGACAGTGCCCCAGGAAAAGTGTCCATACCGTGCTTCTCCTGTCACCTCAGATGTTTTAGCCTCTGGCCTGTGATGTTGACCCATGAACAGAGGTCATTTCAACTATGTCACCCATCCACCTAAAGACTAATGTGCTGTTAGGGATCATTCACGGTACATTTTTTTTTGTTAATTTGTGATATGAGCTTACGAGGTAGACTTTGCTCAGTGGCATATATAAAGAAAATAATATAGAGATAAAGCAGTAGCAATGTTCACTTTTCTATCACTAATTGCATTAAATAAGTCCAGTTATAATTTGTTCATAAGAGCATATTTGGAACATGATCAGTGGTGTTGAAAAAGGGCTATATGATGTCATCTGACCTAAGGGGGTGCATCGTGCGAAAATGTTGAGAACCACCAGGCCATGAAAATTTGCCTCATAATTTAGGGAATTTTAGCAAAACCTGCCATTGCACAGACCTAACCCATCCTCTCTATATGGGCCATACATGTTGTTCACCAGTGGGTGTGTTAATTTGGGCCATGCTCTGACTGTGACAGTTTCGGTTTGCTGATAAATGGGTCAGTTCCCGTTCTGGTCTTTGCAGTGTGCAGCAGGACCTTTAGAGTTGAGGGGTCACACTACTGCAGTGGGCTTAGTTAATCCTGTCACCTGAACCTTGTTCTGAATTCCTCTGTGATGAAAGGTGTAAGAGCTTTGCTGAATAGTCTGGATGTCAGTTTATTGCCATTTCACAGCATGGCTTTGCAGTTAGTCTGGATTAAGGAAGCTGAGGAATGGGCTGTTGGCTGTAAAATGAACTCTTGACACACACACACGCACGAGCACACACACTGGATTAATGTGACTTTGGCATCCATTGAACAACATAATACTGTTTCCTATTATTCAGGTTCACTTAGACGTGATCTTATCACAGCGTTTTGCTCTCGTATTGGCATGTTGATGCTGGTGCTGATCAGTATTGCAGTATTGTTGTATTTCACTTAAGTTGAGCAATTTGACCACAAGACCTACTTTGTAATTATTCTGGTTTTAATGGAGATTAAATCAGGGAAAGGATGGAAACATGCTGACTGTGTTTTTCTGTGTTTCTCTGAACAGATCGTGAGGACCAATCAATCCTTTGCACGTAAGTACTGACACGGTTAACTCTACTAATTGTCCTCCTTTCCTTTTCTCTCCTGAGGTCATTTCTCTGTTAGTTCTATGATAAAACAGTTCAATGGGCTGGAAAATGAAACTGTCAGGACAAAAATTATATATCTGCACCTTAACAGGGTTATATCATATAACAAAAAGGTCTCACTTCTCATCGTTGTAATGTAGATATGTGTACCTTACAGGGAAGAACATTAAGGCATGCATGGGAGTTGTATAACATACAATGAAAGCACTTAATACACATCATTACCTCTGAAGTATGTGGTTGTTTGTCTCTCTGAAGTAACTGTTTTTCTGTCTCCCCTCATGTTTCTCTCACCCTGACTCACTTGGCAAGTGCCAGTCATCCTGCTGTTTTATTTAAAAGCTGGTTTCAGATAGCTTTTTGTGGACACTGGGTTGTTAAGCAGCTCTACCTAATAATAAGGGAGTTATGAGTGCGGTTCGGCCTCCTGGCTTCATCTTCTTTGACAGAGAATAGTTAGGTTCCATTCTCTTACAATGTGGCTTGAGTCGAGGCTGTTGGACAAGAGCTGTTGCATAATATGTCCTAAATTCTGAAAACGACACCCCCTGTTGGTGACAGTGCAGTCACTGTGTAATGAGGAGGGTGCTAATCTAGGTATCTGTCATGATGTTATTTTTGAAGCAGAGTTATCTAAGATAATACTCTTTTAACATACAGTAAAGCTTCTTTAAGCTACATTTAGGCTTATGACAATTGAATAAAAAAGTTTTAGAGAAGTCTCATTAAGTAAATCTTGTTAAAATGTTCAAACAGTAGTAGGTCCAAAAGAAAGAGTAAATTGATCTTGGAACCTTTCCGAAACCTGCCTTTTTACCAATTTGTTCTCTTCTTCTGCTGCTATAATGCTAAATAAACTCCTGCAATCAGTGAAGTTTAATCTTAACTAGTCTTGTCTTTTCTTACTGTTCCTTTGCCAAACCTCTGTTTATTTAAAGAGATCTAGCATCACATGGTCTTAATACTGTTTAAGATGCTACTCCTCCTGCAAGGAAAAGTAATTTTGCAAAACATCAGAATTGAAAAACATCACAGGTTAGCTGACTGGTGTTTGCAGGCCGGTTCACATTCTGCGTTTATGCAACTCTGACTCCTCTTAGTCTAAGAGTAAAAAGAAGGCTGCACAAGCTTTGCAACAACCACTTTTAATCCATTTAAAATGCCACAAGCCTATTTAGTGAAGCATAGAATTACAGAAGCTCTTGTGTAGTTATGTGGTTTAGCAGTGATGTGTTTGAAATAACATTTGCAGACATGGATCTTGTGTGAATGCTTAGTTCCTGGCATTTGCTGTGGTTTCTGCATTTACTGATGAGTAGTCTTATATGAATGACCAAACACAGGATACTCATATGTTAAGCATCCTGTGTTGCACACAGGGTGAATAAAGTCATCACACTCACTCCGAAAAATATGCTCTAACTCGCTGCTCACTGTCAACAGCAAGCTTATGTTAAAATGCTGTTTCCAAAAAGACACAGCGGCAAGCGACTCGTGACCCAGAGGACTTGGAGAATCTCACACCTAAGAGTTGAGGATACTGTTGAACCTTGGAGAGTTGTGACAGGAGGGTCAACAGAAGATGACAGGAGACTGTGTTAACAGAGTGAGGGGTTCTGCCACAAAGGAGCCTGCAACTGAGCATGTTAACATCTATAAGGAAAAAGGGATAACATAAGGGGAAGTCAGTGAATGGATATTTCCATGAGAAATATTACTCCTGTTAAACTATGAGGACATCAAGCCAAACAGAGGTGTGTAACTCACTTGGCCGTCTGTACATATTGCTATGCTCGTATCCTGTGTTTGAGGACCCTCCCATCAAATTCTAGAGCAGTATCCAAAACTGCAGGGCTGTACGTGCAGTGGTGCTAATAGCCAGCTAGACTAAAGCCACTGGTATGTAGCTAGATGCAGTGTTGCCGGCCTGGTTTCAGTGTTTGCCCTGGTTTTCTGGGCTTCGGGTCCTTGCTGTGGGAGCTGTGGATGGCCCTGCCTGAACACAGCTATCATTAGAGAGGGCCCAAAAGCCTGGAAACTTTGGAGACTGGCCCACCAAACCACAGGGTTCTCCAGTAAAACAGACTGACCGACATATGGATGGATTTAGAATACAACAACAGATAGCCTGATTGTCGTTCACTCTCTCCTCCTCTCTTTGTTTATTCTCTCCTTGGGGTTCATCCAAACACTCTTGACCACTATAATGGTGAACACAGTTTTTTTTAGTGAGAGTTTGACAGTGTTTTGTCTCTATGTTGCTTACACAGATTATTTCCTGTACTGTGCTGTCCCTCATAAGTAAAAGCCTTTGATTCATAATTGCAAACAAAGGCTGATGTAATTATTTGTTGAAAGTGATGGGAAAGGCAAAAAGCCTAAGTGAATATGAAGTGTGTTTATCTTTTCTCTTTCATTCTTCATGCTCTCACACTCCCTGCTCACGCTCTCTCTCTCTCTCTCTCTGTCCATGTGTATCTTTGTGCTTTCTTTCTAATACGTTTCCAGAGGTGAATCAGGCGCTGGCAAGACCGAGAACACGAAGAAGGTCATCCAGTACCTGGCCCACGTTGCCTCCTCACACAAAGGACGCAAAGACCACAACATTCCTGTGAGAGCCCCACTGCCTACATTTTGCCCTCTCTATCCTTGGCCAACCTCCATTTTTCCCTCTCCTCTCAAATCCATCTCGTTTGAACTATCCTCGCCGATAGTCCATCTCTACTCCTCCTAAATTAAAAACTGAATGCTCGTGTTAGAAAAGTTTAGAATTTCGGGCAACAAAGTTATTTGATTTCTGGCTGATGGTTAACTCCAAACAGCATTACAAGATTAATATCACTCCCACCTCTGTTCGTTAAATGAAAGGCTAAAGCTATTTCCCCTCAGACTTGGCTTTGCATTAAGTTTGAAAACACTTAGCCTGGCTCTCCACAGCAATAACAAAATCAGTGTTAATCAGTAATAAACACTTTAAAGCTCATTCGTTCTTTCCATACATGAACCAATTGTTTGGGACAAATAGTCAAGAAATAGTCAAACACTGTGTCAAAATCATTGGGAGATGCAGAAAAAAGGCTGCAGGTTTGATTGAAAAACTAAGAACTGTAAACTTCTGGGGAAATGCGACCTGCCAGCATGTTATGGTGCCCAATCATAAAACCAGCCAATCAGACTAAACTGAGCTGAGCGACCTTGCAATGAGGAGGCACTAAAACATCAGTTTGCATTTGCAAATGGGCCATTCAGTAATACTTCCGCACTGACACACAAACCTGTGCTACAGCCTTAGTTAACCTAAAAAGTGTTTTTCTGACCATTTCCAGTCAAGTTAAGCAAACTAGCTGATGGCTGCAGCTTCGTATTTATCACACAGACGTGAGAGTGATATCAATCTTCTCATCTGCCTCTAAAACAGAAAGCCAGTAAGTTTCCCAAAATGTTTAACTTTTTAATGAATGATTTTAATTTCACAGTGTTCTAGTTAAAACTGAAGTTTATACTGGTAGCCTAGTTTTGATACATAGCTGATGACAAGTTGTGTATTAATCCACAGCTAACCCAATAGATATTAATATAGCCTGACTGTTCAGTGCCCCTGCTTCATATCATCCAGTGCCATTCTGCGAGAGATTCCCTGAAGCTGGCCTAAGTGTGTACTGCTGTTCTGTTTCCTGTGGCTTGTGTCTGACCTAAACGCTTCAAATTTTAACACTTACATTTGTTTATCCATAACAAACAGCTCGAATCTCCCAAAGCATTCAAGCTCCAGGCAAGTGTATCTCCCGCTTTCACAAAAACAGTGTGTGTGGTCCATTTTGATGTGTGTGTGTGTGTGTGTGTGTGTGTGTGTGTACGTGCATGCCTCTCTTTCTAAATACCTGCCAGCTTTCATAATGATGCTGATATACTAATCTGAGCTTCTCTCTTTATGAGGTATTTGTTTGTGCTGGCTCAGTCTTCTCACATGATTATTTGAAGCCCAGTGAATCTGCCATTAAATCGGGTGGCTCATGATAGCAAACCACTTTATCAGTTGGTTTATTAGAACAGCTGGAAATTGGGATGTTTTACTAGAAACACACAGAGTATATAGCAGTCAAATGCCACAAAAAGGTTAAACCTGTCATTAAACTGACTTTGTAAAACCAGTCTGTGTAGCTCTTTTGCCCTCTGTTTCTGAGGTTTATATGGTGGTTAGATAATGCACATGAACTGTGAAGTTAATGTGAAGATCTGACTGCAGCCGCACACAACATTTCTCCTCAAGTTTTTGATGCTAAGCTCTATCTTTTACATATTAGTGAGGTAAACATGTGATGCTATATGCCTGGTTGGAGGTAGGATGTAAAAGATCATGAAACATGAATTGTGAATTTTCATGCATGTTCTCCACTGCTGATGTGCTTTTCTGTTGGTGATGCGTTAACTGTGGCTGTGATAATGTTTTTCCATCAACTAACTGTTTGGTTTTCGCTGCACAGTCAGTAACACGACACAGGAGAAATCTCACATGATTTTTTTTTTTTCAGATTTTAATTTACAGTATTTTGTCCCAGAAGTAACACAAATGAGACATTACTGACGCAGCACTAAGTTCAAACTCACTCATCTAAATCTCACACTCTCCACAAAACTGAATATTTCATGGCTAACCTTTTCACTGCTTGAGTTATCTAGTCGATAATTTTGCTTTGCCCCAACACTTCTACCTGATGTTTCTTTGTCCCCTGTAATCTAATAACAAAAGAAGCAGGGTTTCAACTAAAACCTGTAACCCGTATCTTTGAGTTCTTGTATCTGGGCGAAAGCCTGTACAATATGCTACATTTCAGTAGCTGAAAGTGAGTAGCTGTAACTCAGGGCCTCAGCACTCCCCTGACAGAGTACACCATCCACACTGACCTCCTTAACGCTGCCTCCCTTCTGTGTTGCATTACGACTGCCTCTGAGCACAGGCCAGAGGAATGCAGAACCAGGGATAGACGGAGAGCGAAGATATGGTGGAGGACAGAGGTTTGGAGGCGGGTGAGAAAAGAAGGGAGATGAATTAGTGTAGAAGAGTGAAGCAGAAGGAACCAGACTTTTTTTTGTCATCCGTCAGTGAGAGAGACATACGGCTGTGCTTGTTTATTCTTTACTTGCACAGAGAGATATGCACTACTTTTTGTGATATTTCTTTGTTATTCAATCCGAAAAGTCTTCCTTGCTCTGTCTCCACTGCAAACCACAGACTTGAATTTTCTCTCTTTTTTCCTGTCAGTCTCTCCTTTCTTGCTTTGTGTTTAAAAACACATCTAAAAAGGGCTATATTATAGGTGCTCCCATGGTTATTGGTAGCTGTTAACAGCATCAGCAAGCCAGGCGGCTAGTCAGAGCTCTAGCAAACAGAAACTTTCCTCCTGTGCAGCCGGAGTCCAGAGGACTGTTCTGGAGTCAGATCAAGGCAGGATTGGATCTGCTGTTGGGGCTATTTCTGTACTGCCAGTCCTGGATAGAGGAGATTGTGTCATAATGTCAGAGAACTGGAGGTTTCAGGGCCTGTAGGGAATGTCCCAACCGCCTATAAACCCAGGTTATGAGTTTTGAGAGGAAGCCATCATTACCACGGTAGTGGTACAGTCTCTGGATATATAGGGTATATCTTTGCAGCTGTAGAAATATGCATGCCAGAAGAGGGCTCTAAGTCTAAATCAACTCAGTCAAACCAAAGTAACCACTCACTATAGCGCATGTGTCAAAACACACTCCCTATATTGCCTTTGTGGTTTCACAAGTTCCATCAAAGTATTTGCTTGTCTTGGCCTCTTAACTTGTTGAGTTGCCCCGACAAAAATCACATTAAACTGCAGTTGACTAAAGTAAAGTCAACAGAGCCACCGTGGATATTTCAACATGTCTGAAACATAGGTTGAACACATTACCTTAATCAAATTTCTGTTTAGCTGCAAAAAATAAATCAAAAATGATTTTGCCTCGCAAGCTTTTGTGTGTTTTGACAGACAGAAAAATGTGATGAATAGTGATACAAGACTCATTCTGTGGTGCCAGGCTGAAGATATGTTTGACAGCTAGCTGTCTCTGACCTCTCTGTCCTTCTTCACAGGGTGAGTTGGAGCGTCAGCTCCTGCAAGCCAACCCCATCCTTGAATCTTTTGGCAATGCGAAGACAGTGAAGAATGACAACTCATCTCGCTTTGTGAGTTCACAGTTCCCATTTAAATGATCATTCTCTGTACAGATAGCATCCAAGGAAACAGATTAGCATAAGCTCTAAAGTGACTGTCATTGGAGTTATGCAGACTATGGAGGCATCCTCAGAATTAGCTATATAAAAACGACCATTTGATGTGTTGCTAGAACTATGGAGCCACGTAACTTCCGTTTGTTATCATGTAATTAGAATAAATATGTTTCTTAAGAATGTTTAATAAAAACCTGTAATTTTGTTTATGGGTCTTGTTACATAATCTTTTTCTCTAATAAGTTCCTAAACAATCTAGTATTACAAAGTGGACTTATTTACCATTTTAATATTTTGTTATCCTGATATCTATATTTTGAAGTGTTAAGTTACAGGAATCACAGTAATTGTCGCCTGCAGCATTTTAAATTGTTGAATGACTAAGTGTTCCATGTGTTCACAATTAACCACCATGGTGTCAGACCTCATGAATCACCAGCTCTCTGGGATGAAAAGCAGTGACCAGTGGACAGATGGGCACACATATTCCCAAACACTTACGTACACACATTCACTGTCAGGAAACCACAGACATGCTTCAAATTCCTTCTGACCTGTTAACCTGGTTTGTCCTTATATGGGCATTCTGTTCTCCACTGTGTCTCTGTCGTCTGCAAGAATCTACAAAGTTTTATTTCAAATGCAAGCAAGAAGAAATACATGCTATGCAGGCAGTGCAGTACCCAGACGTCTGTTTTTTAAATTAAAAAATACAGTTTCAACAACTTTTTTTTGACATGAATATGCATCTTTTTGCCTGCAGGGGAAGTTCATCAGAATCAACTTTGACGTCACAGGCTACATTGTTGGGGCCAATATTGAAACTTGTATCCTCATTACTGGAACAGACTGAAGGCGCAGAAGGTCAAAGGATCATTTCAGACACAACAAAGAGGGCTGAAAGACCGGGTACAAATGGAGTTTAGAGCTTAGAGCTTAGAGCAGCAGTTGGACGACACCACTCACCACGGCTTGTGCTCAGCCACAAGAATGCCATTCCAGCTCTGCATATTTCCCTGGTGGAGCTGGAGAGTTTCTTAAGAAACCATGTTTTCCATCGTTTTTCATCCATTTTTGTTTAACTTTATTTATGCATGGTGAGGAAAAGAAAGGATTAGGCTTCACAGTATATGTTTTATGTGGAACACTTGCAGCAAAAATAAAGATTTAAGTTACCGCTGCACTCTAGGAAGGTTTAAAGGTTGTGTACTATATTAAAGTTCTTATGTTAAAGAGAAGTTGTGAAAGTGCCTGAGTGGACTAACATGTTCTTCATGTGCAGAAATATTACAACAAAATAGTAATTTTTCTGATATTTACTTCGACATTGAAATCTGTCCCTGCTTTAATTACCTGGTCAGTCCTTAACGTTCTGTTTTAGACCTTCTCGAGAAATCAAGGGCTATTAGACAAGCCAAAGATGAGAGAACCTTCCACATTTTCTACCGCCTGCTGGCAGGAGCTGGAGAGCATCTTCGAAGTGAGTGAGCAAAGGACCAAGAGTATCAGATCCATGATAGAGTGGTTTCATGTTTATTCCAATTTGCTTCTGGCAAAGAGTAGAGCCGAAGAAAGCTGGTTTAAATTAGCACAAGCCAACTAATCGTTTTGTCTCGTTAACTTTTAATTTAGCTTGTTAATGCATTGTTTCATGATGATGCAGAACATGTTTAGACGTTTCAAGTCAACACTTTACAGCATATTTCTCCAAAGAAATGGTAGATTTTAAAGGCCACTGGATCCCTCCCTCACTTATTCCCTTTTCTCCTTGAGTTTAGATTTAATTGTCTTCACTGAAAATCAATGAAGAAGTAACACATACGTCATTGCAGTCTGAGCATTTTCTCACCATTTAACAATCATTTAAACTGTTACTTTTAAGGGCAAAATCAACACGCAGCGTGATCCCAATACACTTTACAAGCAGAAGGTAGACACAACATTGGAGAAACAAGACATTTTAAACATCATCTTACTTTCCTTTTCCTCTGCAGCGGACCTGCTCCTTGAAGGCTTTAACAACTACCGTTTCCTGTCAAATGGTAACATTCCCATCCCTGGCCAGCAGGACAAGGACAATTTCCAGGAGACATTGGATGCCATGCACATCATGAGCTTCTCCCACGATGAGATTGTCTGTAAGTATTATTTAATATTTCCACATGTGCCCTGATTCAAAATACATTCTTATTTTACTTTCTTTCTATTGTTACTTTCCTTTGCTTTTTCTCCTCTTACTTTGCCGTTACCTAATTTCCTGCTCGGGGGATCAATAAAGTGTTGTCTTATCCTCATCAGGCATGTTGAAGGTGGTCTCTGCAGTGCTGCAGTTTGGCAACATTGTCTTTAAGAAAGAGAGAAACACTGATCAGGCCTCCATGCCTGAGAACACAGGTAAACATCCAACATGTGGACACGTTTTTCCCCACTACTGTCAGTCGGGATTCATAAACACAGAAAATGAGATGATGACTGTGATGCCTCAGCATGCACTGCAACAGATGGTGGAAAACAGTTGATCATTTCCATATAAAATTGTAGTAAACAACAATAAACTTAATTTGTGTCGCACTTTTTATATAAGAAACTAAAAGTATTTCATAAAAAATATGTACTTATTCACAATTTTCTCACTAGTTATGGGTATCTGCTTTATTAGAAACATAATTCCACTGAAGCCTTATTGTGTGGGACTCTGTCTATAATGTTAAAATATAATATCTGAGTAATGTCAGTGATTTTGATAACCTGCAGTCCTGCAGTCACATGTGTCTCAGCACATGTCTATATAAAAAGGAAGTCTGCAGCCAGTTTTATTACGTCTGCTGTCTTGAAGTTAGACCCATCAAACATACCGATCTTATTCTCTAAGAACTCACTTAAATGAAGCCCATGACCCAACTTTAAGGTGATAGACTTTAGGCAGTGATGCTTTCAGACTTTTTGATTTTAATCTTTGATTTTATTGTTTGAACTTTTTCATCCAACTCTGATCTGAATCTGAAGATAAAACAAAAAACGTGTCCGACTGTTTATGTGAGCCAGTGTGAGGTCTGTGATTATATCAGTTCAGCATGTTTCATGCTTCCTGCCTTGCTGCACTCACAGCTGCACAGAAGCTCTGCCACCTGCTTGGAATGAATGTTATGGAGTTCACCAGAGCTATCCTCACCCCGAGGATCAAAGTGGGCCGAGACTACGTGCAGAAGGCACAGACCAAAGAACAGGTGAGGCACCATCCAGCTCAGTAACTAAGAATTATGTTTAATATGTTTAATAAGGAAAAGATTAATTCCAGTTTTTACATCTGTTTTGTCCTAACTGTAGCCAATGGTCTGATGTCAAACCCTGATATATCACAGCATGCTTCAACAGCTACACAAGATAATTATCCTGATATTTGCTGTCATGGCTCAATGGAACATATATTATTGATAGTGTTTTTCATCTTTACCCTTTCTGGTCTCGCGCTTAATATTTTTTTTTTCCTTAGGCTGACTTTGCAGTTGAAGCTTTGGCCAAGGCAACATATGAGCGGCTGTTCCGCTGGCTGGTCCACCGCATCAACAAGGCTCTGGACAGAACCAAACGGCAGGGGGCGTCTTTCATCGGCATCCTAGATATCGCTGGCTTTGAGATCTTTGAGGTGCTTTTAGACACTTCACTTGTTTTCTTTCTCATTTATCAGAATCACATTTACAAAATGATCAACAAGAAAACATGTCACCGTTACTAACAAACATGTCTTTTTCCTCTTTAAAGCTGAACTCATTTGAGCAGCTGTGTATCAACTACACCAATGAGAAGCTGCAGCAGCTCTTCAACCACACCATGTTCATCCTGGAGCAGGAAGAGTACCAGAGGGAGGGCATCGAGTGGAGCTTCATCGACTTCGGCCTGGACCTGCAGCCCTGCATCGACCTCATTGAGAGGCCGGTCAGTGTTGTTCATCCATGCGTATTACTCTGCATGTGTGCTCATGCATATATCCAGCATGTTCTAAAGGAATTCTGTCTCCCCAGACGAACCCCCCGGGTATCCTGGCTCTGCTGGATGAGGAGTGCTGGTTCCCCAAAGCCACTGACAAGACCTTTATAGACAAGGTGCTGCAGGAGCAGGGCACCCACACCAAGTTTCAGAAGCCGCGTCAGCTCAAGGACAAAGCTGATTTCTGCATCATTCATTACGCAGGGAGGGTATGTATTTGAACCCCTAAGGTGTCTTGCACTCAGACTGCTCTTTGGGGAATGTTAGCTACTTGGAACTACCCCACAAATATGGCACTACTCTTAGAAGACATCTCTTAAAAATTGCAAAATGCAGAAAACAGTTGTCATGTTAATCTGTGTGTGTGTGTTTTTTCCTTATGCAACAACTTTTCTCAGAGGTAAAGACCTTGCTCTTCCGAAGGCACTGTTAACCAGGTCATTGCCTGAAAACAATAGCCCAGTTGTCGTACCGCTGTAGAAAACCCACATCTGGTTCACATCGGTGTGAGATTAAGCCTTTGGTGCCTTGCGGTTACGTAACGGAGGTTTTCAACTTTCACCTTTGTGTGGTGGTCTGCCATCTGTAAAGAGAAAAACCGTCCTGCACAGCATTCCAGAGAGGATGCTTGTCAGTCGCAGCATGAAAGCTGATCTCATCCCCAGAGTGATAGTTTAATCAGGTTTGCCTGTCTCTTTCTCCTGCACATGTGTTTGTGAACAGGGTTAAGGGCATCAGTCAGCCGTACCTAAACATGAGTCCTGGAGCGAAGCCTTAATATGACAAACAAGGGAAAACCTCACACTCATTCAGTAATAAATATTAGAGCACAGCATTAAATTTGAACTTCATCAAATAAATTCTGCATGACAGAGTGAGAGGAAAATAAGTGCAAACATGGTGAGTTTGCTTTTCCAGGATTCCAATGAAACCCAGATAAAAATCTTACATTCCTCATTTCAGGTTGTCAGTTATTTTCATTTTTGTTCTGCTTTCACCCCTCCGTAGTACGTTACATGTTCTGAAAATGTATGTAATTGAAAAACAATCATTATGTTGCAGTGAATAATCTCATCAGAACACTGTGGAGCACTGAGAGCTTTCTGTGCTGTCAGTCAAATACATTTAGGAATAATACAGAGTCTCTATTTTAGACCTGGTGCACCAGATGCATAAGAAACAACCCATCAATGGTGCTTATTTTGTCAGTTTTAAATATCATTGTTTGATGTGATTTTCTGAGCTTTCCACCACCAGTTGTGCAGACAGAACATCTGGTTACACCTGTGAGACATAACAACTTTGTAATATTTGGAAACACTATCAGTGCTGTAAGTAAAGACAGTCAGACTGTTGCACTCTTAAAAATGTAACATTAAAGCATTTTTTCTTTCATAGTGTACCACTGAGATATAAGAGTATTATAGGAAAAGAATTACCGTAATTTCCGGACTATAAGCCGCTACTTTTTCCACACACTTTGAACCCTGCAGCTTAAACAGTGATGCAGCTAATTTATGGACGAAAATAAAGGAGAAAGTGTGTGTGGAAGTTCGGCCTGCACGATTAATCGTTTTAGAACCTCCATGTAGATTCACCC
>JAUZTA010000011.1:17651211-17664587 GCA_034780835.1 Ctenochaetus striatus | reverse complement strand
TTTAAATTTAGTGGGTGCGGCTTATATTCAGGTGCGCTCAATAGTCCAAAAATTACGGTAGGTAACATACAGTGAAGTTTAAGAATGACACCTGATTTAAGGTTGATTTGCTTTCTTGCTGTCAGTAATCTTGTGTAACCAAACTTTAACAGAGGTGTTTGTGGTCATTTATAGTGTATACAGTATATTTTATCTTAAGCAGGGGCTTGCACTGAAAGTTTTCTCATTTTTATCATTTGCTTAATAGAAAAAACACAATTTCTTGATGCCAGGCATTTATTTGGTTGACATTTTCGTTGGAAATTCAAGTCTTCAGCTAGTTTTATTACATCTGTGCAAAGTTTTTCTGTCCAGTCTCTAAATTAACACAGAGGGATCACTGTGTTTCTTTAGGTGGACTATAAAGCTGATGAATGGCTTATGAAGAACATGGATCCCCTGAATGACAACGTGGCCACGCTGCTGCATCAATCCACTGACAAGTTTGTGGCTGAACTTTGGAAAGATGGTGAGTCTCTGAACATTTTCTTTTGCCTTGCAAGAGCTCAGCAAGCTTTAAATTGAACATAAGTATTTACTTTTTTTTTTAATTCAGTCTGCTGCATAAATAAACCAGAGTCCACAATGATGGTACACACCATACTTTGTGTGAGTGAACAAACAAGACACAAAAAGAAAAGTAATTAACAGCATATTTGTCCTCTAAATCCATGGATGATGATATTAATAGTAATCCAGTTTTGTTCAGACTGAAACATCTCAACCGGTATTAGAAAGACTTCCATGACATGTGCAGGTTTTCATGGTCCACTGAGGACGCATCCTAATGACTCTGGTGAATCCCTGACTTTATGAGGTTAACCACAGCCTCTGTTATCTCAGAGCTGAATAATGGATGTAATCATCAGGACTGCTAATCCTTTATTTTCTCCTCCAGCCGGTACACTGTCAGTATTTTAATAAGATGGGAATAATGGCCTTAATTACCATTTTAATTTGATGTGTGTGTTTTTTTATGGAATCACAGACAGGACAGGTGAAGTTTCAAATAAAATGGTTAACACTTCCCTGACTAATCTTTCTTTTGATTAATGTTCAGCTTTTTAGCAGCTAACCAATGCTTATGAAAGTTTATGTGTCTGGGCTGTTTGAGTGGAGGATATATGTGTTTGCATGCCGACTTTTCTCTCTCTCACTCTCCTGTCTTCTGTCTCTGTCCATGTCCCTGTTGCTGTAGACATACAGACGTTTCAGAGAGCCTCTTTCTATGACAATGTGTCTGGGCTCCATGAGGCTCCAGGTGAACAGTAGTAACACTCAGTCTCTGTGTGTCCCTGGCTTCTCCTCACCCTCCACACTGGAGGGGTCATTGGTTCCCTGTGCTGTCCTGGCTGCACTGTGCGCCCCTCTATGAAACCCCCCCTCTGGCTTTGCATGGCTGTGTCCCTGTTGCACTCAAAACATCTGAGACCAAAACATTTCATTCCCTCAATTGAGACTGGTGGCTTCCTGCAAATTTAGTTATCTCAACAATTACTGTACTGATAACGATAATAAAAAGCCTGCTGGCAGAAGATGTTACCAAGCTAAATAGTTCTAATATCCCCCATCACTCAGTAGATGTTTTGTCCATGCAAATGTATGTTATCAGGTATTCTAGTCACTATGCGGTTTTTGTGTACGACAGGTTACCAACTTTGTGTGTGTCAGAGCTAGGGACAGATGGAAAGACATAGTGTTGTATAAATTCAGTAAATAAGAGGAAGTGGATCCATAATTAACTAATGTTTCTCTTTGCTTAGTGCCAGTACTGATGCTGAGCTGAAAGAATGCAATATCTGAAGGTCTTTGCTTAATGAGAAATTGAACCTGATTAATTTTTTGAGCTGTTGCATCACAAAAATAACTGCTTCAGAATTTCCTTTAACAAGCTTTAAATTACCAGTCACTTGTTGATAAAAGGATAAGACAGGATTGAATAACATGAGTTAGTGTTACTTTTACTGTCGTGATGTTTTGTTTTGTTTTTTCAAAGCTGCAGTACTGGTGTCAAATCAGAACAGGCCTGTCTTGAATTAAAATCAGTAATGTTGAGTAATGTTTTTTTTTATAGTTCCTCAGCTTTAACTGGAGTCCATGTAAAACTTCCTTGAGGAAAACACTTAAAATGCTATCCAAGTTTTTCTAGGAGTGGATCCCCAATTTATTTATATCTTACAAAGGGGATGAGGAGGTATACGGTCTATAAAATCTTTTTTAAATAAAGGTGGTTGAGCAGCAGGCTGGCTGAGGGGGAAACTATGTCTGCGTGTGAGTCCTTGTCATGTTCTCTTTAGTATCAAACCGGCTGATGGTCTCCGGTCACAGCTGGTGTGACGTCACTGTCTGTCTTCATTCTTCATCACAAAATTAGAAAAGAGCAAATCCTGCTTCATTCAAGGCTTGAACCTTCATTGGCATCATTCGGATTTAAAGACCAATAAAAGACTTCAAAATATATTTTTTTAGCTTTTCTCTTTTCTACATTTGTGTGAATAGCTCAGCACTTTGCTGTATTCTACACTTATCAGTAAAAGCAGCATCCCAAAAGCCACATCACTTACATATGTACCTCTACATTAATACAGATGTCTCTCTCTTTCTCTGCATCTCGTTCTTCATCACTAGTCGACCGAATCGTCGGTCTGGACCAGGTTGCAGGCATGAATGAGACTGCGTTTGGTGCCGCCTACAAGACCAAGAAGGGCATGTTCCGCACGGTGGGGCAGCTCTACAAGGAGCAGCTCTCTAAGCTGATGGCCACACTGAGGAACACCAACCCCAACTTTGTCCGCTGCATCATCCCGAACCACGAGAAGAGGGTGAGTATCGAGATGGTTACAGCTGCCCTCTGTAGTTCAATGTGTATTTACTGTATATAACTATGTCTTTGAAGCAGTATATGGCAATAGTCACTGATATGCTCAAAACAAATACACTGCGGTGTTGGTCACAGATGATGCTAAAGTCCAAATTGAAATGCAACATTTTTAAGTTCAAGCTCAATTTTTTTGTACAGAACCTTTATCTGTAAACAAAGTTTTAAAGTTTCTCTTCTTCATCTCTTTTTTTCTCGTCCCTCCTCCTTCAGGCTGGTAAACTGGACCCCCACCTGGTCCTGGATCAGCTCAGGTGTAATGGTGTGCTGGAGGGGATTCGTATCTGCAGACAAGGCTTCCCCAACCGCATCGTCTTCCAGGAGTTCAGACAGAGGTGAAGTTCTTCCTGGGACTCAGTGAACTATTGATCACTGTGTCTCCTGTAATAAGGACCCCGTCCACCTTCTTGTTCCTCTCTTTCCCTCTTTCCACGTTTTTTAAATTTTAGCCAATATTGAGCTGCAAGTTAATACTGCTCATGTAACTCTGTCCTCATTAATGCACTTTTTTCTTGATGTAGGTATGAGATCCTTACTCCTAATGCCATTCCCAAGGGCTTCATGGATGGCAAGCAGGCCTGTGAGAGGATGGTAAGAACTTGGATCTCAGTTTAGGACAATTTGAGTAAATTCAGCTGCTGCCTCAGAAATCAAGTGGCTCACAATTGAAATAAGAGTCTTTCTGTATTATTATTGCTTGCTTTATGATAAGACAATAGCATGGCATAATCATATGTTATTCATTTGAAACATAAAATGAAGAATTAAGATGCCGTTTCACCTTCTTTTCTCTCCCTTCCCTCCTTCAATGTCTCTTCCTGTCTTTGGCAGATCCAAGCCTTGGAGCTGGATGGAAACTTGTTTCGTATTGGCCAGAGCAAGATCTTCTTCAGAGCTGGAGTTTTGGCCCACTTGGAGGAAGAGAGGGACCTGAAAATCACTGACATCATCATTTACTTCCAGGCTGTTTGTCGGGGATATCTGGCACGAAAGTAAGGGTTGCTCATCAGCTGCTGTCTGTATTTTTTGATTCTGTCAACAGCAAAGTGAACCTGTGTATTTTACCACTAAAAAAAAGGAGATGTTGCTGTTGTTTCAGTGTTTGTTCTTTTCATCTCGCTGTAATGTGTCAGGGCCTTTGCTAAGAAGCAGCAGCAGTTGAGCGCTCTGAAGGTTCTCCAGAGGAACTGCGCTGCCTACTTGAAGCTGCGTCACTGGCAGTGGTGGAGACTCTTCACCAAGGTGTGTGCATGCCAGATGTTCACTTGTGTGTTGTCAAGGGTGTTTGTGCAACTATTATTAGTTGTAGAGATCCTTTTCTTTAAAAAAACCTTCATCTCTACCTGCAGGTGAAGCCTCTGCTGCAGGTGACCAGGCAGGAGGAGGAGATGCAGGCTAAAGATGAGGAGCTGGTCAAAGTGAAGGAGAAGCAGACCAAGGTGGAGGGAGAACTGGTTGAGATGGAGAGGAAACATCAACAGGTCAGCAGTGCACTGTAGCATCAGTGTCGCGTTACATGGATTTTTTTTTCAGTCGAAGTTGAAGGTTTAAACAACATTTTTGTGCAGTTAATGGAGGAGAAGAACATCCTAGCAGAGCAGCTGCAGGCAGAGACGGAGCTGTTCGCTGAGGCTGAGGAGATGAGAGCTCGTCTGGCCTCCAAGAAGCAGGAGCTGGAGGAGATCCTTCATGACCTGGAGTCCAGGCTGGAGGAAGAAGAAGAGAGGAACCAGTCCATGCAGAACGAGAAGAAGAAAATGCAGTCACATATTCAGGTGTGTCTCAGGGAATGTGAAAGTACTCATGCAACACTGAAATACTGGTTACTGAAACCATGTTCTTGTATTCTAAAATATTACTATTTAAAGATATTCAAAAAGTGAAATGTTCTAATTATGTTGCTGCTGTGATTACATTTGTGTGTGTGTGTGTGTGTGTGTGTGTGTGTGTGTGTAGGACCTGGTTCACTGCCCTATAAGTACCAGTCACTGCAGCAGCTGCCAAATATAGACTCAGCAGAGATGGCTCCTGCCGAAAATTTGAGCAACTTTAGAAAAAAGTAAATAAATAGATTAACATAAATTCCTTTTTCTGTTTAATTTGTCCAGAAAATTTAAGTCAGTTGTGTTCTGTGAAAAAACATAAGCATTAGAGATAAGTGGATTTAAAAAACCCTAAAAGTCAGCTATTGTTAGAGAAGAAGTTTGCTCACTGAGACGAGGGTTAAATATTCTAACAGCCATTAGTTAAGCCACAGTGATTTTTCCTTAACTTTTAGTTATGTTTTTGTTTTCTTAACATAAACTTTTTGTTGCTTAAATTAATTTTAAACTGGATGATAGATTTTGGCCACTAGGGGGCAGAATAACTCCAGACAGACAACAGTGATAAAGGCTGAGACAGTTAGAAAAAACACCAAACACTTGCCATTTTGATTTACACAGACTACTGACAGCAACAGAAAAATTAACATTTATCTGGACTCCTGTGTCTCACCAGAAAATGTAAGTCCCATAATTAATGTAGAACAAATTCTGAGACAAAAATGTCAAGTTTTTTTTAAGCAAGTTAGCTGCTAACATTAAATATTGTGTCTCTTCGTGTTGGCTAATGTTACCAACTTCTTGACTGACTGTAAATGTTTTTAAATACTTTCTGCCATAAAGAGTCATTAATATAACCCCAGGGACTTTATTTCACAGTACAGGTTAAAGTTTTTCAGATTTAAGTCGCATAATGAAAAGTGAGCAGGACACGAGTTAGCTAATTTAGCCTTTTGGCTAGCAATTAAATTCAGGTGGTCCATCTTGTAAATTTGATTCAGATGTGTCAATTTTAGGCCAAATTAACCTGTTTTTCCTAAATTTTTAGTTTAACTAAAAAACCCTACTAATAACTTAAGTTACTACACTTAGGTAACGTTACTTTTTCATTAAATAGTCGATTACTTAAGCTGAACTTTTACTTTTACTTGAATCTTTTGCTGCTAAATGACTCTATTGACCTCAACAGGTTTGAGAGGGAGTACAGTGTTTTACTGCACTTATTTGACAGCAGCTAAATAATAATAGCCTTCAAACAGTGTAAATTATACTTTTTTTTCACCCAAATTATGAGTATTAATTTTTACATTTTATAGTTTTGGAACATTTTACTGATGATACTTTAAAAAAAAATCAAAACGACTGCAGATTTTTACAGGATTTACATTAATTTTACACTGCATTATTTAAAAAACGCGAATACTTCCTATTGTATTTAATCATAGTTCATACATTATTGTATTATTATTGTAGATTTCTACAGATGACCGTCTGTCATGGAGTATGAACGTCATTACCATTGACTGCATAGAGGTCATTACTCGAGTATTGGCGCCCTCTAGTGGTCACCGCTTACATCATGTTTAGTAGACCAGCCCCTCCCTCCTGCGGCTGCATGCACTGATAATACCATGTTTTCATTTCCATGATGCATGTTCTCACGTGACTCACTGCCAACGCAATGCTAAAATGATTAAAAACACCAAACCTCAACAAGAGTAAATGAAAACAGTTTGGACGACGATCGTAAGGTTAACACGCGCTCTGTGGGATTTGGCAGCACGCCAAAGCCTTAAAAATGGTCTTTTTTAGCGCGAGGGAGGAGGAGACATGCAATAATAAGAGGGAGGAGTGACAACAACAGCCCAGCAACGAGGAACAGGTTGAGAACAAGACGGCAAAAAGCCTCTTGAGCTCCGTGGATCGGGCTTGATTTTTGTTTGATATCATCCACTGCCTCCTTTCTTACTTTTCTCGTTGGGACTGAAAGAAAACCAGCTTCCAAAGAGGTAAGGTTTCTGGGTTAATTTACTTGTTATTTACGGCAAATATCATATCAGGCTTTACCATACAAATGAACACTAACCCGCTGTGAGGTATTTAAATACTTTGGTGTTATCAGGAACTGGTCTTTATCTAGTCATAAAAAGCTCGAGGAACAGCGGAGGAAGTGACAGAGTGGGATCCAGTGGAAAAATTAATGAGCACCCCTCCCTAATCTGCTAAAAATATGCCACACCCACTTTCCTTTTCATGCACTTTAGCTCTCAAACATGCTGCATCAGTAATAAAATAACTTTTGGCTGCCCCTTAATTTCCACAGTGTGACACGTTTTGTAAAACTGGACTTTTTGGACGTTGTTACAACTGTTGCAGACCCATAGTTAATATTTGGGGTGTGATGACAAACAAACCATGTGATTAAAGACAACAGAGGTCACTCAACTTGACTGTGAGACTGATTGAGATCCGTGTTGAACTGCTTTTTTTGCTTTTGTCACACTCTGTCTCTGTGAAATCCCCCTCCCTTTCGTTCTGGTTTCTATCACGCCCCCTTCCCTTTCCCTCGCATATTTCCAGTTTCCCATAGCGACCCTGGGAGTGGACCGGGAAGTGTGACCTCCTTTCTGCTCGGTGCCCAGAAAAACTTCCAGACAGCCCCTCACCATGTCTGCTCCTGGTAAGTGGCCCACACAGCAACCAGGAAAACGCAAAAACAACTTGATTTCTTTCATATTTTGATGTTTTGTTTAGTTTGAGATTCGATTAAGAGCTTTAATTAAAAGTTTTCTTGTGTCATAAAAGTGCAATATAACGACTTTATCGCTGTTCCGGTTCATTTTCCTGCCTTCCTCGTGGACTTTTTTTCATGGTGTCATATACGTTTGCCATTGTGAAATGTTCAGACTCTTGCATCACAAAGTTTCCATTGAAACTTTCTATCCGCTAAGCATCATTGTGCGCTGAATCGAGACCTTGTCCTGCCCACAAAGTCCTGCAGGGCCCCCGAGAAACCTTATCCTCCCTGAGGTGGCGCAGTTTTAAAGGAATTCCCTGAATGCTTGCATGCAAAACACTTCTGATTCCTGCCCGTTGGTCCAACGTCGTTCTCTCCTGCATAGAAAAGTGCAGTCAAGGAAGTGAAAGGCTCCTGTGTGTGGGCAAGTCAGTTTGTGTACGCGAGGGAAGTATCTGGTTTAAATTTTTCTGTCTTGTTTCTTGCAATTAGGGAAAGGAATGTAAAAAAAGAGGCGGGGCAACGACAGGCCTCAAAAGTTCATAGAGGTTCATTACTCCGGTCCTCTGGTTGATTTTAGGCTCTTGTTAGAGACTGAAGTGGAGTCAGCTGCTCTCTGACTTAAATCCATGTTAGTTTTGAGATGCAAGGACATTAATTTATCTCTAAAATTTGCCAAAATGCTTAAATCTCGAACAGACGAGTGTTGAATTGGTTACTGAAATGGTTAAATTGATGATCTGAATGGATTAAGGCTTTTGTTGGACTGTCCTGCTATGCAAACAAAAACCAGTTTGGTCAGCTATGAGTCAAATATGATACCTGTACGTGCGGACAGATCTGTGTTCAGTCAACACTTGTGGCGCTCAACGTGACTTGCGTAATGAAATTTTATCTGTACACAACACTCCTGTATGAGTAGACTCAAAAAACTTTACATTTATCTGCATTAAACATCATGTGACATGCAGAGAGATGTACGATACGGGAAGAAAGCCACTTTAAGCCACAGACAGAAACTGCTGTCACCTTTAAAAACACGTATTTATCAACTAATCGCAAAGCTGGCGATGAGGAAGAGTTTTAGTGGTCAAACGGAAAAAAAGTTGTGACATACCGCAGATCATCAGAAAAGTACCTAAAGAACAAAACACACACACAAAAGATGTAGATCTTGTTTGCAGTACAGTCAAAGGAATAATATGTAACATGTCCACCTTAAAATGTCTAAAAACAACCAGACCTGTGTTGCATATCATGTTTCAGCTACATCACCACATATGTTTCCAGCTATGTTCCCGGCCATTTTCATTTGGTCACAGTTATTTGTGTCATATTTGCTTAAAATTCCTGGAAAAAAAAGCAGAAGCTAAAGGACTAATTTATTCTCTGATATGTCATTCAGCAATATTCTGTGTTCAATTCTGCACAAAATACATATGAACTGATACGAGGTCAGTCATCAGACACAAAATGTTATATTATTTTGCACAATTTACATTTAAAACCAGGAGCTTTTGGGTTTGTTAGCCCAAAATAAAACCAGATGGTGACACAGCAGTTTTGTGAGGCTGTTTGTTGGAATAAACAAACAAATTTTTACCCATAAATGGGGTGCAGTTCAGTTTTTGCAAATTTACCACAGGAGAAGTACGGCTGCTTCCTCTTGTGAGCATTTTAAAGATCCATTTAACATCTGCAGTATACACAAGAATATTAGGAATAACAGGTATATTAGAAGTCCTGCGCTTGTTTTGATTTAACAATTTTAAATAAAAGATGTGGTTGACACCTCTGAATGGAGAGAAATAGACAGAAGAGGGATAAATATTTAGTATGAAACTGGTGAAAATGTCTACTCTCTCTGGGAGAAATCTGTTAGTGAGAAAACACATGACAGTCTGCATTCCACTTAATTAAATTCAGACGCCCTCATGCTCTTCCCTGTTGCACCACTCTCTTTAGATTAAACTCCTTTCTCCATGTTACTTGTGCCTCTTTTAAACTATATTTAAGTCTCTGTGTATTTAATGAGTAATCCAGTATTTTCTTCATAGCTTCTGGACTCAGTTGAACCAAACGTGCAGCCTTTTATTAACTTTGTGAATTCATAACAACAGTCACCTACTTCACTTACACATCGGAAAGGCAAAGTCCTTTATTCCAGGTCAAACTTGATTGTAAGTGGAAAAAAAAAGTAATGACTGGCAGTAAAAACATGTCACATCCTCACATCCTCATTTAAGTTTCCAAGCATTTCAGCTATCGAACATAAAAACCAGTGCTGCCCTTTAGTTTAAACAGTTTAAACTGGACTTGTGGACTGTGTTACAGCAGTTTTAAACATATAAACCTTTTCAAAATGTTTTTATGAACTCGACAAGATAGGACAATAAAAGTGACGCAGCGTGATGAGGCTCATGTGTTTGACTATTTTATTGTCTTTTTTTTTTTGCTGGCGCACTGCAAACAATAATACAAGCTAAAAACAAATGGCGATTATTACGTTTAATTGAACTTTCTTACGTACCTGTTGAATTCATGTCCAAATAGATACTGTTATCAAGTTATGTCTTGTTTATAGATGGTGCGTACGATGAAAATTAATCAGTTACAAGTGAAAAACATTGACACCGTTTCTTACAACACAGATTGGCTGTCAGTTTGCTCCCCTCCCATAAGTGCTTTCAGGATGCATTGTGGCTTGGCTAATAAGGAGCTTATTGGCTCTGCTGTACCAGCAAGAAAAGTAGGATGAGCCACAGTAAACACACACTCTCACACACATATATAGAGCAAAGAGCAGCTGCTATCAGCCAGTAACACACAGATCGAGGTTTCCTCTGTCAAGTCACTGTGGTGCAACGACGACCTAAAGGCTTTTTTTTTCTGCATTATTGTATTTTCTCATCAAAAGGTGAGAAGTTCAAGTCCAGACTTGGCTGAGATATCTGATCTTAATTTCTGAGATTTCTGTTTTTTAAAATGTTTTATTGAGTTTTTTAATGTACATTTTTCAATTCCTTTTAAGTATTATATGTTTTTTTGTTTTTTTTTAAATGGGTTTTATCAATATTTCTTGGTTTCTCTACTTTTTTATTGCTTGTTATGGGGTCAAAATGAGGCTTTATTGCCTTTAGTGTGGTTATCATCTGTGTTTGTTCTGTAAAGGATCAATCAAGTCGAGTAAAAGAATGACCCTGTAGAAGATGATGATGTTGGGACTCATATAATTGTCATTTTTTCCAGGTTATCCAGGTTATCCCAACCAGGCACCTTACCCCGTGCCTCAGCCCGGCGGCTACCCCGCAGTCCCATATCCATCTGGTCCTGGTGGCTACGGAGACCCCAGTCAAGCCCCTCCACCAGGCTTCAACATGGACTACAATAAAGACCAGCCTCCTCCCGTCATGTATCAGCCCGGTCCAGTTCCAGGACCGGAGTACGGTGGTCATCCTGGAGCATCCATCTCCCCGGCACCGGCCATGGCTCCGGCTGCAGTTGCCGTGGGGGTCCCCCCGGGGCTCGAGTACCTCACACAGGTAAGACGGAGCAAACTGAAGACATATCTTTTGTCTTTTTAACGTCCTTGAGATGAGAGAAGAGCGAGTCCATTTCGAATGTTGTTCCACCAGTTTGAAGTTTTCCTTGAAGTCTCTTTATCTTGAACTAAGATGGATTATCCATTCACCACACCTTCAGCTGACTCACAATGGTTTATTATATCATAAAGGTTAATGTAAAGAGAGGAAGTTGGTGTGTAAGTCATTGATGAGTCGCCTTGTTAGAGAACTGCCATAAGTTATAAACAAGGATTTACGTAACAGCGCTTACTTCTGTGAAAAGTTGATATTAGATATATTTACCTTCTATTTTACTGTGTGTCTGAAATCAGATCTATTACAGAGTGAATTTGTCAGCTTTGCAAAAAAAATGGAGCCAATATAATGGATTGTCTGTTAATAAAGGAAAAAGTTATAATCTGGCTTTATTTTGTGAACTTTTTAGACCATTTTCATCCTCCAAATCAATGTGGTTTGACTCCTGTCATCACAGTCTTTCAGTTTGTAAACTATGTTTGCCCAAAGCACAGTGACTTAAGGTGGGTGCTCTATGTTTAGACAGACATGTCTTAGTTTTATGGCTCCCAAGCAAATAATTCTTTATGTGCTAAAAATAAAATCAACCAACATGAAGATGATCAGTAGATTAATCAAAATGCTTTGCATCGCAAACAAGTAAGAATTCCAATTTGTCATATTGCTCTCTCTCTCGTGGTTTTAGATCGACCAGATCCTGATTCACCAAAAAGTTGAGCTCCTAGAAGGTAAGTCTTGTTTATCTGGTCATGTTTATAAGTAACAAGCAGCAGTTTGCCGGCATCCAGTGCAGCCTTGAGCTTTAAACCTCTCACTATAAATCCTAATGATAAAATGACGGCTGTCCTTGGTAGTCTTTACTTATCTACACTTTGTTATTCACATTTTCCACTTGGTTCCTTTCTCCCCCTCTCCTTCTAACCACACCCAGCATTCATCGGGTTCGAGACCAACAACCAGTACGAGATAAAGAACAGTCTGGGCCAAAAGATCTACAAGGCCAAAGAGAAGAACGACTGCTGCACGAGGAACTGCTGCGGCTCGCTGCGCAGCTTCGACATGAAGATCAAGGACAACACGGACAGGGAGGTTATCCGCCTTGTGCGGCCTTTCCGCTGCGCCTCGTGCTGGTGTCCCTGCTGTCTGCAGGAGGTATGTATGTGTGTGTGAGTCTTAATAACCTCATACTGTATTGATTTACCACACCAAGATCAATATTGCACCAATCCTTTAGTTAGCACAGCAACAAATCACTGACTTCTCAATCACTGTCACAGATAATGGCTCTAATGTGTTATGAAATTGTGTTTGCCAAGCTGGCCATTAATAATGTTGTTAATGTTTAACCATATGATGGTCTTAGGAGACGACTAAAGGAGGAGATTGAACGGTTAATTTCTGTAAATTCTGACTGATCACAAATGTGCATCAGTCCACGTCCTGCAAAATGATTTGTTTATTCCTGTTTTCACAGAACAATTTGCATCACTATTTGAGTAACATTTCCTTAAAAAGTACAGCGTTTAGCTGATTTATGACATACCTTTTTGGCACTTTGGGCTTCATTCCACTGACAGGTCAGGGAGGTCAGGAAGTACTGAGAGACCAACAATGGGCTCATGCTGCAGGCAAAACAACTTTCTCCATGTTACTTGGGGCTCTTTTAAACTTTATTTGAGTCTCTGTGTATTCAGTGAATAACCCAGTATTTCTTCATAGCTTTTTGACTCAGTTGAACCAAACCTGAAGCCTTTTATTAACTTTTTAAAAAGGATACATGTGTTATTTTGATTTCAGAACAGTCACCTACTTAACTTGCACATCGGAAAGGCAAAGTCCTTTATTTCAGGTCAAACTTGATTGTCAGTGGAAGAAAAAAAGTAATTACCAGCCATAAAAACATGTCGTATCAGCATTTAAGTTTCCAATTATGTCAGCTGTCGAACATAAAAACCACTGGCTGCCCTTTAGCTTCCACACGTCTCTTCAAACTGAACTTGGACTATATTACAGCTGTTTTAAACATATAAACTTATTCAAAATGTTTTCATGAACTCAGCAAGCTGGGACAATAAAAGTCACAAAATTCTTATTTCAACTGATATTTATCCTTTATCTTACATACTGAAGCTCTAAAGCAGCCTTTTTACTGATGAAGCCACTCTCATTAGTGAGGAGAAGCTCGTTAGCATTAAAATCTGCAGCATCACGGCTGTCAGTGACTCATGTAGACACTTCTCTCCTTCTTTTTCCCCTTCGCCTTGTGTTACTGATGTGTTGCTGAGTGGTGCTGCACTGTC
>JAUZTA010000011.1:17640315-17651111 GCA_034780835.1 Ctenochaetus striatus | reverse complement strand
TATTCTAAAATATTACTATTTAAAGATATTTGAAAAATGAAATGTTCTAATTATGTTGCTGCTGTGATTACATTTGTGTGTGTGTGTGTGTGTGTGTGTGTGTGTGTGTGTGTGTGTGTGTAGGACCTGGAGGAACAGTTGGATGAGGAGGAGGCTGGCAGGCAGAAGCTGCAGCTTGAGAAAGTGACAGCTGAGGCCAAAATTAAGAAATTTGAGGAGGACGTTTTGCTACTAGAAGACCATAACTCTAAGTTAGTCAAGGTGAGAAAGGGAACATGCAGAAGGTCTTGTGATAGATACAGAAGATGAATTTGCAGGTTGTTTTTAAATTAGAGCGACAGGGTCTCTGCATCTCCAAAACAGCTCTACTATTACTGCACTGCATAATAATAAACAACCAAAAGCCTCAGATCAGTGGTGCATGTAGATGCTGAGTTGAGGGCTAGTTGTGCACTAATCAGTCTTTATCTCTTTCTTTTAGGAAAAGAAGCTGATGGAGGACAGAATCAATGAGATGAGCTCTGTTCTAGCTGAAGAGGAAGAAAAGGCTAAGAACCTGGGCAAGGTCAAGAACAAGCAGGAGATGATGATGGTCGACCTGGAGGGTAAAGGAGCCGTGTTAAATACAGACGTCATAGGATTGTAAAGTAGAAGATGAACCTTAGGAAGAGTTTTTTTTGTAGGTTAAAAAACATGAGGGGCATCTCACTGCCTTTTTTTTCCAATTCAGATTAATTCCACAAATAAAGTGTGGTGCATTTCTTTTTTTATTGTTACTAGGCTTCTACCGAATCACTTGTCCTTAACCTTGGGGTTGTTTTGTTGCAAAATAAATACACAAATCTGTATTTAAACATATATATTTTTATAAACATAGAGGAAGAGGGCACCTGCTCAGGTTTTGATGAAGTGTGAGCGGCTGCTGAAAATCAGTACAATGTACACATGTAAATGGAGATCCACAAAGGTATATGAGACTCAGAAAGAGAGGAATTATGGCGAGAATGTTAAGTTACCCACAGCTGATTCAAGAGCTTCACCTGGATGATGATTGGTTCAAGACTTATTTCAGGGTTATTTCTTTTAAACATATTTAATGTCAGATCACATTTATCCAACTGGTTAAAAGCAGAAAAACATAAAAGATGCAGGGTGCTTTTCTGCTCTGACTTAAAGTTCTTGTAATTCCAAGGGCTGAGAGTGCTGTAAAAATGTTAGGTGATCCAGGCTTCTAAAACACAATGCAACCAGGGCGCATAAGCAGCGCACAAAATGCTTACTGCCCATGTAAAAGAACTGAGAAAAGATGCCTCTCACTGCAAAAAGTTTAGTTTTGCTAAACCATTGTATCCTCTTTTTTTTTTTTTTTTAGAGAGACTGAAAAAAGAGGAAAAGACCCGTCAAGAGCTGGAAAAGGCTAAGAGGAAGCTGGATGGGGAAACATCTGACTTCCAGGACCAGATATCTGAGCTCACAACCCAAATAGAAGAGATGAAAAGTCAGCTGTGCAAGAAGGAAGAGGAGCAGCAGATGATGCAATCTAGGTAGGATAAACTGGCACCACCACAGAAAGAAAACGCCGCAGCTCAGTACTGGTGAAATCAGCATCACAAACCAGAAATAGCATTGTGTGAGCTCAGCATTGCTGTTAGAGATTTAAGACTCACTGAGGTTGTTTCATGTTGTTTCATGTTGTGAGTCAGTCTGAGCTAAGTGCGACATAGCTCTACAGAATGGTCATCGTACTAAACACTGTTGTAAGATACAATCACACCTGCCTTTTTATAAGCTGCGATTTATTGGACAGACAACCCTGCAGACCAGTGTACAGCAGTGATTTCATCGTTTGTTAGAAAAGCAGCAAAAATAGCCTCTGAGCCTCGACTTACTGCTGTTCTTCGCTCCGACACGATGTCGGACTTCACTGGTTCTCACTGCATCGGAATGTGTTTGTGATGTGTCAGCGTAGCATTGGTGTGTGTGTAATTTCTGTGGTAATAACTGGCCTCAATTGGCATAGACTGCTTTATGAAACAGTGTCTCTGCTGCCCCCCAGTGGAGTCTCTACACAAGTTACTTTAAGTTCAGTCAGGGGACTTAAATTAATAAAAATGCAGAATTATGCAGCATCATGTTGCCTCAGAAGAAAATACTACTAACTGTAACAGTGGTGGTACATGTTACATAATTACATTTCTAAATGAGATTTAACAAAGTGCAGTTTTGAGGTGTTATTACTTCACTTGAGCATTTACATTTCATGCTATTTTACAGTCCACAACATTCTCAGAGGAAAACATAGTGCTTTATACTCCACTTCATTTATTTAACAGCTTCAGTCACTGGTTACTTTACAGATTTTTATTGATTATTCCTAAACATAAGTCAACCAATAAATTATGATATATATTATACAATAGGTTAAGCTACTCAGCAGTACATGAATCAGTTCTATCTTAAGCAATTGCACCAGTGGATTGGGGTTACAAATCCAATGAATGAATCACTAATTATAAATAAGTAAAAGGGCATGTTCCGCACGGTGGGGCAGCATATAAAATCATCTGATATGGTATTTCAAATTAGTGAGTATTTACAAGTACTTGAAAAAGTACTTGTAAATACTCACTAATTAAACTTAAGTAAAACTTCAAATGCTGTTTAACATCTTACTTTAGTCAGAAGTTACAGCAGGTTTCTTGGGTTTGTTGGGGTTTATTTCAAAGTCATACAGTCACTGTCACAATGCTCACAGTTTGCTTGACTTTGTACCTGAGATGTTGCTGCATCTTCTTCATTGATCCTCGATGGTTACAGGGGCGAGGATGAGATCAGCCAGAAGAACAACGCTCTGAAGCAGGTGAGGGAGATGCAGGCCCAGCTGTCTGAGCTGCAGGAGGACCTGGACTCAGAGAAACTGGCCAGGAACAAGGCTGAGAAACTGAAGAGGGACTTGAGTGAAGAACTTGAGGCCCTTAAGACTGAACTAGAGGACACTCTTGATACAACTGCAGCCCAGCAGGAACTTAGGTAATCTGCTCTGCAATTTACATTTATATTATAGACAGTGGGGCAATTACCTGATTAAATTATCATTATTAAATCAGTGGCAGAGTTCAAAGATTTATTCTGTGTCCCTCCTTGTTCTCTGTAGGACCAAGCGTGAACAGGAAGTTGCAGAGCTGAAGAAGACCATCGATGAGGAGACTAAAAACCACGAAGCTCAGATCCAGGAGATGAGACAGAGACATGGCACTGCCCTGGAAGAGCTGTCCGAACAGCTGGAACAGGCCAAGAGGGTGACACACCTTTCCACAGCCTACAGAACGTTCATTCTTCATCTTCATCATCTGACCACACTAATGTTTACTGTTGATTCTGTGTAGTTCAAGGCCAACCTGGAGAAGACCAAGCAGAGCCAGGAGAACGCCAACAAGGAGCTGGCCAGCGAGGTCAAGGTCCTGCAGCAGGGGAAGCTGGAGTCTGAACACAAGAGGAAGAAACTGGAGGCTCAGCTGCAGGAGTTCATGGCCAGAGTCACTGAGGGAGAGAGAGCCAAGGGAGAGCTGGCTGACCGCTCGCACAAGCTGCAGGTGAGTTCTGGAGACGTCTACAGATCTGATTTAATGGGATGGAATCAGTCCAATTTTGATGGTTTTGTGAAAACATTTTAAAATGACTGTATTTAGATTTAGATTTTTCCCAAACTAGTAATATAATCCTTGTGTTTTGAAGTGGAAACTAGCAAATATAAAATGAACAATCATTCCATGTAAATATTTGAAATAAAAAGTGCAAGAACTGTTTTAAAAGCCATTACAAAAAAGTTTAACTATAAATAGACTACATTTCAAAATGTCATTTTTCTCACCTGGTTTGACTGTGTTTCTTCTCCAAACAGGCCGAGCTGGATAACGTGTCTGCCTTGCTGGAAGATGCAGAGAGGAAAGTTATCAAGACAGCCAAAGATGTTACTGGACTAGATAGTCAGCTGCAGGACACACAGGTGACGTTCGGTATCTCTGAGCATTTTACTTTAACTCACACTGAATGCATCCTGTACGTTAAACTAAACTGGACAAATGTTCATCGTCGTTCAGGAGCTGCTCCAGGAGGAGACCCGTCAGAAACTAAACCTCAGTAGTCGTATTCGCCAGCTGGAGGAGGAGAAGAACGCTCTACAGGAGCAGCAGGAGGAGGATGAGGAGGCTCGCAAGAATCTGGAGAAACAGCTGCTAACCTTACAGGGACAGGTAGGTCATGTGATCACTGGTGTAGGAAACTGTGTTTAAGAGAACATTGGTGTTGATTTTTATTCTTAATTATGCTTTTTTTCTGCAGATGTCAGAGAGCAAGAAGAAGCTGGAGGATGATGTCGGGGTTATAGACAGCCTGGAGGAGATGAAGAAGAAGCTGCAGAAGGACCTGGAGCTGACCGGCCAGCGTCTGGAAGAGAAGACCATTGGCTTTGAAAAGATGGAGAAGACAAAGACCCGTCTGCAGCAAGAGCTAGATGATCTAACTGTTGACCTGGACCACCAGAGACAAATCGTCTCCAACCTGGAGAAGAAGCAGAAAAAGTTCGACCAGGTGAGAACTCATTTTACTGGGGGATATTTCTTCTGGAACACAACTTTAGATATGATGAGATTGCAAGTTTGTCAAAGGTGATTTTTTAAAAACAACACAATTTAATCCTCAAGCTTTACAGTTTAAACAGGCTTCCAGACTTGATCATTCATTGCAGTAATACCAATCACATAAACTGCAGCTGTCTGAAATCTGACACATGTTCCTCCTGCAGATGCTGGCTGAGGAGAAGAGCATCTCTGCTCGTTATGCTGAGGAGCGTGATCGTGCTGAAGCTGAGGCCAGGGAGAAGGAGACCAAAGCTCTGTCCATGGCCAGAGCTCTGGACGAAGCGCTGGAGGCCAAAGAGGAGCTGGAGAGGACTAACAAGCAGCTTCGTGCTGAAATGGAAGATCTGATGAGCTCCAAGGACGACGTGGGCAAGAATGTGAGTGTTAAGATCAATAAAGCATATATGATTTGTGATGACAGCTTAGCAGCAGTTTTACTAATCATCCTCTATTTACATCCTCCACATCAGGTCCATGAGCTGGAGAAGTCGAAGCGTGCTCTCGAGCAGCAGCTGGAGGAGATGAAGACACAGCTGGAGGAGCTGGAGGACGAGCTGCAGGCCACAGAGGACGCCAAGCTGCGTCTGGAGGTCAACATGCAGGCTATGAAGGCCCAGTATGAGAGGGACCTTCAGGGCCGGGACGACCAGAACGATGAGAAGAAGAGAGCACTTGTCAAGCAGGTGCAGAATAACACAGAGCATTAAATAACAACAGTTTGAGACAGTTTTAATTTCATCCCGCTAACTTCTCACGCTGGCTCCTCCTCAGGTGCGGGAGATGGAGGCAGAGTTGGAGGATGAGAGGAAGCAGAGAGGTTTGGCTGTAGCCGCTAAAAAGAAGCTGGAGATGGATCTGAAGGATATAGAGGGTCACATAGAGGGAGCCAACAAGGCTCGAGACGAAGCCATCAAACAGCTGCGCAAGTTACAGGTACAGATTTAATACTCACAGGTACAGATACTCAGATGCTCTTTCTGCAGTAAGCAGCAACGTGTCTTCTTCTCCTTCAGGCTCAAATGAAGGATTACCAGCGGGAGTTGGAAGACGCTCGAGCTTCCAGAGACGACATTTTCGCCATTTCCAAGGAAAACGAGAAGAAACTCAAGAGTCTGGAGGCTGAGATCGTACAGCTACATGAGGTACAGGACAGCGGGATGTACTGGTTTTAATGACTGGTGACAGTGTGCATAGTTAGGCTTGTAGAGTGATGATTTGTGGTTATAGATTAGCATTTATGATTAAGATTGATTGATTGGTGCCTCTCACTGTTGCAGCACAATAACGTTAGGTGCTGATAACCTTCCTTTCACCTTTGACCTTTGTCTGCAGGACCTGGCAGCCTCTGAGAGGGGCCGTCGCCACGCAGAGCAGGAACGTGATGAGCTGCAGGATGAAATCTCAAACAGCACCTCTGGAAAGTAAGTTTCCCTCAACCACTTAACTGGACATCTGTCGACTGATGCTACTTGTTGTTTACAGTCTTGTAATCTCCTTTGTTGTAATCTCCCCTTATTGTATTAAGGTGTACAAGTACCTAACTTCAGTTTTTTTTTTTATTGTTCAGCAAACCACAGCTATTTGTCTCTGCTTTGTCAATATATAGCAAAAATAAAAAATGTAACCAAAAAAATATTAGATGCAGCAGAAAAAAAGGGGTAAATAATAAAAAGTTGCACAGCAAATTACATCTGATTTCATCTTGTTCCCTCTTTAACGACAACATACACAGTATAAGGTAATTAGTTAATCATTGTGCTGTAAGAATTGTGGAAAGAACACAATCAGGCCTTTTTTTATGAAAAAATGTATCTTTTCCAAAGCAAGGCAAGAAGTCATCCCATGAAGCCTGCACATGAGTCAACTCACACAGCCAAATATTAAATACCTTTCATTTTCTGACGTCACCAATCCCCTAGGTTCAGTGCTTAGGAGACATAGTTTGGGGTTTAAAGGACCTTTTTAAACCATTTTACACAAATTAATTACTATATCATGGTTCTCCTGCATGCAGTGAAGCCAGAAACCCCTGTGTGATGTAAATGTGCTGCATGTGTGTGGAATTTCAGCCGGAACAGTGTCTGTATGGTCTCCTTTGTCAAAAGATGCAGGTGATGAATGTGTCGCATTTTCAACCGTTTCTCTCCGTGCGTCAGGTCTGCCCTGATGGATGAGAAGAGGAGGCTGGAGGCTCGCATTGCTCAGCTGGAGGAGGAGCTGGAGGAGGAGCAGGGCAACATGGAGCTGCTCAACGACCGCTTCAGAAAGACAACCATGCAGGTGTGCTGGAATATTTGTAAAGTACAGTGAGGGAGCAAAATTAGAGAAGATCTTTGATAATCTACTGTGTTTGTCACCGTTAGCATTAGCCGAACAATTGGTTGTTCACTTGTGCAAAATGGTAAATTAGTTCAGGTTCCTACATAAAACCTGTCCTGCACAGTGGGATTTTCTCTGCTGTTTATTGCAGTTCTTCACTCCACCTTTCACCTTTCCTCTGATCTTAACCTCCGCCCCTCTCTCGGTCCCTCAGGTGGACACTCTGACCACAGAGCTGAGTGCAGAGCGCAGCACGGCGCAGAAGAGCGAAAACGCTCGCCAGCAACTGGAGCGTCAGAACAAGGAGCTGCGGGCCAAACTGGGCGAGCTGGAGGGTTCTGTGAAGAGCAGGTTCAAGGCCTCCATCACCGCCCTGGAGGCCAAGATAGCACAGCTGGAGGAACAGCTGGAGCAGGAGACCAAGTGAGAATTCAACATCAACACACTTTTCTCCTTACTTAAGCTTATGTCTGATGTTTGTGTCAAGCAGCTCAAAGGCTGTAAAAATGCGAGAACAAAATTAAGTTACAAACAATCAAGTCTCATTGTTTCTCTAAACTTCACCTCATCTCCGTCAAAGGGAGCGAGCAGCAGCCAACAAGATTGTGAGAAGGACCGAGAAGAAGCTGAAAGAAATCTGCATGCAAGTGGAGGATGAGCGTCGCCATGCCGACCAGTTTAAAGAACAAGTATGTCTGACACTGGTGACTTCATGCACTGCTGTGATTAGCTGTTCAGCTGTTCAAGAAACCTTTGAAACAGACTCTGTTGGCCTTTAAACATGTGTTTGTTTTGTGATACATATCTTTGTCTTTATGTCTGTGTGTGTGTGTCTGTGCAGGTGGAAAAAGCGAACTCTCGCATGAAGCAGCTGAAGCGTCAGCTGGAGGAGGCAGAGGAGGAGGCCACCAGGGCCAACGCCTCCCGCAGGAAACTGCAGAGAGAGCTGGATGACGCCACCGAGGCCAGCGAGGGTCTCAGCCGTGAGGTTCACACACTCAAGAACCGCCTCAGGTACGGCGACGTAAACGAAGGCGTCCGCTATCCAACATTCACAGTGTATCTTTTTGTATCATGAATTTGTTAAAAGAACAATAATTCCTTTGTATCTATTTTTTTTAACAATTTGATGCTGACAGCCAAGCAGCCATGTGTGTAATAATGTGTAATAATCATCTGTATTGAAGTATAAACACTGGCCCATTTAAATGAAACCTGAATGAGTTTCAACTCAGTAGTGAAAGATACAGAAACATCTCTGTGTCAGATGTTTTTAAACATTCACACATCGTCTAAATGAGCTGTGACTTGTAATTGGAGGTAAGAATGTGTCCTTTTTGTTTAGTCTGCAATATTTACCCAAAATGAACCCAAAGTTCTGACTTCTGGTTTATTTAACAGCTGGACTGATGCAGAAGTCAGCACAGCTTGAATTACAGTAATAAATCTACAATGATTACAGTAATATCTACACAACATCGCAAGAAATAATAGACAACTATTTTAAATATTATGAATGACTCCATAAAGTGTCAGTTGAATGAGATTTTAAATGGGTAGTTTGTTATTTTTCTTTTTTTGGGACTACGCACAGTAACACTGAATGTTTATGCTCTCTCATAGATCACGGTGGCAAGCTTTTTATGTTCCTAGAGTGTATTATTAAACTCCTAAAATAAGCAGATGACTCTTAAATCTTTTGCCTTAAACTTGGATATTGTTTGGCAGAGAAATGAGCAGCAGCATTTCATCTTCAGTCGTATGTTAGCATGATGAATGATGAAAAAATGTGCACTTATTTCTTTCTTCCCACTCTGGGTTTTGCTTTTTTGCTTTTGTTTCCGATCAAATACCTCTCCTCCTCCTCCCCCCTCCAGGCGTGGTGGCCCCATCAGCTTCTCCTCCAGTCGCTCAGGCAGACGTCAGCTCCAGGTGGAGGGGACCTCCTTGGACCTCCTGTCCGACGACGAGCTGGAAAACAAGATCACTGACAACAACGCCAATGAGACGCCGGCGCCCCAGCCAGAGTAGAGGAGGAAGAGCCTTAACCTTTGCCCTCTCATCAGTGTATCACCTCTCATTACCAACAACAAATACTTACACCCTTCCGGCTTGATTAGAGACCCTCCTCTTGCCCCTCCAGCACCACGTCTGGATAGATCTGTTCTCACACTACGCAGCATGATCCAAGCAAGAAGGTCCATTAAATTCTGGACCTTATTTTTTTCTGAACCCCAAACCTTAGCAGACACCAGCAGTTGGACCCCCAACGCTCTATTCACCACCCCACTTATGGTTGTATGAAGCACTACTCTGCCTTACCCTCCTTGTCAAGCTGCAGGGCTGTTCAACATGGACGTCCATCATGCATTGAGCACAGACTACGTCGGGGATGTGAATGGGAGACGAGCTAATTCACACGAGAGCTTTTCTATAGAAATGCACATAAATGGCTCATGTGCATGTGTTGAAAAGCCCCTTAATCTGCTTGTGCCGATTGAGTTCTCATAATCCAGCGAGCGCACATGATTCTGGATGATCATTATCTTCCATTGGACCAGAATTTTGCTGTTTAAAAACGCTTCCAAATGCTAAAACAATAGCAAAACCCTGACCAGAGAAACGAGCCTGACAGCCCTCTGACTTTACCGTACGCAGTAGATCCTCATATGATTCACTTTAGTTAAATTAGTTGAACTGTAACTAAATAGTATTTTTCCAGTCCTCTGCTAGGATTGTTTGCTTGCATATGAATATAGAAATGTGACTGTAAGCTGCCTTGTTGCCTCAGTGCTACAAAACGTTGCTCTTATGACAGTATTGGTTTCTCAAGTGTTAATTATTTTTGGTGTGAGTGCTGAAAGCAGCGATCACACGCATGTTCTTTTGCTTTCCTCTTCTTCTTCTTCTTCTTCTTCTGTGCCTTCTCTTGCTCTCGAAACCCATTTATGCCACATATACTGTTCACATATTGAACCATGCCTAATTTCATGAAGGTATTTTCATAAAATATTCATAAATTTGCATATGTAATGAGATATTAGTGGGAAAGTGATTTTCTTCGACTTGTATGTTCAGCTCCAGCTTTCATGTTACCAGAATGAGTGATATGTCCAGCCGTGCGGGATTCTTTGTAGATGGGTGCTATGACTTTTCTTATTGATAACTTTTATACTTTTTGAGTTATTAAGATTTAAAAACAATCCAATAGACATCAACTGTATTTATATCTCTGCTATTGTATACAGTACAAACTCCATTCATATTTCAAAATGCTCAGTATTGCAAAACGATCGACTGTACCAGCGTTCATTATCATGACATGTACAGTTTATGAGCTACTAGGAGCTATATTATACATTAAAGTCTATGGAGCCCAACTCACTCACACTGTATTTATAAGTCTTCTGTTGCACAAACAGGATTGCACATTATAATTGTCCATTGTTCCATGAAGATGCCTGTGCTGAACTTCTGTGAGTTTCCAAACTTAAGCAGGAAATGATGTCATTCAACACGACAGCAGTCACACATTTTTTTACATTTCAATCTTTAATTTGAACGTATTGCTGAAGATGTGGCAACGGAGAATCAAACTGGGAATCTGCAGTGATCCTGTAGGGGATGCCACTTGGATGAATCTACAAGGACCCCCCAGCTTCAGGAAAAAGTTGCTTGATCCCCTCGTTTTTCTCTGTCTGCCCATCCTGATGTCCTGAGCTGATCCATGGGAACTTCACTCTAACAAATATGTGTGTGTGTGAAAGAGAGATTAAAAATAAGACAGAATAACTCAGAAAACAATACAAATAAATTGGATACAAAATTTGGAAACCA
>JAUZTA010000011.1:17545716-17556416 GCA_034780835.1 Ctenochaetus striatus | reverse complement strand
TAAAAATAAATAAATTGTTTAAACCTTTATTAATGAAAAAATATCAAATGTTCTGGCTTAAGTTTTTTAGATTTAAAGATTTGCCGCCATTCTTTATCATTTATGATTGTAAATGGAAAGCAGTCTGAAGATGTCACTGTTGGCTGTATTGTGATGTGATTACTTTTATTTATTTATTTATTTTGTTATAATAATTATTCATGGTATCAGCTACTTACTCCATATGTAACTATTATTTTTAACTAACTTAGCTTTATCTGCTTTCTCTCTCACCAGTTTTCAGGCATTTTAGCAACACCCAATTTTTGATTTCACAACTGGCTCAATGTATGGATATACTGTATTTTTAAACAGATTTTTTTTTAATTTACCTGGGTTCTACTGTCAATCTTTGTATATATCCCCCTTCATCTGTAGAAGAGAGATATGAGTAATCCTGGTTGACAATTACAGCTGTGGGACAGTCGAGTATAAACTGAAACATGGTTCAAATGAAACAGGGTGTGTGGATTGAGGAAAACATTATCTGTTGTTAATGTAACAAAGCAGTTTTTACTGAAGCGTAGATGCTCTTCTCAGCAGGAAGAGTCAATCTCCCCAAACCACACATGCCGCCCACCTATCAAACTCATGGCACGCTATTAAAATACAGTGACAGAACTGAGCTGCAAGCCACGCAGCCACATAACCAACACACGAGACGCCTAACGTCCTGCTGAGTAATAGCAGTTCTTCACTTTATTATTACAAGGGAACCTCAAAAGGGGGGATTCTGGACTGTTCTGCTCACCACCTGTCAGGGGTGACGTTTGGACAAGTGTTGGGGTCTGGGGAGCACTTCCTCTCTGAGAAGCTGCCCACTCTCTCTCCCCCTGCTACATCTGGTCTCCTCAGGGCCGTTGCTGGCGGCGGCTGAGGGCAGCGCAACCGCAGAAGGCTTTGTCCTCATTGAAGAGCAGCTGAACCAACAGGAAAGCCAACCCCAGCCAGTCAATTAATTGATGGAACAATTTAAAATTATGGGAGGCTCTCAGCAGGGGAAAGGAAAATGTTTACAAATGATGTGCAATAATTGCTTGTTACATTCCCTTTTTGATTCCCCCAGTCCTACTTTCTTTTTTTTTTGGGCTTTTGCTGCCATTATATGTTTTCTTTCACGTCTCGTTAAAGCAAAATGTGGACACGGTCGCTCAAAAATGCATGACCATGATGGGCCAGCAGAGTCAACAGTTCACCACATGCAGCTAATCACTTTGTATTTACAATGTATCCTGTCTGAACACCCAGATGAACCCAAATCACTTCCATACAGTCACTCTGTAAAAATGGCTCTGAATGGGACCACATGAATGCACCAAGCGGCAGCTCAGACCACATTAAAACGGTCTTGATCATCAGGTCCTGTGCCTCCACAGCCCCATCTGTGCCCAGCTGTGGGGGTTTCTTCTTCAATTATCCGACATCCAAAGACCCCCGCCTGTAGACTGCAGACAGACCACGCAGCACTGAAAAAGCAGGGACTCGCACTAAAAAGGAGAGACCTAAGCCTTTCACTCAAAGCCACTCAGTGGGCCAGTGTGAAACCCCAGGGCCTTTGTTGCATCTTCAAAATAAGTCTACTTTATTCTCAGGCTGCGTCCATTCAACTGTCAGTCATCTTATAAGCGACAGGAGCAGAGAAAACTTGCGGTATTTAATTAAAAATAAAAAGCGTTGGCCCTTCTCTGTAGTCAAGCACCATCAAATCCTGATCATTTGCAACTGCAGATAATTAAATGACGAAAAAGAGACACAACTACCCACAGAGAGTGTATTAGACAGAGAGAGGATCAGCAAGCGCGGAGGAAGCTCAGTTAGAAAGGGTGGGAGTGAAATATGCTTTGGACTCGGTCTAAGGGGGAAGAGGCTTACAGTCGGAAAGAACAGGAGTGACTCAGAGAGGAAGAGGTGGGAATGCGAATGGAGAGTTCTAGGGAATCCCACTGAGATAGCTCTCTTTGCTAGTCTGCGCTGCGCCAAAGAATTCAGATGAGAAAACCATATGCTTAACAAGTCACATGTAAACTCCTAGCTAGGACAAAAACCGCAATAAACGTCAAGAAACTGGATCAGACCAGAAAATCAAACAAACGTCCGATCATTTATTGTTCTGTTGCACATCCTTCTGGGCAAAAGATTTATTCAAAGGGCAAAGACAGAACATTGCTGACTCTTATGGGTCTGATTTCACTTCTGTGTGACAGACAGCTTGTGATTCACAGTCTGTGACAATTTGGAGGGATGCATCCTCTTTTCTGCAAAGTCTCAATCACACTAAGGGGAACTCTGCGACTTGGCATATCAGCAGTGTGTCGTCAAATTTATGGTTGCATGAAAGTGTTGCAAATTATACCATGAGCGATGTCTGCATGACAGAATATAAGAATGATCAGACAAGGCAATGAGCAGTGCCTTAATGATGTAATTTATGACTTGCTGGATTGTGCGTGTTCTGCCATTAGCTGTGTTTGTGTGTCACATAATTTAGGAGTGATCAGCTGTAGAGTATAATGGAAACCTGTCCTGTGTAGTCAAGGGGCAATTCTCACCCTAAGTGTTAGTTTTAGCAGCTTGCTTGCCATATTTTTCCAGTTTAATAGCTGGCAAACATCTGCAACATCTGGTTCAAATGGACAGGGGGGTTGTCAGCAAGGAAAGACGCCTACAGCACAAACAGCTACAGGCCTGTTTAAATGTAACAACTCATCATTCACGATCTGCCTGGAAACAAATTCATCGGCAGCTATGCGTCTAAAAATCAACTCGACTACGGATGACAACATGCGGCTACAATGTCGCAATGACGCTCTCTGGGCCCATTACTCCCTATGCAGCAATCTAATCAAGCTAGTATACACAGCTGTGCCGTGCTAAACAAAGAAACACATAATGACAGTGTGAAGTGTAGCCTCTCTACTTTGGCTATGCCGCCAGACGGCCTCATGCCTATAGAGCGTCCTCCCCTGCTCCACGCTGCTGTCCAGGATGGAGAGTAACAGAAAGGGAATGCAGTGAACTGGGCCATGGAACAGGGCTGACCATGTGGATGGCATGGCAAAATCTTAAATAATTCAGAATGAAATGTGCCCTAAGAGTTATTACTAGTGGCACTGAGAAAAAAACCTATTTACAGATAAACAGACAGAGATTAGTTGTGCAGTTGTAGATGAGCACATTTAATGGAAGGGTGTTATTGTTCTTTAAGAGGGATGATTTCTACTCTGTAGGGGTGAACAGTATCACTCTGCACCAAGAAGAGAGGTGGTCTGTGAGGTTCTGCTCTCATTTTCTTCTTTTTCCACAGTGGACCCACATTCTTAACATTCCATCGGGAGACCACTGCCGCCCATCTCAACCTGCAGAGACAAACTAGCGGACTCCAGATTTTAACACCAAAGTTATGCATAAAAATGTCTTATCTCAGAGGGACATCACGGAATGATAAAGCATTAACTCACTGAGGCCAGCAGGGTGGAAATTTCATGCAGTGTCAGAAGACAACAATCTGATGCTACGCTACTGTGTACGGAAAAGGAAACCACTAACTTGTTTATCCACTGTCTCCATGTCTCGTTCATGATGAACCCAACTCAAACTCCCACGACAATGAAAATATTCATTTGCATAACTCTCAAAATCTGTTTCCCAGAAACATTTCAGCAGAGCTTCCTCGTGTGTTTTTTTCAAAATAGATAGTTTTGCGAGAACCAGGCTATTTTGAGAGCCTAAAAGTACATGATTTTTAACTTTTTTTTTAGCGCATACTATTATAGAGCACATATAACTCTATGACTGCTGGGTGCTAGATTTTTGCACAAAACTGCTCTCATTATGCAGCAAACCCTGAAAGACTTGTGAAAATGTTGCTCAAAGCTGTCCTTGGCCATCTTGCACCTCCAGCTCATTAAAACCATCTCATTCCCTCCCATTTGTCTCCACTTATTCCTATCAGAAACAGCACCAGCTTAAATATTTAATTTAGTCTAGCTCTTGGATTGAAAAGACCTCCGTGGAACTTGATTTAGGTCAGATGCTGGACAGGCATCAAAAGAGGGCAGCGGTCGGCCACTTCTCCCAGTCAAAACAGTGTGCTCTCATGTAAACCTTTTAGCTGTTTGTGTTGAAAAGGCACAAACCAAACAGCTGAGAGTGAGAGAGGAAAGGAAAAGAGAGAAGAAAAAGAGAGAAGGGGATAACAAATCACTCTGTCCAAAAAAAAAAAAAGACCCAGTTTCAAGTGTGGGTCTTCCTTGGATCAGGATGTGGTTATGGTGCAGGACACACAACTCAACTGTGACCTGTTTTAGCAACAATAACAATCAAAGGAGACAGCTGTCTGTCAGCAGGCAGTTATGGGACACTGTTCAATGAGCAGTGACAGTTGCAGACTCTTGTGACCTGTTGTTCCGCCAGTCATCTCAACCGAGATTTGCTTTGGTGTAAAGGCTTGATTATGGCTAGCTGGCAGGCTGTCTGGCTATGCTAACACCAGCTAGCCAACTTTATGTGAGCCTGTCTGTCAGCAGATAGTTGAAAAGCGTTAGCACTCCTTCACTGCAAATGTTTGAACATATTAAACAAATATGTAATATTTTTTTCCCCCGAAATTATGATTACAACAGGAAACAATCGGCTCAGTGGTAGAGCGGCACAATTCACAGCTACGAGACTCCGGGACCCGTGTTGTGGCTGGTAATGGTTACTGGCGACAATCACAAGGTTGAGACTATTTCCAAGAACAATAATATCCATGTTTAGTGTTATCTACGGGTCCGACGTGACAGCTTTCAACTGTAAGCTAACACAGTAAAAACGGCTAATATTTAAAACGCACTGCTGCATTCAAAATTGAGGAAATCACGGGCGCGAGAGCCGGCGGTAAGCCAACTCCATTGCCCATGGGAACTGTTCCCATCCAGCAAATACACAGATCCTTCCTAGCTAGTGTGTAGGGGAACATTCTTGGGGATTTAAAAGCATTGCTAGCTACCTGTTAGTCGCAGCTTCACAGGGCCATTCCGCCGGACTCCTTGGTTAGACATCTCCTCTTGGTTCCAGCCTTCACTGCCCGGAGTAAAAAATGTGTCGTTAACTGTAAAAAAATAACAAGGTTTATCGACCTCTCCGCCAGTTTTAGACAATAATGGAGTCAAGGCATTGTGGCCCGGATGTGAACTGAACTGACATAGCGATCGCTCGCGAAATGCGAAAAATTAATAAAGAGAAAAAAAAAAGAGAGAGAAAATCTCGAGTATAGCACTGCTGCAAAGTGCATGTACTAAAAAAAAAACGACCTCTCCCTGATGAGACGCGTAAACGAGCTACTGCGGGGTCGCGGCGCTGCAACACGGTGTTTATCTTCACATCTTCGGAAGGAGCCTCTGTCTCGGACTGAGTCCTCCTCTCCGCTCGGCGAGAGTTGAACTGTTGAGCTCTCCGGTGCAGATCCCACTTCACGAGGCTGCTGGCTGCTGGTAGGAGCTGACCAGTGACGACAACACACTCAGGGGGAGTGAAACATTTCTCTAACATGTGGCACCTCACTGTAAATCTCACACACACACACACACACACACACACACACACACACACACACACACACACACACACAGCAGTCCTCGAGCTGGCGATGAGCAGCACTGGTTTTCACTTTTCAGCTCAAGACTGAATCATTCAAATTTAAAGAAATCTGTGTGTGTGGAGATAAAAAGATGCAAGTGTACTTATCCGTTATCGATAATGTCCTAGGAGTCCAATTCTAAATGTATTTAGGGTGATCTATTTAAGTGTATATGTTGCAAAAGAGCTTTTAAACTGGTAAAAACCTGTTAAAAATAACTTGCACGTTTTAATTGTCATCGTAATAACAAATTCAAGCGTGAGCCGGATTTTAAGTTTACGTAAAAAGAAAACATGAAAGTGTGGAAATGTGATTTTGGAAGGAAGTGTTAGTTTTTGGCTGCGTTAAAATGTTCCCTCATAAGTATTGTTTACACGCAGTCGCAGAAAAAATGTATTTAAAAATGCGTAGATTATTACTAACACAGACTGTAAATAAAAAATTACTTTATTTTGTTTTTGTCTTTCTTGAGTACAAAGTTAGTACAACCAAAGCTAAGTGATTATAACCTCTTGAATCGGTCACTGCAGCTTCATGAATCGGCGCTCTCTTTTTACAAATTGCCGGATCTGCGCGCCCTCACTGTAACATCGCTTTTTGGGACAAAAATAAGGCAAAACACACACTTGTAGCCGTGGATTTCAAAGAGGGTGAAAGGCGGGGTTTAAGTGCCCGACTTAACTCGCATCTGATTGGCTAAGAGGGCCGCTTGTCTCGCTTTCCTCACGCCCCCTATCTTTAGGATTACATCCGGTCATGGCCGCGCGCAGGTCCTCATGTTGTTAGGAGTCCCGTTGGTTCGTTTGTCTACTTAAACCCTAGCACAACTCTGGAGGAGGGTCATGTGTTTTTGTAAATATGCAACATATAGGTCCAGAACTTTATATTTATTTGTTTTTATCGTGTTGCCAAATAGTAGAAAGCCAATGCTAGATTGTGTAGCTAGCGTTAGCATTGTCATGTTCTGTTATGCTGAATTTTTTTCAGGTGGAACTACAGTGTCAGGCAGCCACAGCTTATATTTTGTACAAGTTTATGTCCATTAAATCTAACTAATAGAATGGTACCTCCAGTCTAATGTCTTTACTTTCATCCTGTTTCAAGCCAAAAGCTGCTTTTTATGCAGGTCGAAAGAAGATAAATTAGAAATACTTGCTAGCATTTTGTGTGATAACCAGTTTAGTTTAGGTCAAACATTTTAGTGATAATGTCAGTATAGACATTTGGTATTGTATATATTAACAATAATTGTTTATTTTTAGAAGATCTGATGTAATGATTCCTGTATGGATAACCAACCAAACCAGCAAACCATTCAGCTACAAATTCTTGGTGTAATTTTTCTGCATGTTCACAGGGAATACATTTAGATACAACAGAAGTATCTGCAATTTGTCTATTTTAGCCCTTTGAATACAACCTATGTTGGGACATATTGTACATTAATGCACAAAAACACAAACAAAATCAACTTGCTTTCAGTTTCTGCTGCTTGAAACATTGCTATTTTAAAAGGTCTTCAGCAAACCTGACTAAGAACTTTAAAATGTGTGACATAACAGGATTAAATATTTTAAATTATAACAATTACTGGAGTTGAAAATGTCAATTTGGCATTACCTCTCCAACCGATTAGCTAATTGCATAACATCACTTAAGATTTTAAGACCTCTCACTTCGAGACAAAAGTTGGTGTTTTTGGAGATGCTATGGTTTAACCTCCGTAAACTACTTGTAATAACTTTTAAAGCACTATTATTTAAAACTGCTGAGTAGGTCTACACAGATTGACTCCAAAAAGTACATTCATTTGAAAGTAAAATAATAACATTGAATAAAACCCCACTCATGATCCAACAGCTTTATTTACAGTCATGTTTTCAGTTATTTTAAAAACAGTATGTACAAAACATACAAAGAATGAAACTCCACAAATACATGAACAAGGGACAAACAGTACAGTTGAGAGTAGAGATTGTGTTAGTTGTCTAGAAATTGAAAGTGCTCTGGCCTTCACTGACTTGGAATGCATAACCGTCATTAGTTGCTTCTGGGGCCACAGACTCCACCACCTCCTCCTTTTATTCAAAAGAAACAAATACAAACAGTAAGACAACTAATGAGCATGAAAAGCTCCTAAAAAGCAGTGGAAACATTTTAAAGAGCCTTACCTCTTCAGAGAAGTACTTCTCAATCAGGTTGAGGGCTGCCTTGTAAACCATCTCATTCTCATGAGTCTGCAAAGACTCTATCTTGTCTAGTCCACCGCATTCCTCGATCATGAGGCAGAGCTTGTCTGACTCTCCAATCTTGTCCCCAGCCTGACAGGGAAACAACATTAATTCAGATCTGTCTCAACACCTCCACTTTATAAAACCCTGGAATGACCAGACCTAATGAAATTGATACAAATATTTCTATTTTTCCATGACAACCCACTCACTCACCATGAAGATGTTGGTGATAGCGTCCAAGATGACCAGGACAGTTTTGCTGTCCTTGGAGGACAGCAGAACCAGAAGAGGCTCAATCACGTTGGCTTGAACAAGGTAAACCACCTGCTGAACAGTGCCCCCACTGGTGAAGTTGGTAACAGCCCACACAGCCTCTTTCTGAGTTTTGTAGTCACCCTGTAGAGACATGACCAGAAAGGTTAAAAAATGCCATTTGTAGGCATCTGTTCGTGACAGCACTGTAAATGTAAAGCTGAAATGAAAATCAGTAAAATAAAATGGAGAAAGCATACCCGCACAAGCATATCAACCATGTACGGAACGAGGCCTGCGTTTATGACCTCCTGAATTTGGGTGTCCTTTCCTGCTGTGATGTTGGACAGAGTCCAGGCTGCCTCCTTCTGAATGTTGGCTTTCTTGTGGCGCAGCAGCCGGGGGAACATGTTCAAAGCACCTGCATCCAGTACAGCTTGAGTCTGCTCATCTGTACCAGTCACAATGTTGCCGATTGCCCGCAGCGCAGGGGTCTGAAGAAAGGGTGAGAGAGGGGTCATTCTACAACTTGTGAGATCCTAAAAGTTGCCTCAAGGTAAAAGCATAATGTATCAGAAAACAAGAGCTATACGCAAAGAAATGTACATAGTGGACTGAAAACACAAGAGTGAGTATATAAGATACATACCACAACAGGCAGTTCATCAAAGCCCAGTAGCTTCACCAGGCGAGGAATTACACCAGTCTGGACTACCACCTCAATGCGATCATTGGAGCCGTCTGTCAGGTATGAAACAGCCCAACAGGCGTCAGCCAGCACCTCCAGGTCATCAGAGTGTAGCAGTCGAATGAGAGTGGGTAAGATCTGTTGGATTGCAGCCATTGGAGGGGAAGGGTTCTTGTTCCGGCAGAGGTTAGATAATGTCCAGGTAACATTTCTCAGGTAGCTGGTCTGCAAAGAAATCAGGTTAAAAAGGAACAAGCATAAGTTTAGAGCATTTGGTTTTAATGGGGCACCCCCTAGTGGCCAGTAGTTGAACTTGACAGATTAAAAAAAACTTTTGTTATATGATTCAATTTAAAAATCCCCAAAACCCAACATCTTTAGTTTTATAGAACCAAGCTTTCAAAACTTTTCAAGGTTGACATTGAACAATTAGATGTGAGAAGACCTAAAGTCTAGAGATTATGCCTATTGACTTTATGGCCAAAAAAAACCCAAAAACCCCAACCAAGCAACTAACCAAAAAAAAAAAAACCCCAAAAACAAAAAAACTGTATACCCATGATCAAAGTATGTTGTCTCTGTTTTTTTAACAGCTTTTCATATTAACTTTGCTTGTGTGGTCTGATCGATAGTATTTGATGTTCACTCATTTTGACATCAACAAATATGACAATAGAACATTTTTAATTCAATTCTTTCAGGGTTTAACCTTGAAACCTAACTAAATAAAATAAAGCATTTTCCAAACTTTTAATACTTTGTATTAACCCTGTATGGTAACACTTACATTAAACACAGACAGGTCAGGGACTGAGAGCAGACTGAGCAGAGGTACCACAGCTCCATGCTTGATGACCATGTCTCTTAGTGCTGAGCCATCACCTACAAAGCAAAAGCAATAATGAACATAAAAACAAAGTACTAATTTTGCTTTTAACTAAATAGTCATGATTATACTGAAGGCAGTTATATCTTGCTAGTTACCAGCGATGTTTCCAAGGGCCCAGACTGCTTGCTCGCTGATGTGCTGATGGGGGGATGTGACCAGGGCAATAAAGGCAGGAATGGCTCCACCCTCAACAACAGCAGCTGTCTGATTAGTTGTACCAGAGGCAATATTGGTCAGAGCCCAAGAAGCCTCGAATTGGATTGGAGGACAGTCTGTCAAACCCAGGAAGGCGACAAACTTGGGGATCAGACCAGCACTGATCATCTGGTCAATGGGAGGATGCTTGTCACGAGACAACAGTTTGCTGTGATCAGGACGGAACAGGAAAAATCATTTATAAAGGCAATGATTGGCCATTTTGATTGCATAGTGAGGCATAAAGTTACATTTTAGTTTGATTAGTTCTTATTACCGTGCAGCCTGTGTAGCCTGGAGCTGGGTCTCAGCATTTCCGCTGTTTACTCCTGCCAGAATCTCTTCAACGGTCCACTGTCGGACAGCCTGCTGTTATCACACCGGATGATAAAAGAACAAAAATTCAGAAAAACTGAAAGTTCCCAAAATCACCAGAGACCTCAATCCTGTTCACAAGCACCCTCCATATACAGCATACCATTTGTGGCTATTGAGTTATAATAACGTTAGTGTTGTTCAAGTGTGCTGGACGTCGTTCATCTTTTGAATATAAACAACACCTTGTTTATTTTAATTTAATTGGTTTAAAGGCTAACCTGACAGTTTTGGGTTCTTTCCTGAAGAGGAGAGGTCGCTTCATCTGGGAATGCAGCCACATTTCTTCTTTTGAAGATCTGATCATCTTTCTTCGCCTTACGGAGCTCGACGTTCACTTCTACTCTCCTGCGTCGAAGTTCCTGTTATCATTTAAAAATTAAAAAAAAAAAGGTCACACATTAATAA
>JAUZTA010000011.1:17517022-17544919 GCA_034780835.1 Ctenochaetus striatus | reverse complement strand
ACCTAAGGTCAGTTTTCTGCTGTCTTCTTTTTTATTCATTAGATGTTGGAGGAAATATACTGTTCTCAGATCGGTGCAATACGGTTCTGATGTCACGATACTATTACGGAAATTCCTCAATGGTTGATCGTAAATCAAACAAATTCCTGAATATAAGTCCATTTAATTCTCTTCCATGCCGAATTTGTCAAAATGGCGTATAATACCTGTCATTTTTTCATTCCAATTAGATTGAAATGAAAAAAAAAAAAAATAGAATATTAGATTTTTTAATTTTTGTTAATGGATTATACAGTAAGTGTATCCTTCCATCTTATTTTGTATTTACTGTAATATTACTAACAATGGACTTGCTGACTAAAACTTCTTTAACAGATTGGAAAACTTGACAACTTCAGACGTTTTTCAAATAAAATGCAAGACTTTTATGCATCTCTAAGGGCCCAAAGAAAAAATAGTGAATGAACACACATTTTGTCAATTCTTTATCTTCACAATAAATAATCTTTTTAATTTATAGTTATTTACTACTAGTTTATAGTTTTTATATACCATCTCCCTGATATATGACACAGCATGTAAACAAACAGTTGTACAAATAAAAAATTCAAAGTTTGATAAATAACTTTTCTAATTTCTGCCACAAAAACACACAAGGAACAAATTAAGTGTTTTCAATTTTATTAAGTTCCATATACATCAATATTTCTTCAGATGTAATACAAAAAAAGAAAAAGAAATTCAGTCAAAATCTGACAAATTTTTACAAACAGGGCAGGAACCTTCAAATACACTGTTTGATCCTTCTCAGTCAGTCACTACTGTAGAGCAATGCATTTACAATAGCTTATTACCTTTCTTTCAGTAGGTTACATAAGTTTAACCAAGCAAACTACTGATGTCAAGATATTTAGTACAACTGTCTTTCATGCCACTCAAACTATCTGAATTTAGACATAAAACTGATGATTTGCTATGCTCAGTATCACTCAGCCACTGTATGTCAGTATTCAATTTCCTATTTCTCATTGGACATGATGACCACAAGGATGGCCTGAGGGATTTATAACAAGAAAAAAGGTAAAAAACAAAATAAAATAAAATAAAGAACATGGAAATATGAGAGCTCTTTAAGAGTCTTTTCTCCGAGGTAAACTTTCTTCTGAAATGCCTCAGCGCTCCTCAGTACAGTCCCACTGATGAAGAACAGGTCCAAAAAAGGTCCCTTCGAGTTCAAATAGGCAGAGGGCTGCTCTGCCTGAACAGTTGTGTTGAAAGCAGCAGTGCTGGTTGCACCGACAGTCGTAGGATCAGACCCCAAACATAGGATGAGGCAGGAGTCTGTCAGAGTTACAGTTCATAAAAGCCATATTCTTGGCAAGTGCATTTTGTCTGAGCAATGTGCGATGCTTTCTAAGAGGCTGAAGAACACTGTAGCTTGTTGTTATGAGACCTACAGAATGTGAAGAAAGGGGAAAGTTGAGAGCCTTTTCGCATTTTGTTTCTTGTTGCGACATCTCAGCAGACAGACAGAGAGGATGCACAGAGGTCAGCAGAGAATCCTGCAGCCATGTTATTGTAATTTACTGGGAATGCCTTTATTACTAAAGCTATCTTTCTACGAACTGAGGTTACTTTGTGAAATGAGGAACAAGATGAGGTCGTATTCCCCATTCTTAATAGTACAGTATCACATCGTAATATAATAGCATCTAAAATGATTTGTTTCATAATTATTTAAAACATTCAAATGCAGAGACAGATATCTTACAACCACTGTACATGATAAAAAGTATATACATTCAAGACAACCACCTTTAACAACCTGTTAAATCAAACTATAAGTGAAGTTAACATACAAAACTTTTCATAAATATCTCTCTATAATAAAATATGCAGCTTTATATATATTTTTTTTTACATCTCTTAAGGTCAAACATTATCCAGTCCAACTCAGATGTATAGGAGAAAATAATTCCAATTTCGGAACAAAAATGCATTTGAAAACCTACCGAAAACGTCACTGCTACCATGATGGATTCTTAGACAAAAGGCATACTTATGTGAAGAGAAGAAAGCATGTCCCTCAATTACATGATGAAAACATATCAACATGGCTGCCCTTTTATGATTTCACTGGATATCATAATGGCTACTGAAAATGTTGAATTGGTGGCAAGTACATGAAAGCACATTTGGTGTTTGTGTTTGTGTTATGGAGGTGTTTTTTTTCTTTCTTTAGTCATGGATATTTTTGCTGTTCTGGAAATAGAAAGTTTCCATGTCATTATTAACAGAGACCCCAGCATCCAGTCCATCCAGACTGGCTCACCTAAGAATTTGACAATCTGTAAGAAAAGAAGAAAATGGGATGGAATAAATCAAAGGCATGCAGCAAAGGTGAACAGACACAAATGCAAGATGAAACACAGTACAAGAGTAACATGGCACAAAGACATGTTAAGACATTGGACATAATGTCTTAAAAGTTTGTCAGCTCAGTTGGTTTAGTACAGCCAAAGCACATCAAGTCTACATCTAATGCAAAATAACACTCACTACACATGCCAGTGGTTTCAACAAAAGTCAAAAGTGAATGACAGGCATAAATGCATGACCAGCAAAAGAACAAATGAATGTGGCCAGAGTCAAAGCACACAAGGCGAGCATGGAGCAGGAAAGAGATCTAGGAACCTTGGGGGTCTGCAGCTATAGGAGCACCAAACCTTACCTGCTCGCTTTGAAACCTTTAAGCTTCTGTACAAAGAAGGCTTCGAGCACCTCTGCGCACTGAAAGAAGGGCGTGTCGTTGGGGTTGTAGTAGCGGCAGTTGTCGAAGATTTTGGTCACATCGGCCACAAACTCTGTGAGCTTGTGGTAATGTCGCTTTTGCAAACGGGTTTCCATTGTGGAAAAATCTACAAGAGACAGAACATTTACTACATTACACGATACCATGATATAAAACACTTTAGAAAGTAACAAGTAATGGCTGCAACGATGGACGTGTTGAACATTTTCTTGTGTTAAAGAAAAACCAGTCAAGAAAAATTTTCATTTGTTTTTACCCATTGGCTCCTTGATGACACGGTAATAATCCGGTGCATCGTGTGGATCCACCGGTTCCAGGAAAGGCCACGCCATTTTGTGAGACTGTTTAAAAAAAAGAAGAAAAAAAAGAAAAATTTATTACACAAATAGTTTTTAAGACTAGTACTAATAATACTGAGGGCAGGAGAGACTAAATTATTTGCAAAGGTGCTTCCAGTGAGCTTGGATGTAAGAAACTAATAGCTTTATCGCTGAATGCTGAATAAACGTTTGATAAGAAAGTGTGGCCATGTTTGCGTTATACTTGATCTAAATAAGGCTGTGGCACTGCCAGTACAGCAAGCCAGGAGGCCCAGTTTGAACAGTGGTACTTTATCAGATCCTTTCTTCATTAAGGGATCCTATGGTGATAGCTGACAGGTCTGACCTATGCCCCGCCCACCATCACTGCTCTTTGACCAGTGAAAGGGCAGTGCGCGTCAAGATTACCAATATTTAGCATCAAAGGAAACACGGAGAGTGATTCATGCATGTTTGAGCCTCAGTCAGACCCAGACTCAGATGAGGAGCCTGTTGTGCACAAAGGACGGACGCAAGCAGACATGTCAGAATTTCACACCTGTAACGAGCGTAATATTCTTTTCAGCCCCTCGTAGTCTTTGTCGGTGAGCGGCGTGAGGACCGTCATGGCGTCTTCCGTCGACTGGCACTGCGGGCAGACGTACACATCGATGTGATTGGCCTCACTCTGCAGGATGCCCACGCAGCGCCCGTGATACCAGTTCTGGCAGCGGTCGCAGCCTATGTAAAACCTGCGGGTGAAAAGGAAATACAATGTGATGAGCACAACAATGAAGGGTTTCAAACATAGAAGAAAGACAGTGAAGGGAACAGTGAATCACAAAAGACATATCAGGTATTTGACGACGACAATGCTAACGGCTACACTTGGAGCTGATGACGGTTGTGAAGTTTATAAGGAGACATACTGTGATTCGTCATATGGTGTCCTGCAGATGCAGTATAACTCCTCATTGCTTCCACCCTCCTGACCACGTTTGCAGTCATTACACACGAAGTCCTCCAACTTCTTGGCCTCCTTCTCTGTGATGCCGACACAGGCGCCGTGGAACCAGTTGGAGCACAGATCACAGCCTATGTAAAACCTGAGAGAAAAAAGTGAGAGTCAATGTTAATTTATGCCTCCCTTTAACAGGCATAGCGATGATTCAGTTCTTATGCATCACATGTGTATTACAGTAGTATTTTGAAAAGTAATCACATTACTTGAGTATTTTTTCAGAGCTTACTTGGACTCGTCGTAGGGTGTTTTGCAGATACAGTACAACTTGCTGTCCTTCTTGTGATCCTTTGAGGTAGAATAGAGCTTCTTCTTCTTCTTGTGTTTCGATGAGCTGGAATCTCTGTCTTTGTCTCTGTCCCTGTCTCTGTCTCTGTCCTTATCCCTGTCCCGATGTCTGTCCCGCTCACGGTCTTTCTCCCTCTCTCTATCCCTGTTTCTGTCTTTATTTCTGTCTCTGTATCTGTCTCTGTCCTTATCCCTGTCCCGTTTCTTGTCCTTGTCGTGATGCCTGTCCTTATCTCTGTTTCTGTCTTTGTCCCTCTCCTCTTCCCTCTTACGTTTATGGGATGAGGAAGACGAGGGCGCCGTGTGAACGCTGTGAGAGGAATGTGTTGAGAGAGGAGGTTGGGACGAGTGAGACGCGGCTGCCTTGACTGTTGCTGCAGCAGCCTGGGTGATAGCAGCTCTCGCCTTCTCCTTTTCTTTCTGCAGCCGGGCTATGTCCCGCCTCAGCTCCTCCTGGTAAGAAGAAAAAACATGTGATATAATTATAGTACCTCAGCTGTATTTTTAACTTCTCTCATGCTCTCATTTCATGTCTTAAAGCAAGAAAGATTCCTGGATAACTTGACTCATACTCTCGATACGAACATCATGCTGAAGACAGACTGTGTGCTAACCTGAACTTGCAGCTGCAGCTCTTTGTCCAGCAGGGCCCTCTTCTTCAGGATCTCAGCCTTCAGCTGTTCTTTGTGCTTGTACAGCAGTGCAGTCAGCTTGGTGGCATTCTGTTTGGAGCGTTTCTGCTCCACCACCTCCTCCTTCTTTCTCTTCTTAGCCGCCTGCTTCTCGTCCTTCTCGATCTTGTCGAGGATGAACTTCATTACCTGGTTGCACACAATCATTCTGTAAACAGAGGACAGCAGGGTGTTAAATTTCAGCCAATTTTCTATCCAGATACATGGAGAACAAAATTGGAGGAAAATGCAGTAAATACCATGAATATACCGCAGTCATCAACAGGACATGCTACTATTGGTCATAAGGTTCCATATTTCTGTGAATATGAAGACACAAACCTCTGGTTCTCCTCTCGCTCAGCTGCAGCCAGAGACTTCCTCTGTTTCAGCTGTTCTGCTGTGGCGTTCTGCTTTAACACCACCTGACAACAACAATCTTTCCATTAATATTTACAGACATTAGATACTGTGAACAGTTAGCCTTTTTGAATTGATTTTTTTGAGTCACACCTGTTTTTGGATGCCATCTCCAGGGCTGACAGGATGCAGGTTCTGCTCTTTCTGTTCCCTTTTAGCCTCATGATGTTTCTTCTTCTTTGGTTTTGGTTGTACTTGCTGCTGTTGCTGTTGTTGTTGTTGTTGTTGTTGTTGCTGTTGCTGTTGTTGCTGCTGTTGTTGTTGTTGTTGTTGCTGTTGCTGCTGCTGCTGCTGTTGCTGCTGTATCCTCTGAAGTTGCTCCTGAACGCTAGCTGGTGCCTGTATGGTAACCATGTTCTGGATCTGGTGGGCCTGGATCTGCCCTCCTGTCTGCTGGATCTGGATGGGCAGCTGGAGTTTGATCTGCTGGGGGACTGTGCCACCCTGCTGCTGTGCCTGTGCCTGGATCTGGGCTTGGATCTGAGCAGCAACATGTGGCGGCAGAGCTGAGAGCAGCTGAACTGGCTGCTGGAGGCCTGGAACTGTGATGAGCTGATGTCTGATTGGAGACTGGACCTGAAGCTGAGGCTGCGCTTGAGTTTGGTTCTGAGGCTGGAACTGGACTTGAAGTTTAGCTTGGACTTGAGGTTGAGCTTGGACCTGAAGCTGCTGCTGCTGGACCTGCTGCGGTGACTGCACTTGAAACTGGGGCTGGGTTTGGACCTGGGGTTGCTGCGGGGCCTGAGGCTGTGGCTGAACTTGGCTCTGTTGTTGGAACTGGACCTGAACCTGGGGATGGAGCTGGGTTTGGATCTGAGGCTGTAGCTGAGTTTGAGCCTGAGACTGAACCTGGGGTTGAGGTTGCTGCTGAGCCTGGGATTGGGTGTGAGCTTGTGTTTGAAACGGAGCTTGTACCTGGGGGTTGTACTGAGGTTGGAGTCTTGACTGGAGTTGGGTCTGGGCTGGGGCCTGGACCTGAACCTGGGGCAAGGTTTGGTTTTGGGTTTGGGTTTGGGACTGAAACTGCACCTGAGGTTGATTTTGAGCATGGGGTTGTACTTGGCCTTGGTGTGACTGCTGAGCTTGTGGCTGAAACTGAACCCTGACCTGGGGGTGGGTTTGAGCTTGTGCTTGGGCCTGAAGATGCGCCTGAGCCTGAATGTGTGGCATCTGTTGGACTTGGCCATAGGGCTGGACCTGAATCTGTGCACAGATCTGGGCTTGACGCTGGGCCTGAAGTTGGGCGTTGGTTTGAGGCTGTAGCTGAGGCTGTGAAGGTCTCACGGTGGTAACAACAGAAGAGACGGGTAATCCCTTCATATGCACCTGCACTGCTGAGACTGGAATTTGAGAAACCTGCTGCATGGATACAACGGTAGGATGCTGAACTTGCACTTGGGCTTGAGCGGGAAGAGATGCTTGAGGCAGCGGAGTAATGGGTGAATGTGTGGAGACTGACGTAGGGGCTGAGATGGGTACAGTGGCCAAGGAAGAGGACTGAACAGGAGCTGCAGCAAGCTGAGCCGGCTGAACTGGAGTCTGAGCTTGAGATGAGGTGGGAGTCCAGACCTGGGGCTTGGTTGCCCTCTGCTCCATCAGAGCTACAACAGGAGAGAGAAGGAAGACAAGCAATGAATTTAAAAGAGTAGATCACTGTGTATAGAAAAATGACTATTTGCAGAAGATGTTGATATGTGTTGGTGGGTGCTTTACCTGGCACTGAGGGTGTCGTTGAGGTGGCTGTGACTGGTGTGACGACAGCATTGGCCACAGCAGCATGACGGGGAACAGGAGCTGTGGCTTGGATCTGGGTTAGTGCTTTGGCTGGGGACGGGACAGAAATCTGAGTGGACACGATGGTAATGACAGGAGCAGAGACAGGAGCGAGAGCTGGGGTTGGAACCTGGACAGGTGAGGGAAGAGAGGCGGAAACAGGCATCTGGGCCAAGTTGGAGGGGCCTGAGACAGGGGCCAAAGCAGGGGCGGGAGCACTGACATGCATCTGGACAGGAGCTGAGGTTAAGGCCGGGGTGGAGCTGAAGGTGTGTGTATGGAGCTGGGATTGAGGTGCGACTTGTCCTGGGACAGGCAGTGTAACTGCAGTTTGGGTTTGTGTTTGGAAGGGGCCTGGGGTCAGGGTGGGGACTTGGTTATGCACCATGGCCGGGACAGCATTTTGTGCTGGGGCGAGCACAGGTCTTGCCACTTGGGGCAGCGTGGGGACAGAGGCTGGTGCAGAGGATGAAGCCTGTGTCGAGGCCAGAGTCGGCAGAGCAGGCACAGGAGTTGATATTTGAGTTTGTGCAGGGACTGATAGCGGAGTACTGACTGAAACTTGGGTTTGCACAGGGACGGGGGCTGGGCTGGGGGCCAAACGTGACATTTGTGTTGGAGCTGGGGCTGTAACGTGAGTTGGTGCAGGCAGAGGGGCAGCCATTTGAGTTTGGGCGAAGGATGAGGGAGTTGTCTGGACCTGGGCTGGACCTTGGGTTTGAGGGGTCTGAGCTAGGACGGGCTTTGTGGGGGTAGCAGTGGTGGGTGTCGGAGTTGAAGCCGATGAAGATGGCGGCATGGGAGTGAAGAGGAAGCGCTGGACCTGGCCGTTGGGCATGGCTGCCTGCATGAGCTGCTGACCAGGGCCAGGGATGACTGTGACACCCTGTGGGATGATTTGCAACTGTCCCTGGGTCTGGCCCTGACCCTGGATCACCACCGTCAGACCTGGATTTCCACCCTGCAGTTGAAGACAAAAAGAACTTTAACTTTAGCTATAAGTTATACAGTTTTAAAACTTTCTTTATATACCACAATTCAAACCAAGGTTTCAAGGCTTTACAAGAGTAAAACATTTTAAAGACTTGAAGTAAAGGAACAAAGAAAAAGGTCAAAGTAGATGCATAAACTTTTGTGCATGAGTGGTAGGACTGAGCATTATAGACAAAAAGTCATGTTTCTCTATTTATATCTATATGTCTACTTTCTGGCTATAGTGTGATACAAGATATACATCTGTGTACTTTCTATGAGGGGGGCTAAACATTAAGCTCTAAGTCAAAACCACATTTAAGATGTCAATTAGGGAGGCAAAGGCTCACCTGAGCACCCTGCGTTAGCTGCGTGAGCTGTGCCATCGTGAGTTTAACTTGACCCTGTTGTGGTCTGTTGGCTTGTGAGGAAGCTCCAGGTGACTGTCCGGGTGCTGTGGCGGCTGCGTGAGGTGACGGTGCAACACCCGCTGCTCTCTGCGCTGCGGTCGCCCCCATCGGTGAAGAACCAGGCACAGTTGTGGATCCAGGCTGGCCACGGCCTGATGGGGTCACAGCCTGCTGAGGGTGACCTGCGAGGGGATGAAGACGGAGTAAGATTTTGTAAGGCCTGAGCCACAGAAGCTTATTTGTGACATTCATTTAAAAACTGTGAATGATCAGCTGGACGGAGCACCTTGTTGAACCATCGCTTGACCTCTGACCATCGCTGTGCCAACAGAGGTAGACTGGGAAGGCGTCTGGCCCATCGTTGTGCCAGGCTGTGCAAGGCCACCTGCTGCCATGGCCTGGAACACAAAATTAGAGGTAAAATCATCAGTCAACATCCTTCACATCTTCCCTACCTTCAAGGAAAAAACTGAAAAGGAGAGAGTGACAGACAAACGACCTGTTGCTGTGTAGTCGAGGAGGAGGTGGTGGCTCTGAGGTTCATGTTGCCGGTTGTAGGATGTAGTGTGCTGTACGTCCTAAGGTTCGCTGGAGGCCCAGAAGGAAAGATTCCCAGGACTTTCTGCTGGACTACACCTGTTGATAGGCAAACAAGCATCGGGTGCATACAGTTAAGTACTGTAATGGATGAGGCATGCACTTTGTCAGTGTGTGTGTGTGTGTGTTTAAGATCTTCAAAATATTGTGTTTGCTTAAAATTTTTTAAAAAAAAAAAAAAAAAAGGCTCCCTAAAGCAGTATTTAATACAAAAGACAGAAAAAGCCATACATATAAAAAAAAAAAACAATCTTACTTCTGGTCATAGAAGCTCTTCAATCGAACGTGAAAATAACAGAAACCAAAGAAACACTGGAGGCATCATCCATGCTCAGCACCATCACTTCTCACAGGCTGATTTTGCTTCTCACATGACACTCTTTCATCCATTTTGGTAAAGTCAAACCAGCGGAAATGGATGACACTCGTGCTCCCTACCTCCTTGCGTGGTGGGCATGTTGAGCGTGACAATCTTGCTGTTTGCGGGCAGTGGGAGTTTAGCGGCGAGGACTTGGCCAGCCACTGTCACTGGGCTGCCAGCGATCTGGAACGTTTGCTCTGAGGTGGTGATGCTGCTAGCCATGGAGGCCACCGAGCCCGTGGAGGCTGCAAGACACACCATGCCACCTGCAGTCACGCATTGCCATAAGGGCCAGCACGGCGGCCAGACTACGGCTGTGGTGTCCACCGGAAGATTGTGTCAACACAGGAGGTGATATTCTTGGGATTATTGGTTTGAAGTGGATTTAAATTCTGATAATAAAGAGGCTCTCCTGAAAACCGCCTTTATGTTATAAAGGATCAATTTAAAAATCTAGTTTTAACAGGATTTAAAGTGGACACCACGAGCCACAAAGTCATTTTGTCGAGCCAATCACATTTACCGATGTAAAAAAAAAAAAAAAAAAGACACACAACATAGGACAGTTGTGGAAAGTCATGCCAATGAGCGACTTCTTACAAACTGATGGCAGTCGAACAGCGATTTAAAGAAAAAGAGGAAAAATAAAAAAACGAAAAAAGGAAAAACACAAAAAGTCTCTTGTGACAAAAACCTTAGTCTGCCTGTGTCCAACAGAACACGACGGATGAGAAGGCACACAACTTTCAACCATTCAGCGTTTATGTGCATGTACAGATGAGCTGGTGATAAACTCGAATCCTTGTCGTTCCGCCGGCTTACCTGAGCTGTTGTTGGTTTGACCCTGCTTGACCCAGGAAGCAAAAGACTGCTGGAAGTTTTTGTCTTGCTGGAAGGAGACCGGGGAGCCCAGCTTGGAGGCCAGCACCATCTTGGTTCCAGACGTGACCTGACCTGTCCTCTGGCCTGTGGACACCGGGGTGCTGGGAGTGCTGGCTGAGGTGGTGGTGGTTGTTGTGGAAGTGGTGGCAGTCGTACTCAGTCTCTGCTGCTCCAGACGTTTCTAAAAGAACAATGTTAGAACATCTGAGTTACATGGAGAGTTTGTAAAAAGAATAGTTCAATGTTGTTTACCATCTTCTCTGGGTAACACACGGATTTTGAATAAGTACCTCATACAACTCTTAAAAAAAACAAACAAAACAAAAGCAAAAAATGGTGAAGTGCCGCCCAACTAAAACCTAAACAACATCTTTATAAATCTTCATAAATCATCTTCAAAAACTGAGAACACGTGTGTGTGTGTGTGTAATGTGTACAGTGCTCTCACCTGCTGGGCTGCCAGTCTGGCCTGTTTCAGCTGATTCTCCAGATGGGCCTTGACATCCTCTGCTGTCTTCAGACTGCCGCCGGTCTTGGAGGGATCTAGACCCTGTGATTTCTCCCTCTCTATTCTGTAAAATCAAGGAAAAAAAGGTGACAATCTACTCTATCGGAAGATTTCAGGATTTCCCCAAACAATGACATCTGATCAGAGGAGGCTTGATGTGTTTTTCTCACCTTTCTGCAAAGGCTCTGATCTCCCACAGCTCCAGGTCCTCTTCGGGCACCCATGTCTCCACAGCTATAGGCCCAGTCAGCTTGGCTGGTTCCTGCTTCTTGGGCCTCAAGGCGCTTGAGCGCAGGCCTTTTCTCTGTGGGGTGGGGGTTTCTGTTCACAGAAAAAGAGAGACAAACTGTTCTTTATCCGTATTAACACAAAAAAACCTTTTCCAGCAATGAATCTCTGTCAATCCACTATTTTATAAATAAGAAAGAGCTTGAAATGCTTTGAAGTTGCAACAGTTTAATGAGGGTTTTCTTAGGTAAGGAGACAGAAATTTAAAAGTAAGATCTATAACACTCCAATAAAAAGTTTAAAGCCTTTATGTTGATGGCTACTTTTGTGATAGTTGCACAAACAGCCTTTAACAGGGTTTGTGCCTCAGCTTGTTTTTTTATCAAGCATCTTCTGTTTTCAAGAATGTAACTATGAAAAAGACATCTGAGTTAACTTTTTAATTTGACCAGTTTTTGTTTTCTACCTTTAGGAGTGTCTCTGTTTCCGAGGGGGCAGATGATCTTCCTGATGCAGTATTCCGAGCGGATGCCGTAGGGCCCCACGTCTCTTCGTTTTATAATCTCTGTTGTAATGATGTCTGTGTCTGTGGTTTCTGTGGCGACAGCAGGCACAAATATTTTTTTTAAAAAACAGCTCAAATAGTCAAATTACTACAACTTCTTATCAAGGTAGAGACACGAACGGTATTTCAGCCGAAACAGAAGAAGAGGTAACACAAGAAGATGATAAAGTAAATGTAAAATGGCTTCTCAAAGACACACAAAGGAAGTGAAAGATTCAGTACAGGTAAAGATACAGTAGACGGTATTTTCTCACCTTTCCGAGTAGTTCCCACAGTGGCAGAGGGCTTCACAGCCATGTCGTCCCACCTCAGGCAGGCCCACAGCAGCCTCAGCATCAGACTGACCCCCGCCAGCGACCTCACAGTCTGGAGTCGGTATCTGAAAAGAGCACAGCCATAAAAAAACATGAGCTGTTTGATCCAACACCACTACACATGTTTTATACACATTTTCATTTACTGAATTGTAATTTTGCATCATGGTAACAGAAAGAAACAGACTTTTAAGTGTGAGCAATGAGAAACAATGGTGACATTTGTTTGTGTCTGACCTCACGTTGGCATACCAATCAAAATATCGTTCAAATTTATTAAATGTTGATTATTTACTCCCTAAATTATTTTTTTTTTAGCAATTCTAACAATGATTTATAACCTCAGAACTTGTTACCAACCTCCATGTGATCCCAAAAGTGGGCCGAGGTGAAGGGTAGGGCCATATATCAAGCGCAGGCTTAGCGTTGTAGTTGAAGATGGGCACCTCTCTGATGCTTGCCCTCCTCGCCAGCCTCTTCAGGTCGTCATTTGGCAGGATGAAGATGCTCTTCTTGCTGCTCTTGGTGACAAACTTGCGGTAGGACGGCAGGGCCGTTCCTGAACGCGCCTTCTTCGATTTGGAGAACTTGAGAAGGCTGACGCGGTCTCTGGTGGAATACTCTTTACTGATGGTCATGGAGCTGGCCGTCGTTGAGCCAGGAGTTCCCGGTTTAGTGTCGGTGACTGGAGCTTTGGGCCTCTGAGGGACGACTGCACTGGAGCCGGGCTGGGCGGCGGTGCCGGAGAAGGTGGTGGTGGTAACAGAGGAGACAGAGCTACTGGCTGGGTGAGGCTCTGTGTTGGTGGTCTTCAAACCTTCACTACTATTTTTACTGCCTGTATTATTACTATTCAGGCAAGGACCTGAGGACGCTACTGTCCCCTCACTGTTCACAGCCACATCCTCTTTTTTATTAAAAGAGTCTTCTTTTTCAGCCACGTGGTTCTCTAATTTCGGGACTTTCAGGGGAGGGGGATGACACATGTCGGACACATCGTTTTGCGAGAGGTTTCCATTCATCACAGACTTGACGGGCTCTTTGGTCTCACCTGGGACCCGAGCGGCGGGGTCCGAGTTGATTTTCGAGTCCGCGAGACCGGCAGCCACCGCGCTCCCGTTCACCTGCGCCGGACTCGCCCGGCTCTGGTCGGCCTCCGTGCTCTCCGTGTCGCTCTGTCCGCTGCCTTGTTCCATTTCCTCGTACCCACGTTTCTTAGCGTTCTCTCCCACTCGAGCCACCTCTGGCTTCTGAGGCTTTTCTTTGCTTTCTATCGCGTCAGACACACAATTGTTTTTACCGATGAGCTCAGCGCTCGCTAAGGGTCCTCCGTTCACTTCTTTGTGAGCTATGGCCCCCCCACCGTTCCCCTGCACCTCATTTATGACCTCTGTCTGTTTGCTGTGGTTGGGTGCTGGGATCTCTGATTGGATGTCTGATTTGTCCGTCTTCATGTCCGTCTCCTCTTCGTCAAAGTGAAGCTTTTTGATCACGGGGTCGTTCACTTGAGGACTCTCATCCTTCTCTTCTTTCACACACGGGGTCGCAGCAGGTTGCTGTTTGCCTGTTGCGGATCCTTCAGTCTTGACACCAGAAGCAGACTTTGCAGCAGCAATTTTGGACAGCAGGGCCGCCTGTCTCATCCTTTCTAGTCTCTGCTTTTCCTCCAAGGTGAACTGTTTTACCCGGCGCTCCAAAAGCCCATCCAGCTTGCAAGGTTTTACCTTCTTTTTGTAAGCTGTCCGCAGCTGGAAGCCCTCGCTGACGTTCACAACATCGTAGTAGAGCTTTGATGCAGCAGCGTCCTCCTCCTTCATGGGTTTCTGGATCGGTTCTTCCAGCACAGGCTGAACAGAGGGCGAGGAGGGGCCTTGGTTTTCGGCTTTATCTGTCACAAAAATGACAAAGTTGGAAAGATGGTGGAACAACATTCACAAACAGCATCAAGCAAAATCTAAAGACAAAGAGGAGAAAACGTCATTTTAAATATTGACCTTTCTCGTCACTTGAAACGGCAGTTTCGGGGCAGGGGTCAACTTCCATTTTTTCTTCTCTCTCGTCTTCTTCATTTGTTCCCTGTTCCTCTTCTGTGGGTTTTTCTTCCTCTTTGGAGGTCTGAGGTTTGCTCTCCTCCTCTGATGAAGTGCTCTGAGATGACGCAGGCCTGGATGCTTGTTCGTTGTCCTCATCAGCTGCGCTTTGTGTAGTCTGCTCCTCAGTTTCCTTCAAATTCTTCTGCTTATTTGTACAAGCTGCTGCATTTTCCCTGCTCATTTTAGCTGCTATCAAGACAATAAGGAAAAAAGAGAAAAATCTGAGCATTTGCCAGAAATGCCTGCAGCAGGAAAACACATTGAGGAACTTCTGTCAGTTTGGTCCTTACCCTCTAATTCCTTTCGGTAGTTTACATTTGTGTTCCCGGGCAGTTTTGGAACAAACCGTGGCACATGAGTCTTACTGACCCAGCACCAGCCACCGTACCCTGTCACTCTGTACTCCTCCCCCTTCTGCTTCCACACCTGCACAGAAAAAAACAAACAAACCATACAATATAGCAATATACCACTGCTTTAATCTGTCAGTGCACAAGATCAGTGATTTCATACCAGGGGGGACTTGAACCTTTGATGGTGTGTCCTGTATTTTTAATCACCATTATGATTCAGACATAAAAAACTTTTTTTTTTATGATTTGAACACCACATGTGGCAAGTGACAGTGTGTGAAAAGCAGTTTTTTAAACAGAGCTTTAAAAAGTTAGCTAAAGGTAACAGGTAAATGGCAAAAATCATTCCCAAAACATAAGGAATACATGGCTGAAAATTCTTGCCACTAAAAGTAATAGAAATACAAATGCAAACCTAAACAAACCTTTGCAGTCCAATCGTATTAACAAAATACTGTAACAATATTAATGTTAAATTGTTTACAGTGATGCATTTTAGTGTTGAAGTCTAAGATCTGTTCAAATAGGAATGTTTAGAACATGGAGTTCATAAAGAAGCACTTGAATTTAGCTGGAATAAAGTTTATCAGGAATAAGGAAAAGTTTGTGAACCACTTGTGTAAAGCAGTATGTATGAAGTAAAACCTCCTCTATGGCCACATAGAAGCTGGATGACAGTTGAAAGATGCTGCTCTCTTACCTGGTGCTTGATGGGGATGGTGTACTTCACCCAAGTGGCCTGCTGCAGTGTCTCCTCATCCTCCAGTTTTTTCTCTCGCTTTTTCACTTTCTCTTTCTCCTCACGCTCCATGGAGGTCATGCGGTGGAGCCTGAGGCGAGAGAGAAAACGAGTTACAATACTGTATTGTCAGCATGGTAATGGAAAAGTTACTATAAGGTAGGGCTGCCCCATCAAAGTCAATGATTTGAGTCATCACTTGAGAAGGACCCGAGTGAACTCACACGTTATCTGTCCCGTCATCTCACTTTTGGTTTTAAGCTGTGTCATGTCAAGGTTAGGCAGGGGTAACAGGGGAGGGGAGGCTGTAAACTTTGCATATGGAGTCTCAAACTGACCACAAACTGTGGCTTGATCTAAGTTTGTGTCACATCCTCTCTTACCGTGTGAAAGTCTGATGTTTTAACATCACAGGTGAAGAGAAAAGGTGCTAAAACTTGAGTCTTGCAGGTAAAAAATGAGACTTGTGGACTGATATAGGAGTTTTGCTTGGTGTGAACTGAAAAATTAAAAGGAGCTAATAGTAAGATCTTTGTATTGAACTGCATAATCTGTTTTAACTGAAGAAATTCTGAGCTGTTATCGAATCTGCTGCTTGTTTGCTCAACAAGTGCACTGGTGTAGTAAATGAGTAGCCTGAGTTTTCTTAGTCTGTTGGACAGCACACTACGGTACAAGTTAGTGTGCTATTAGTGTGTGTATTCAACAGTTGTTTGACTGTTATACAGTTTGTGCATCTAGTTTTTCCTTTACCTTGTGTGTCCCAGAGAATCTTTCCACACAGGCAGCATGACCACTGGTTTGATGGCACACTCCAGGATGGCCAAGGCCAAAGCAAACTCTCGAGCTTTGCTGCACATCTGCACTGCTTTGTTCCAGTTGGTTCTGGAAAAAAAACAGAGAAAACACTGCATTAAACAAGAGACAAAACTTTTACTTTCACACCAAGAAAAAAATGATCAAGAAACAAAATAATTGCGTGTCATTAAAAACAGTTAGGAAATTTTTTTGCTTTCTTGCCAAAAGTTAGATGAGATTAATACAACTACTCCTTGTCTGTGCAAAGCGAATGGAATTACAGCCGGGAGCCAGTTAGTTAGCTTAGCACCAAGGCTGCAAACAGGGGGGAAAAGTTAGCCTGGCTCTGCCCAAGAAGTGGCGTGTAAACCTCAATAAAAAACACAATTTTGACACTTTCCCATTTCAGTTTAGGTACAGATTAAACCGTGAGATGCTAACCTGTGAGCTTTAGAGGTGCTGATGGGCAGAATTTGCGGACAGAGCCAGGCTTCTCATCTATCTCTCAGCAAGAAATTGACTAAGCATATTCTTGAAAGTTGAACTATTCCATTAACCGCTCGACGCTTAGAGGAACTTCATGCCAGATCAGTGGAAACATTACCCACCAAATGCTTCTGAGACCATGACAGAAGTTACTCTCCCACCTAGGGCCGGGCGATACGGACAAAATCAAATATCAAGATATTTTTGACCAAATATTTCAATATAATTCATTGTCAGGACCACCATTGGTGCTCTCGCAAAATGATTTTTTGATAAATAATCACCACTAATGTCGATATAAAGCCAAAGGCAAATGTTAAAACAGCAAGAGCAGTCTGGTAAGTTCAGAAGATTACATAATTTTACTAAAATGCAGCCTTTAAAAGCAGGAAGAGACAACACTTTTGCTGTATCAAAATAATATAAGATTCACAATCTGAGATGACAGCTAATCTCACGTCACAGTAAATGTTGTCAAGTTCTGCTAAACTACAACAGAACAGTAACTGACAGAAATTTGGCTGCACTTCTTTATGAATTACAAACTGGAAATCAGCACTTGGCAGGCCACTGAGACGTCTGCATGAGTCCCTGCTCATTACCTCAAAGAGCAGCTGTTATTTAAGAGCCTGTAAAATAACACTGTTTTCCTCAGAAGCTTCACGTTGTTCTGATCTGGGTCGTACCTGTGCGATGCCCAGTTAGGATGCATAAACGGTCCAGGAACATTGGTCTCCAGCTGGATGATGGTGAGACGCAGGGTGGAGACGGTCAGGCTCCGGGAGCCGTAGATGGTGCCGTTCCACTTGAACTCAGATGCCTGGGTCAGGCTGAACTTGTGGGAGAGGTGGCGTCTCTTGTCGTGGTCCTCACGGTGCTGGTGCTTGTTTAGGGCCAGGACATTGGTGCTGTACTGGTTGTGGTAGACTCTGTATTTACCCTCCTGACCCAGTTTGAACAAGTTGTTTAAATTCACCGATAGGTCCCTTTTTAAGAAGCTTAGACGTGAAGATTCCCCGTCAGAGCGTACAGGAGACGACTGAAACGAGAGAGGAAACATTACATTCAACTAAGGCAGTAAACATGAGAATGAAAGCAGCATTCTTAAAAGTGAAAATGTTTCTGCAAAGCCTTTGTTTCATTTAAACAATAACTAATAACTCCTCTTGTTGATTCAGTCTTTATCATAAATATGCAACACACATAGAAACCGACAAACACGCCTCACCTCTTTGCTGCCTCTGGGTGTTTGATTATTGGATTCCTGACCTGCTGCTCGACCTCTGTCACTCTTGACCCTTTCGTTGTATTCGTCTGTCAGTTGGAAAGCAGATGACATGATTAGCGCTAAACTCTGCGTCCATTTAAAGAGAAACACTAATAGACAATTTAGCACAAATGAACTTGTTCCAAAGTCTGGTTTGGTGTGTGTGTGTTTTTTTTCTCCATCAGGTTTACCTGTCCCATCCTGGCTGGTAAAGGAGGACTGAGAGGAGCGATCAGCGAAGTCTGGCTGCTCAGGTTTCCTGAGGGTCCCCGATCCAGAAAACGGGCTGCTGTTGCTACTCGCCTCTGGCTGAGAAGACTGCTGCTGTGGCCGATCTTGGGTTTGTGCCGGTGACTCGTCACACTGCTTGTTTTCACTGCTGGACTCTGTTTTCGGATCCTCATCTGAAAAACATGTGTTAGGGAAGACTGAGCACAAGCTTAAGCCAGTATTAGGGATGCAAGGAGTGAAACTGAATGACATTAAGCACAAGTTCTGTGCTTTAAGCTAGGATGGAAGCTTTGTAAACACACGGAATTACAAAGACGATGATAAAAATTCAACGTCTCCCAAAAGAAAATTCTCACTGTAGCTCAGCCGCATCTTGTTCATTAAGACTGAAGACTTGAAATTGCCACAAACTGTTCAATAAGAATCTAAAAGTGCTTCATCAGTGCAGCTTGGCCTACAAAACCAAGCTCATTTTGGAAAAAAAAAAAAAGGCCACACAAATCCAAAAACAAAGCTGCACACTTGTAACAAAGCCAAATTAAGACACCAGCTCTGTCTTTGAGTTGTTCGGGGAGAGGGTCCTGCATATATATGGGCTCTTTGTTGACGAGGTAGCAGGTGGGGCTTCCAGGCAGAGAGCCTTTTGTCTGAGCAACAGGAACCCACCCAAATGCCCATAAATTGGAATGAGAATAAGGAGCTGGTTGTGACAGAAGTGGCGTGCAATCTGCTGCCAAGGACGCTGTCTAGCAGAGTGCTTTTCAGGACCGTGAGTGTAGGAGACAACAGATAACATGAGACAAGAATGAATGAAGCAAAAATAACTAAAACATTTAGCTGCCACAGCAGGTGCTGAACAGCTACAGACTCGTGCTAGAGCAGGTTGTACGAGATGAACGGCAGGAAATGGTCTGCAACAGGTTCAGGTCTCGAAGGGTCAATGAGAGGAGAGGGGACAATATCCTCTCATCTAATTAGATGTTTAGTGAACACAATGAAGACGTGCTATTAAAATAGAATTTGAAAGAATCGGGCGAATTACAGTCCCATCAATGCTGCACGAACAAAAAGAGCAACAATATTTTGTTTGAGCCACTCGAAGAGAGGAGGACTTAATGGTCACAACTGAGACAGTATTGCCTGAACTGGTCTTTATGACCTGTAAAACAAACACACAGACCCGCTTAGTATTAGTACACAGCGTTATTCATTCATACAGGCAGAACTAGACACCCAACTGAGAATTCTGCACTGAAGAACATGCAATTAAACACGGTCAAGCACAGATAAACACAAGCAGCCGCCCAAAACAAGAAGCTGAAACTGTACAAAGGCCAACTGTGACCGGTTATTCAGTTTGTGACTAGCTTAGCAACATTTGATGCTAAAACCCCAAGGGAACTGCTACATTACTCTGTCAGACAGAATTTTGGCATGATACCTAATATCTTGCAGACATGGCAGTGGTTTAAGAAAAGAGAAAATAAACTAAGAGTCTAAATTTAAAGCCAGGTTTGCCAGAGAAGGCGTACACTGTGTTCATTAAAATCCATCCAAAACCAAACCCTGGAATGTCTCCTCCTTTAGCTAAAAGAGAGACTGTCCTTAGAGAAGTGACCTTTTAACCAGATTTAGTTTTCAGTTTATAATCAAATGGTGACTAAATGAATGCATGGACAAGAATAATGTATGGAGACAGAACGCAAGTCAGTGTGGCCACGCTTGCAACCAACAAGACAAACGTGCGCGGTGAAAACGGCAGGGTGCCGTTAGCAGCGACCAGCAAAGACAAGCAGACAGATGAAGATGGATGTGCAGCCCAGCAGTAGGGAATGAGGTGGAGGAATGAGCTGAATGGTTTGATATGCTGCCAACAGCTGGACACCAGAGCGAACATCAAGTCAATCTCGCTCTCGGAGTACCTGTCCTCTCCTGCTTTGCCAATGGAGGGGACTCCCCACTCTCCTGGCCTCCAGAACAAGCAGGTTGTGTTTCCTTGTTAGGTTGAGGGGACTCTGTTTGAGGCAGGGCTGCGTCCCCGGTGGCCGAGGAGCTCGAGGATCGAGGATCGGACATGCAGCTTTCCTCCGCAGCGGGGGGAACCATATCTGCTGTGGTATGACATACACAGGGACCAGGTGGAACAGCACCAGGGGAGTCATTATACTGTTTATCAGCGACAGAGAGTACAGCTAAAGGTCTGGATAGCGCTGCAGCAAAAGCACTGAATCAGTGCCCAAATACAATTTAAAAGCATTATTTAACACAGGAGGGAAAACTCAATCTGCTGCCAACAGCACTACTGGGTCTTTTGTTTGGGAGAGATGGTGTGTAGGAAAGAATCAGAGGAGAGATTATAGGCACTAAAGTTCAGTTTTACCTTGTGAACTAGTGTCCTCCTTGGGCTCAGTGTCTTTGTGCTCTTTGCTGTCGAGCTGCGAGGTGAGCTCATCCTCCGCCGTCTTAACAGAGCCCGTTTCTGCTTCCTGCTTAGTGTCTGCTACCCGCCTCTTTGCTTCCTCTGCATCCCGTCTGATCTTCGTACGCTCCATGATCACATCTACAAACAAAAGGGAACATATCATATTTAAATATAAAAGAAGAAGCATTTCAAATCCAAATCAAAAAACATGAGATAACAAAATTTATACCAATAACAATGCTCCATTATGAGCAATTGCCTCTTCCACGTCAGGTCGAGGTCACAACATAGAAAATTAACACAGAATACAGTACCTGGTTTAAAAATATAATATATACTTGCAAAAAGTAAGTCCACTGGACATCATGCCAACCAGTTACTGGGTCAAAACATTCAAATATTGAAACCAATTTAACATTCCTTATTCCTGAGGTTTCACATGGAGACCACTCGCTCCAATTCAACTACTGGTGTATAATATATCAAAAAAGAGAGAAAAATACCAGTGTCTGATGATGTCTTTATTTAAATCCTTTTTTTAAAACAAAACCACAGATGTTTAGTCAGAAGTGACAAGCTATTATAATAGTTTCTTAAAATTACTTCAGCCACCTAATAAATATTTGAAAGAAGCATCCTAGAGAATTGTAATATAACATATTCCTATGATAACAATGCCCCCTTTGTTTTCTAGAAATTAATAATGATAAAAACGATATATATAGTAATACTGTGAACCTTGACGCTACCATATATAGTCTTTAACTCAGTCAACTCAGCAAAAAGAGCTTTTCCTATCAACACAGATCTTAGACAAGGCAGAGTTTTTCTTATCTCAGACCGCCAAAACCTCCTGAGACCTACAGTTTTCACTGTGACACAAGCAGTTGTGGCCCAAACAGCTTGAGGGAGGAAGAGCACTGTGCAACAGCAGCAGCAGCAGCAGCAGAGAGCTTTTAACGACAGATATCTACCAGCAACACCCATAAATCACCTATGATAGTTTAAAAAAAAAACAAAACATTGCAATGGCTTTATAAAAACATATTTTTTCCACTTTGGGCAGCAGAATACCTATTCCAACCTCAAGCTTTCAACAGAACGGCAGAGGCACATCCCAAATAAAACACAGAGCCCCACTGTCTTTGTGAACTAAAATCAGGCGGTTAAGTGACATACAAAGGAAAACTGTTATAAACTGTTTGTCAGCCTGTCAAACAGAAACGGAAACAGCTGGCATAGTAATCAAAAGCCCTCTAACCGCTCCATCTCCATAGAGGGAGGAAGAAGGGGGGGAAACAGTTACTTGTTGTCTGAGAGAGAGCGTGAAGCAGGAAGAAAAGGCAGCACCTAACATTTCTGAGTCAACTGTCATATAGCAGAGCACTGCTGCCTGAGGGGAGGAACTGTGTTATCAAAAGCTTAGAGAGACTGTGTCTGAATGTAACCCCGCAGGACACAAGCCAATACATACATCTACCTCACAGCTTGACTCACACATTAGCTGTCGGATCAATGATTCCTCCATCTCTCCTTCAAACAATGCTCGCATCAACTTCCTACTCACGAGCACCATAACAAAATTATACTACAAGGTTCAAATGCGTCTCTATTTTTGGGGTCTAAAGACAATCTCAAGTTCGTACCGTTGACAGCAGTGAGGTAGGCTTTACTGTTTCCTCGGGCTTTGTTGGTAAGGTCCTCTGTGATGTCCATGTGAGCTTGCACTTCATCCTTCAGCTCCCCCAGGGTGACATAGAGGTCCATCTCCCAGTACTCCTTGTCCAGGCAGTCCACGAGCTCCTCCAGCTGCGCCTTGGTGCTGTAGTACCAGATCTTCTTATTTTCATGCTGTCCGTCCTCTTCGCTGAAGGGGGGGGGGGTGGACGAGAGCAGAATAGGTTTTTAGACAGAATGTTTAAGATCAGACTAAACCACAACACCCCCTCTACCTTGCTCACCGTATGAATAAATGCATTACTACACTCCTTTTCAAACTAATTCACTTATTTTACTTAGTAAAAGACATCAAATGTCCTGGGTTTTAACTTGTCTTAAAAAAAAAACATTGTGCTCTATATTTTGGGATGGATTAGAAAACTTTAAGGGGTGTTCAGAACCCTGTGCGAGCTAGCTAAAGAAAGAACTGCAAGCAGATTCATAGAGAGTGGTACCAGTGATTCGTGAAGAAAGATAATGAAATCTGAAATAATACTCTGTGTCATTTGCAGGTCACTCGGTTACTCTAGCAGACTGCTTATCTACTCAGTAATATCATGCCGGCGCAAAATGGACCAGTTCAAGCATCAAGCACCTGTTTTTCACCCAAATCAAAAACATTAAAAAGCTCTGGCAGCTACTTTCTGAAGAATCCAGCCTCTTATTTGTGAAGTCTTGGCTCAAACAGAGCACAGGTTTCGGGTGGGGGTGAGGGGGAAGGCAGGAGGAGCAGCAGCTCTGCCAGTAAGTAAAAATCTCTGCTCAAAAACAAAAGTTGTAACGAAGGCAATTTATGGAAGCATGTTGAATTCTACGCTCCAATTCATTTTCCTGTTAACTTTCAGTTTCACTCTGCAGCTGTTTCAAATTTTGGCTTTTCAACAGCAAACAGGGGCACATGCACACACACACACACAGCTCAGAGGCAGGTCTGGTAATGTGAGACTACCTCTTTGGAAACTATATTCAAATGGCTGCAGTTTTGTTTGGCCATTTTTATACTTCATAAGGCTGTTGTTGAGTATTTGTGAGTCACAGATTACTACACAGCTGCTACCCTTATACTGCCTAATCACTATGGTTACATGTTTTCAAGGTATGTCTCAGCACCTTAGATCTTTACACTGCAGTGCAGTGAGGTATGTAACCAGTATTAAATATGACTCACACCATAACTTGTGAGTTTTCTTTTTACTGATAGATCTAACTGAATCTGTCATAAACTATCAATAGGGCTGGGAAAAATGGCTAAAATCATAACTACCCTAACAATAGGATTATGCTTCTATTACATAATCTCAATATGTATATAAATATGTCAAATGGACATAAAATGCATGTAAAATATTCAACTTGATGTTCAGTGCAGTTAAACATGTGGATGTTATGATACACATCAGACGAACCTCTTTATGCTAGCCATTAATATTACTAGTTTATCAATTACAATTTTTAAGAAATGTTAATTTGGCAATTAGGTAAAATAACACAGAGATGATCACAATATGACTCCACTGAAAGTTAACACATGCACCCCTCCCCTCATTTGAATGTATTGAATGATAACATCTGTGTCAACAATAAATTATAAGTTGTCCTGCAGCAACTGCACCTCTTCGCTTTAAAGATAAAGTCACACTTGAGAATCTGATTTTTTTGATTGTGACATAGTTTCACTTGGTTAAATAAAAATGATTACACACTTTGTATTTGTTCTAAGTTGTGGTGCTAACTTACTGTGTAACTTACTCCACTGTAATCTGCTTTAGGAAGTAAAACTTAAGGTAATTCCAGTGGAGCAAAAAGGGAGTGAGGGTCCTAACTTACACTATAATCCTTCTGTTTAAGAACCAGTACTTCCTCTGGTGGCGGTCGTATCCAATGGGCTCCTGGCGGATGTAAGGTCTGTTCTTCTGTCCCTCTGTCACACAGTCTGTCACACCAGGCACCTTGTGTGCCACACATATCTCGCACTGCCACTCGTCCTCTGGAACCTCCTCCAGCGGCGGCTTCACACACTCTAGGTGGTAGACCGCAGAGCAGGTCTCACAGCACAGCAGGTCACCCAGGCGGTGACACACACGGCAGTGGTCGTCGTACTGCATACTGCCGTCAGACATCAACTCCTCTCGGGCGATGTTGGTGGTGAGAAATTGATCCACCAAAAACTGTAGCACCTTAATTTTACTTCCAAGTGGACCGTAGGGATACTCATCCGCTTCCTGATACGGCAGGACATGATGGTACTCTCGGTCACTCTCACAGTACGCCCGCAACACCTCAGGCCATGTCATGCCATCTATAAAGTACAAAGTAGAGTTGACGCTGTCTTTGAGATCAGCAGGGCCGAAGGTAGTGTTGGAGGAGTCCTCCTCACGCAGGATGGCCTTCAAAAGGGAAATATGCGTCTCAGCAATTAAAGTGCACTGCTCCTGGCCGACCAGTGCAGCACAGAAGTCCTCAAAACGGAAGGGGGAGAGACGCAGCACTGTGCTGAAGTTCCTTAGCACCTCATAGATAGAGATGGCATTGAGCAGCTCCTCATTGGGAACCAGGAGGTCCTCAGAGGTGTCCGGAAGCACAAGAGGGGGAATCTCCTTTTCTTCGAGAATGGGAGTGCGTGGTCTGGGGGCTCGTACTTTTTTCTTCCCTGTAGGATTCACAAATTAGATTAATATTTACATTTCTTTACACCATATGCCATAGCAGAGCATTTCACTTCTAAAAAAATATGCTTTATGGTTGTAAGAAAGGACTTCAGAGGGAAAGTATTTAAAACAATAATGTTATCTACAATGAGGCACTGACTTAAAATACTGATATATAAGCTGATCAATATCATCCAGCTCCTCTACATGTTGATATAGCAATAACCGCATATATACAGTAATTAGAGCCCCACAAACTAGCTAGATACATACAGTGGTGCATAGTTTCTAAGTGCAAGTGTAATTTATATACTTTTTAAACCTAAAGGTTCAGTGTGTTGCCAGAAACGAAATTCCACATATTACATCACACAAATGAGAAGAGGATGAATTGTCAAGTCTTGTTTTAAACTGAAAGCAAACTTGTGAGCGAGCTACTTTGGCTTCGCCGGCTCAACACATGGCCGGTGTCATTAGCTTAATGTGGCTGCCTCGTCCTCCTACATTGTAGGAAAACATTAGCCGTCCAGTCGGTTAAGACCGAAAAAGTTAGTCCAGGCCGCACTTTAAAACCTCTATTTCCCCCTGTTGAACCTGGAAATAAGCTGCCCTTTTGAGAGGAGTTTCAGGAGTGATAAACAGAAATGTTAAACAAGTTAAAGGCTGTCAGGTGATAGAAAAAATGACAGGCGAGCAGACCAAGCTAAGTTAGTTAGCTAATGTTAACTTTTCTACCTTTGTGTCGCCTTCAACTACAAACTGACAATTTTTGCTAAGCCAAAAAAAGTAAGTGTTGGGGGTACCCATTAATACTTAAAGTTACCGTTATCTATATAACTTGGACTTCAAGATGACAGTTAGCAGCGTGAGCTAATTTTACTTGCTAACGTTAGCACGCTAGCAGCTAAGTAATTGAGTTAAGATAAATGCCACTGAATAATGTTTGGCGTTTGGGAATTCGCAGTCATTCATAAAATAAGTGTTAATCATGTGACAGGTGGGCTTTGAGGTGTATTGACAAGCGGTGACGGCAACAAGGTAAGCTAGAGATACAGCTACCGATTCAATCCACCTGCAGTAGCCCTAATGACTGCGGCCTGTGTTCATACAGTGTGCATTCTCCATTTTGAACAATAACCTTACTGCTTCCTGCACAGACTAAAAACTGTCAGAAGCAGAAATTCGGGATGTTTTTTCCAACCTCCTGCAAACATGGTGTCACATCTTGATCATAACGTTTATTTACCCGGAGTGCTGGCGTGTGTGCTCTGACTCCGAAAGCTACTCTCTGTACAGTAGCTGGCATCATCCTCCTCCTCCTCCTCGTCCAGCACATCATCTTCAAGGCAATCAGAGTCCTCTTTGAGGGCCTCATCCTCCTCAGATTGTGGTTCCTCCTCAACAAATTCGTCCTCCTCGGACCGTAAACTGACAGCATCGTCCTCCTCCTCGCTCTCATGGTCGTCGTACACCACTGTTTTGGACACAGCCGTCCGCCTTCCTCCACGACCCCCTCTGCCTCCTCTGCCGCCGCCGCCACCTCTACCTCGTCCCCTGCCCCGTGTTGACGTGACGGATCCCCCTTTTCTCTTTCTCGCCGACTTGGCAGTCTCCCTTGTGGGGCTTTCGGCGTCCTCATCCCCGCTGTCCCTAAACCTGGGCTTCAGATTCCTCCTTGGTCGCAAGCCCCGAGTCGTAGCCGGAGACGGCTCCTCGGTTTGTAGCGGTTTGGGCGGCCTGCCCCTCTTCCCTCTCATGATAAGCGGTAGCTATTATTTTAAAATCCCAATCTTTGCGTTTATTAAGCCAACAGGGCGCGAGCGAGAACGGCACGCCTGGAAAGCTGGAACGGTGAGGATTCAGACTGTGCAGTCACCCCGAGAAGCCCTACTGCCTTTTCGGGTGTGAAAGCTCAAAATGTTAGCCCGGCGTCCCGTTTAGGTTCGCTTAGAGCCGCCATTTTTCTTCTTCTCTGCCTCTCTCGCTGAACAAACAGCAGGCTCTCACTAGAGGAGTCACGTGGTGACACTGCTTCCAGCTCAGTGGCAACAATGACCTAAATGAGTATTAATCCAAATTACTTTAACTGTGCACTTTTACTGTTTTTGAGTCAAACTTCGACTGTTTCATCTTATAGTGCGCTTTAATTGTTACAAGCAATGCGTGGCATCAGGTTGCTGCATCAACAGAGGTCATACCTGCTTCTCCGGGGATGGAGATGAAGCAAACACTAATGCAGCCAATGCTATGCAAAGAACATATACAAACACTGTAAACAGTCTTTAATCGAAAATGTCAGTTCAGTTTTTCACAGAGTTTGGCAGATGAGCAATGTAATGTGTGAGGTTAGAGACAAAATGAATAAAACATTTCTTGAGATTATTGTTGTAGATGTTTATATTTTGGATACACAAATATGTAACAAGTCAAACAAAGGTGGCGTAAAGTGTAACTAACTTTACACTACACTGCTGAGTTGAGATATAATTAGTGATCTATCACGTTTTATCAGTTAATTATATGATTTGCGTGTGAAAGATTATTCTAATACTACTGTTACATACAGTGACGTAAGAACGTTATTACTCCCAGAATTTAATGAAATCTAACGAAAAAAAAAGAATGAAATTTAACGAATGAGAGCAATTTAAACATTTGAATCTTAATATTCATTTAGAGAGAGCGGACAGGGTTTAATTAACCAATACCAATCTGACTCAGACAGTATTTATTTGTTACAATACTAAAGAATGATAACAATGCTCCGGCAATACGCATTGCGGACTGTTATACGGACTGTTATATTCCTGTCACCTCCTTTAGCAATGCTTTTAGTACAATGTTAAGCTATGCAGGTGCACCGAAATCAACACTTTATACAAAATCATAATCGTCGATAAAGTTTTGCAATTCAAAAACTCATGTTAAGGCGACAGAGGATATGTTGTCGTGGCCGAGTGGTTAAGGCGATGGACTAGAAATCCATTGGGGTCTCCCCGCGCAGGTTCGAATCCTGCCGA
>JAUZTA010000011.1:17426602-17439765 GCA_034780835.1 Ctenochaetus striatus | reverse complement strand
CTATTCTTTTTTTTTTTTTAACTGGTTCCTTGATTACTTGACTGCCAGTGGACAGACACTTGAAAATACTGTAATCGATGGGCAAACACAGAAGTATCTCAACTGTCCTTTTGATTCACCAAGGAGATATGAAAGTATGTCAACGAAATGTTAAAAATGTCTCTACAGTTCAGGGAAAAGCTTTTTGTCTGTTTATGTTTCTGTTTATGCTGTTATCTTGCATACCTTTACTGTGAGGCTTCCATTTAACTAACTTGTACTCTTTTCAAGAGACCAACACATGCAAAAACAGAAACTTGACTGTGTGCCAAATGAGCAATGTTGAGTAATATTTTGCAATTAATAATTTTGAGAAGTGGTGTCCTTTATTTCCTTAGCTTTTCCAAAGCAAAAAACACGAACGCACAGACAGTAAGGGAATGAATTAGACAGCATGCTTATCATTTGCATTATTGTTAGCATGGCTGGCTAACTGGCTAACAACAGACTTGAGATCTAAGCAGTCTAGATGCCTTGTAAGGTTAAGCTAACCAGTTGCCTCACAAAAACATTGTCGCAAAAGCTAAGTACAACATTACATTGCATTGGTTATAATGTAATGCTGCGACCATACGGATACATCCACAGTATTTTCTACCTGTAAAAACTGGTCTTTGATCGCAGTTTAGGCTTACATGCGAAGTTCTATCTTGTTCTCTTAGATCTGGAGAAATTAACGCTACAGCAACTCAACTACAGCTGAGATAGTTTTTTTTGTTTCCAAAACATATTATTCCTTGCACTAAAAACCTTTATCTGTAACTTTACAAGCCAATTTTATAAGCTATGCTGCCAAACAGTGTTAAACAGGAAGAAAATAAGTCTGATCTTACATCTTTTCCTTCCTGTCATATTGTGATTGGGACTAAAGCTAAATTTAAGAACAATAAATTTCCCTTATTTATGCCTTTTACATAGAGTGTCTGCCTGGACCAAGCTGTTTTTGCCAGGGACATGTTGCTTTAGTTTTAATACTTCAGCATGAAATCATGCATATCTTAATAAGTAATATAAATAATCTCAATAGCTTGATTAGCAACCTAGCCAAAGCTAATAAACTCTGCCACCAACAGCTGCCACTGTCAGCCTGAAGTTTTTGTCTAGGAATGAGAAGCCTGCTCCTGTTTACATCTATCTGAAACCAAGGATCTATTATTCAAAAGAATTTCAATGATCAATCTGCCACTGTAATCATTAAAAAACTGCATATGTGTGAGAGCCAAAGCAACAAACGTAGCAACAGAATCTAAAGAAGGCGGAGCTTTGAGGATGGTCAGTAATTAGTAACAGGAAGTGCTAAAGTCAGAGTTACAGTGCCCGATCAACATTTCTGTGACCCAAAATGATCATATGAGGCAGAAGAGCTGGGGATTGAATGGAATGATGGCTTCAGCGTGCAGAGAGAGGCTCTTCATGCAATGGTGAGAATATGATGAGGAGATTAATTTGCAGTACAGCAGGGAGGTTGAGAAGGTCACCTCATCCTTGTTTTTCCTTTGAGCGTGTTCCAAGGATATTTCACTTTTTCATTCATAGCAGACACCAAACTTTACTGAGCACCTCTCCTTGTGTCTAACAGTCTGTGAGTAACTGTTACCTTGAAATTTACTGAGTGCCAGTGAAACTCAGTCAATCAAGAGTTTTATGAATAACAAGGAAACTAGTGAAGCATAATAAAACATGTTTTTATCTGATTTTATTCCACAAGACGTGTTGGCTCTGCGTTCGTCAGGCTATAAGAAAGCTGCCTTTTCCAGACTCCATACTTAACATTGCCCATGTGGCTTAATTAAATGCCAGACAACTTAATCCACATTGATAACCTTTCATTAACATTGCCAAGGCACATGAAAATGCTTAGATCATGATGCTTATCTTTGATGAGAGCCCTGGTGAGAGTTTGTACTTGTATTTAATATCTAACTCACAAGACTCAGATTATATCTTTCATTTAAGCATTTATGGACAATCGATTAAGGGCGTCTCAGGGAGCAGACTCGGTTTAGTAATTGCAGAAGGGGCATAAAGATTTTATTTTAATGGCGCCAGACCACCTAAAAGCATTACAGAAATGCATTTTATAAATTAATACGGTAATTAAATTTGCACATATGCTATTTTGAGTTTAAAGCTTGACTTATCACCAACAACAACACAGAAAATACTTAAAGGTCGTAGTTAAATAAAATTTAATGTAGTGTTCAGTATTTTACTTACGAAACTGAAGAGATCCAAATGGAAGGTTTTTTAGTCTCGAAAGTTTCAGTGAAGTGTCAAAACAAGCTAATGCTGCATTTTAGTGGCCAATCTCTTTGGATTTGCATTTTTATTTTGCAAGAGAAAATTTACATAAGGAGAAAAACAATGAAGATGAATGAATGAAGGACACATATTTAAGATATGAACTGGTGCAGTTTGTTTAGCACATACGTTTTACACACACTTGATTTTATCCAGTGGATATTACCTCAAGATGTATTATTATATTGCACATGTATTCTGACAGAGCCAACATATTAGTGTGAAATAGAGGATCATCTGTGAGGCACAGTAAAGTGTTGAGTGGTGATGGAAAGTTTCCATATCAGCCGAGGAGTTTGGTGTGTGCCAGCATGAAGGCCGGCCAGACTGTCAGGGGGGGACCTCCTTCGAGGCAGCACTGCTTTGTTGGGCCAATGAGCAACATAAATTGAAGCACTAAAAGTCACATTTATCAGGTACAACAGCAGCGTTGACACAGTGTTGGGGCCACACTTACAGCCCTGTGAGAGAGGACCACAGAGCAGTGCCTATTTATTTACACCACAAAGCAGGAAACAAGGGGACACTGTGCACTGGAGTACTTCAGAGAACACATTTTACATCACTAACCGAAAAACAGATGAAATAAAGACATAAATCTGTTAGCGCAGGAGACGTATGCACAGGGGGGAAGTAATTCACAAAGCACTATGAGAAGTTGTACACTTCTTAATGTGCTCCCCGAGGCCCCCCTGCAGTAGAATTGCATTCTCTGAGGGTTTCATTAAGCAAATTGGATTAAGAAAATTTGTTTGTTTCATTAGAGATCTGTGTGTATATCCACATTAAAGTGGGGAAATATATTAATTTAGTATCACAAACAGGAACATGCAGCCACCTGAGATCCGTGCAGAGCCTCCTCTGATGTAGAGTGGCGGAGCCTGGAAGGCGTAGATGACATCATTCTCGGATATGCAGGTCAGATCCTCCTCATCAAAGAAGGAGCGCTGGAAGCCTGTGGAGTAAACCTCCGTCAGGATCACCTAGAGTTGCACAAACACACACACAAACACACATTAGTGTCCTATTATAGTGCTGTGACACTGATCTTTAAACCAACTTGATGGAGTACCAACCTTTGCACTATTTCCCTTTAAATCTAAGATCCAGATGAATGTATTTTAGACAAGAGAGCAAGAGTAAATTAAGCCGATGGCATGCAAGCAAAGGTCACAGGATCCACAAATCACTGTATCTGCACTCAAATACTGGCCAAGGTGAGCTGTGCTGCTCTGATACAGCAGCTTGTGGTTTAAAATAGCAGAATCTAAGTGGAATCTCAGTTGTCATTGAGAATTTATCTCTGCTTTTTGTTACCTGATCTGGGGAAAGTTTCCCCTCGTCTGCCACCATCCTCCTCAGACAGGCCACAGAGCCGAACAGAGGCACAGCCAGCCCGACCCGCAGGTACCTCTGTCCTTTGGTGCTGAACACCAGAACCACACACAGGGGCCTGCCACGGATAAAGACACACAAGTCAGGAACGGTGGGAGAGAAACAGAGCAGCCTCTATTTTGATTCCTGTGCCATTTTTCGAACTGCAGCCTCCTCTACGGCCAGGAAGGGACAAAAGAAGACTTCCATGAATAAATCAATAGGTTTTAACATTAATAATAGATCATTAGGACTTAGTTTTATGTGTGCCAAATAATGGAATCCCTGTTGCATTTTTAAAACCGGTGAGCGCTTGGCTCTGACCTCTCCAGAGGCAGTGCTGACATGAGCAGGGTGCTAGGACATAATGGCTTCTTTGAATAACAGCACACTGAGGAGATGGAGAGAAACCCTATCAGGTACCTGTGGGAACATACAGATTGTAGCTGGTGGCTTTGACAGACATGGCAAAGAAATATTATATGGAAAATAGAATTTTTTTGCACATCAATCTAATAGAAATAATGGAGAGATATAAACTTTATTGATCCCTAGCAGGGATAGTGAAATGCCTCAGCAGCAAAAAGAAGCACAAGTTATGCATTGCACAGAGAAATAACTTTAAAAAAAGAGTAAAAATTACACTTATTTTAAAGGATGACAAAAAAAAGGCATAAACAAATAAAGAATCAAAACTGCACTTATCCAATAAATGCAGAATAATTGGCTTGACTGATACATCTAAAAAGCAAAATCACAGCACAATTAAACAGAAACCTCAGAAAACTGTTGGTGAATTAGAAGTTCAGCTGAGTTCTTGATGTCCATACAATGAGGCTCTGAGTCATGAAGATGTGTAGTGATAGCAGAGGATGTCAGAGGTTTTATCACAGCTGAGCACAGAGGACAGATGACTGTTCACAGTCTGCAGCTCACATTCAAGATAACCTTTATTCTGCAGCCACGGACGTTGTTCTGTACGTTTACAATGAGTGAGCTCTAACAGAGGCGTAGCTACACAATCAAGCTCGGCAATCATCATGTCAGCAATTAAACCTCCAAACTGGTTTTATTGTAGCTGCTTGAACTTTGAACCAGAGTTGTATTTTTCCAGGTGGGTTCCTAACCTTATTTTGCTCATTTTCAAGACTGAGAGTCACTGAGTGTAAATGTTCAGGAGAACAAAGCGAAAGAGGGTTTCACAGTGGTTCTCATGTATGTTTGTGCAAGTTTGGTTCAGGCTCAATCTCTCTTTATCTTTTATAACAAATAAATAAGGCTTCACAGACAGAAAACAACAGAGAACACACAGACACTCTCAGGTTTCATGTGACCTACGTGCCAAAAACTGATCACTGTTTTTGGGTAATAGACATAAGATATATCTCCCAGGATTAAATGACTATGAACTAATGGAAAACTCGTTGGGAGTAGTCTATGACATCGAAACTGCAGTGGGGGAGAAGGTTTATATTCTATCTGTTTATCCAAAAAAAAAAAAAAAAAGAACTGACTTGCTTACTTCTGATCCCCTGAACTGAGTGGTGAACAGGAAACTTCAAAAGAGCTCTACAGTAAAGTGAGCACGGTAATTAGAGCAGTAATCAAGCCACAGGGAGGTATCCCCAATTTAGGCTAATCAAGTTTTTCATGCCAGCATGGACAAAACAAATACTGTTACTGTGAAGGCAGCCTGTAGGGGGCACCTCACCATCCTCTGTTTTTATTGCTTGCATCATACAAAATGCCGTTTACTGAAAAACGACTACTAGTAATTATTCCTGGAAATAATAACACTGTCTACAGGTATTTACAACCCTAACATGTCACTCAGTTTATGGATTTGATTAATGGCTGCAGCTACTGAGATACAATATTTACACAGCAAGCTTTACATGCAGTGTAAACAAAATTATCCAACATGCAAAGAACACATGATTGACGAGGCACGGAGCCCAGAGTATGGACCGCCGGGCACAGAAGCAGCGTATCAGGCAACAAACAGTATGTTTTTATAGCCTTCAGTCATGACTTGGCTTGGAGAGAGCTGAACTCTTCACAGAGAAATACATTGAGAAAAGCTTTCAAAGAAAACCCATCTGTTTTCTCCACTGTTTATCCCTTCAGAAGTGTTTTTCTTTCACCCTCTCTGCCACACAGTTAAAAGAAAGGACGGTAACTAAATCCTCTCCATTTGGCACACTGTCAGGACGAAGCTCTTAAAAACAATTTCCCAAATTAGAGGGGATGTTGGCTGAACTTGTATGAACTGTTTCAAAGACTTTAAACTAAAAGGAAAGAAGAAACCCTGGCAAAGCTTAAAATAGTGATCAGCACACCTCTGTGTGTCAGTCATGTAAGAGCTGATGTTAGCATACAGGGGCTGCATTTTAGCCTAAAAAGCTTTGCCAGATGCTAATGTTTAGGCACAGGTTCGACATGGTATTCAGTTTCTTTTCAAGACAGACATTAACTTCCAATTATTATTCATGTATCTGTTACTCAGTATTTACTTGAAGTGTTTAGGCAGTTAACAAAATAAAGAAAAATGGGAATCGGCTAGCCTGGCTCTGTCTAAAGGTAACACAATCCACCCACTAGCACCTTTAAAGTGCACTTATCACCATGTTACATTGTTTAATGTGTATCTAAAGTGTAACTTCCTACACGAAAAGCTGACAACCGAGCTTAAGAAGTGTTTGCAGATACATTTTGTTGCTTTCAGACTGAGCCAACTTCTGTTTTCACCCTTTCAGCTTAGCTAAGCTAACCAGCTGCATGCTGTACAGCTATAATCGTACAGAGAGAAAAGAGTGGAAACAATCTCCTCATCTGATTTTCTTTCAGAAAGTGAATACATGTAAATTTAAAGAAAGTCCAGCTAATATTTTAATATTAGATCAACCTCTCTAAGCTATATGCTGCTCCTGTCAAAGGCTTCAGGCTTAACAAACATAAACAGTGGAAAACTGGTCAATGAATAATGCTTAGAAAGTTTAGAACTAAGTATTGGTTGAGAGTCAGTCAGCTTTATTTATATCCAGCCTAAGAGGACAAACTCAGGTTAAAAAAATGCATTTGTCCACCTAATTGCATTACAGACAAGTAACCTGAAAAAGCTGAGGATGCTTGAGTTTGTACGTCAGAGCCTCAGAGAACAAGGCATCCAAGCAGGAGCTCCATCCTTTTTTACTTCTAACAACCCACCTCTGGGGGACAGGACAGGGAGGACACAAGTTATGGGAGCTGAAACATCTAATTCAGTTTCCACAACAGGAGCAGGACTGCAGTTAAGACCAGAAACAAGTCCTGTAATTAGCATGTCATGAGTATTTATGTGAAAGCCAGTGTTATGTTCACCTTTGTTTGTGTTTGAGAAAGAGACTATGACATATTGATAATTAAAGTGAGAGAGGCAGTGGCTGAAAACAGAAAGTGAATGGGGTCTCCCCTCCTGAAAATGTCAGGATTTCCTGCCCTGTTGACCTGACATAAAGGCTGAGTGGCTGTTGTGATTTAAAGTTGAATAAGACATTGTTCCTCAGTGCTGAGTGGGTTTTCCACCAGCTTTTCCTGTTCGATAGAAGCACTTCCACCTCACAATTACTTGTGTTCCTACTGTATGTTGTAAAGGAACAAAGCTGGGTGTTGGTGTTGGGTGTTTTTTAAATGATTCAAGAAAGCCATGACAAAACAGTTATATATATATATATGTGTGTGTGTGTGTGTGTTTTTGGAGAGAGAGTTATAGAATACTGATCAAAACTGCTCTAATGTTTGTACGGTACTCATAAAACTGAAGTCAGCAGCTGGTTAATGACTCATCGTAGCATTAAGACAACATGGCAATTTGGCTCATTCTAAAGGTAACAAATCCTGCACCAGCACTTCTAAAACACACAACTTAACATGTCATATGTTGCTTGTTTATTCGTACAGAAGTGTAAAAAAATGCCAGTTCACAGTTTTTCATGGTGTTATGTGTGTGACTGTTTCTTGGCAGGGTGCAACAGCTTTAGAGCCAAGCTGACTGTTTGCCTGTTTCCAGTCTTTGTACAAGCTAGGCTAACTGGCTGAAGGATACGGCCCTATAAGGGACAAATATGAGAGCCATATCAATTGTCATCTAAACCCTGGCAAGAAATGAATAAAATGTCAAACTATTGAATAAAGTTTGACAGCCTGACCTCATTATCTAATGAACAGTGACATGACAGATATATCATAACGAATTTAAATGTTGTTTTGGAGCCAAGGCCCAGGTCAATCTATTGTCTAAAAAAGATGCAATCATTTGTTTTCAAATGTCGTCCTAACGGGAACCAGGATTTCAGATGACAGATGTGAGTCTGAGGTAAAAACAGCAGTGCTCACCTGGTCTGTCGAAGAGGGATGGGGAGCGAGATGCAGAGGAAAGGGTCAAAGGTGTTGCTCTGTTTCAGACAGTGGGGGCATGTTAGTGAAGATCTGAGGAAAGAAAAAAAGCACACAATTTACATTAGTTTTTAAGAGAGCAGCTGTGCTGACTTGAAACAGACTTCTCAAAATATCGCAAAGTCCTCCTGGTCACGTTTGGCAGGAAAGGGCAGTTTAATCTTGTTACACAAGTAAACGACAGAGTAAAATGATGGGATGTTTCACACAAAAGCCCTCGATCTGATCGTGAGAATGGAAAAGATGAGTGATGTAACTGGTGAGAATGAGGGGTGGTTGGGGGGTCGTTCCTTTGAGGGGGGGTGTGGCGAGTGGTAGAAGAGCCCCGCCGGGATGTGATCAGGGCTATAAATGGGAACCGGTAGAAGTGGTTTCCATCTTGTTGCATCACTCTCACACTAATGCTCATGTGATGCCATTACGGGATCCCGAGCAGAGGGAAGTATGGAGTTTTCCTCACTGATGGCCTTTCTTCCTCTGTGTCTGAATGCACTGATCACTGATAAAGGAAACGTTCTAATGTCCTGTGTCCAGATGTGCAGAGCAGCAATTTTCTCTCCCGAAAGTTCTTTCATCCCTGAGCGAATCTTGCTTTATTTCACTAGAGAGAGGAACTTATTCCAGTTAGATAATTGTCTGAACAATGAGTCAGAGAGCCTGCTGGAGTTAATGGACTGATTTCTGGCAGTGATTTTGTCTGCAACCAAATTAAATCTTTTGTCCATGTTTTTAAGTTTATCTGTGCAGGATTTCCCCGATAAGACCATCTGTAATTACATGATAATGAAGTGAATCTTAAATAGAAGATTTCTATTTATCTCTCTGAACATCAGTGGGCTTAGACCAACTTTGTACACGTGTTGGTTTGACATCAGCCAGTCAGACACATAAACAGGACTACGGAGTTAAATGTGAAATTTGAATAAAGTGCAAATCATCCTCATTAAAAAATCATCAAAATCAGTTAATACCAAACAGGGGCACTTAAACCTCAAAGGGTATGGATAAGTAGCTAAAATGAATAGTGAAATGTAAAGAATCAACACTTCAAAAAGGTTAAGTTTTGGATTAATGCTTAAAAAAAAGATTAAGTTCTTAAAAAAAAATCTTGAAACAGTTTGCTAAAAGTAATCTAATAAAGTAACACAAATGCAAACTTGACCAAAGCAACATGAACATAAACAATTTAAATGAACAAAATAAAACTTAAACAGTATCCTCTATTAAGTAACATCCAGTCTAAAATAAATAAAAAACAAACAAAAAAAAAAGGTTGGAAACCACTGATCTAAACCATGCCAGTGGTGAGCTGACTGTCTCGTCCTCCTGGGTTCAATCAATATTCACTGGATGTTCTCCACAGTTGTTTTTAGAAGAGTCAACCAATTTAAAACTGGTTTCTAGTGGCCATATTGGAGGCCTGGAGTGGGCGCTTGCAAGTTTCATTTCCAAACCAGCTGGGAAAAAAAGATCAAGTTCAAAAAGGGAATCAAAAAAAGGTTGGATATGAAATAAAAAAAACGGTTCTTTTGAGTGAGACACCCTTATTTGCAAGACTGCAACAGCTTCCTAACATTAAAAGATAACATGGGATTCACCAGCGCTACCATAACAGTATGGAAAGCACCGTGCCGCACATAAAAGACTTGTTAGAAGCATAACAGTAATAAAGGCAGCCTATATAGGATGGTATATAAAGTACTCTGGGAGACCTCACTCAAGCGCAAAGGAAACCCGTCCTTTCTTTATTAATGTGAACACACTGAGACTAGATTAAATCAAGGAAATAAATTGATTCTTTTAAAAAGCCAAATTCCATTTTGGAATCATCATCTATGTCTAAAAATACTCACCATCTTCTTCCCAATTCTCATATCTTTTTCATTGCTTCTTTAACTTTAACACTTTAACTTCCCCCAAACTTATATGTATTGAATTTTTTATGATCTTCCCATGCCATCCTACCGTGGTACTTTAATCCATAGATGAACTGTTCAAATGGGTTTTCCTTATAGAAAGGCACCTGACACACCAAGTGGAGGAGGAGGGGGGTTGGGGGTGAATAAAGCTCTATTCAAGCAAACCCAGCTGACTCTGGCTCTGAGTGGATCTCTCCCCCTTGGCAGAGCAGAATGGCTGCCCTACGGATGTCTTATTCTCGCCAGGAAACAGTGAGGGTAACTGCACTCCATGCATACAAATCACACTCAGGCTCTACTAAAACATAGATGTGCCCTGCACTGCTCGAAAACACTTAAAAAAGAGAAAAGGAGCAAAGGAAGAGGTGATATTCTGGTGGTGCTCTAATGGAGGAAGCGTGCAGTGGTTGAGAGGTATGTATTCTCCTGTCTGGGATGCAGCCATGCTGAAGAGACGGAGCTCGATGCTCTGCACCACCGCACACTGCCAGAGCTTTGAATTTCTATGTAGAGTAACACACCACACAGGTATCTTTGTCTAATTGTTTTCTTTCCTAAAAAGGGGTAATTAAAAAAAAAAGTCTCAGTAGGTTAAAATCAAACAAATGGCTGCAAATTCTTCTCACGAAGCCCGGCAGCTCTCATCTGTTGAAGGATGAATGGTGTTTTATTCACAACACAAATGCTCTCAAATAGAAAAGGCATAAACTTCAGTGTGTGCTTCATTATTCACTCAGTTAAATTACAATAAACACGTAATAAACCGACCCATTTCTGAGCCTGTAAACTCCCAAGTACCAGTTACCCGATCCTGTGACTGACTACACAGCAGATCAATCAGTAGATGTGATCAAAATAAAGGCCATGTGATGCTGATACTGATCCGGAGATGAGATGTGAGGGTCTCTGGGAGAAAGAGGCATCACAGTAAGACGAGCTGCAGCGATTACTGCACCACGTTTGTGATCTGAGACGCTCAACTGCCTGCTGCTTGACCTCACCGTGATGAACAACGCTTGACAGACAGACGTTTCCGTTTGGAGGTGCATCGTATTTATCAATGCAGACAAATTTATGCCCGTTAATGGGAAATTCATGATATTAATTATTCTTATTAAATCACAGCCGATAAATAGAGCTTGTAATATGAGCCTAATTTGCTTCAATGGACCTGACAAGCGCAGCATTATCTTGTGCATTTTGTGACCCACCAATATCATTTTTGCAAGATGCGTTTAAAAACAAAATGACATAACTATGGTAAGTGTTTTTTATTAAAATAGAGACAAGGTGCAGGTCTAAATCCTTCATTTATGTATGCTGCTTCATACCTGTGAGCTCTAAGGCAAGGAGATTTTATGGATTTTTTTTGCTGCTGAATTTCTGCCGAATAGGCTGTTGATCTGCTCAACAGGTCTTTTCCACATCAATCATGTCCACTTATTTGAGTTAGCACTGGCAGCTGGATGTTAGCAAGCAGGAAAGATTGCTAAATGTTATAAACAGAGCAGCGCAAACAGTACTTGGTGAATACTAGCAAGAGTATTAATCATGGTTTGACTGGAGGATGATTAGAAAGACAAGCATGGGGAATATTATTTTGGAACATTAATATTAGAACTATATTTAATAATAGCACAGTTATTGTCAAGTTATTGTCGAGCATTTTCCCTCATTCTCGCTCCAATTCTGCTGAGCGCCCACTAGTGTCCCCTTGAGGGGTAACTGGGACCCCACTTGTTAAACCATTAGATAGAAAACAACAGTACCAATTTGCAATACATGCTTCTTAAGGTTCAAAGAGGAGGAAAAAAGTAGTGATGTTATTAAGATTAGGTCAAGTCAGACCTAAATGGCATGTGATCATCCGTCTTTTCTCACATCTTGCCCTTTTTACTCTCAGGTTAACAGAAATTATAGGTTTTGAACTTAAAAAAAACCTTAAAATGTGAAATAATTGTTCTTATTGTTGTCTGCCATGAGAAGTAGGTAATTATTAGTCATCATTTCTCCCATATACAGACAAAGATCACCTTCTTTGTTCAGGTAAAAATATTTGAAATTAGATTAAAGGGGCAATAGAAAAGCAACGCAACTGAGTCACAAACAAGTGATAATAGACTCAATTCAGATTTTATGAAACAGTAATAAGAGCTGTGTTTTATATGCAACTGAAATTACATTAAAGTCGTCATAAAATGAAGCCTGAATGTACACTGACCTCTGATCAGCTCCAGGAAGTGATGACAGATGACAGAAATTGAGATCAAATAACTCTTGGCTTGGCTTCTTGGACTTAACTTGTTTGAACGCGTATAATGGCCGTGATGATTGCACAGTGACAAACTGAGCTATTGCAAGGATAATTCTCCGGTCCATCAACCCTGGATGCTGTATCCCATCGGACACTGTGTTGGGAAGTGTTACACAGGCAGTGGAGGGGCCTCAGGACTCAGAGGAAGGGACAGGAGTCAAGAAATATTTGTTCAGAGTCTAATGCCAGCAAGGATGATACATTCAGAAGCACTCAGCTCCATTTCAATGAAAAATATGTAATTTTCTGCCACTAGAGGTCTCTCAGTCAAAACAACAACAAAAGATGCAGTTTAATGACATGAGGCAGCATGGGGTTCTGGGATCTGTTTATTTCACTGATAAACAGCCACATTTGCAGGAGAGAATCTATCTGTATGACTCTTGCATAAAAATTTAATGGACAGGATTATGTATCAAGTCTTATTCTAGTAAGGTTTATTTGCTTTAAAGCAGTGCTTCTCAATCGTTTTCTGTTAAGCCTTTCTTAAAAAAGAAAGAAATATAGATCCACTTACAACAAAGAATAACTTTATTAGCCTTGTTTTTAGTCTGAACCAGAAAAAATTCAAAGTGCATCAATCTGCCTTAAATTCAACAAAATTAAATTCTTATGTAATCTATAAACATTTTTCAACCAACTAATTGAGCCATTTGATACTGAAAAATAAAATTAAATAAAATTAAATTACTAAATAATAATAATAAATAAAATTGATCAGCACCGTTACCTCAGGAGCACAACATATAAAACACTTTAACCTACAAAACAAAAATGAATAA
>JAUZTA010000011.1:17329302-17340620 GCA_034780835.1 Ctenochaetus striatus | reverse complement strand
GAGCATGTTGGTAACCTCATATTGTTTAAATTCAAAATGTCAAAAATTTGTTACATTGCTATAAATAACTAGATTACAGAACTGAAGTACAGTAACATTTGGTTACATAACATAGGCACAGAGAGCTAAACTTATTTTTGGGAATCATAAGAAAGTTTCAGAGTGACTGTGACACAGAGCATCCTGTAACCATAGTAACTTACTCTCATCCTGCCTAGATGGCTACAGTTAAGAGGGAGAGACAAAAGAGCTGCAGACTGAGGTTACTCTGAGCAGCATGCATGTGAACCGCAATACTATAGAGCTGTGTATATTTTTACTTTCCCCTTATGGTCTAAATAAGTTGCTTGATGTCGCTGGTTGCTTTTAAGGAATAAATAAAACCCACAAAGATGGCCTGAAAGATCAGCAGGTCTTCAGAGTTGCCAAATAGGCAACATTATGAGCGCATATTAAATAAATTGGCAGCAAAATTACAGTCAAAATTATTTCTAATTATTTTCTTTAATTGTCGTATTAACTTATTTCATCTTGGAAGTGTAGTGCCTTTTTGCTCATGATTCCTAAAATCAAACCACATCATAGACTGGATGTCTATAAATTGTGAAAAGTAAGATGAAAAGTTCTGTCATTTTCTGTTTTATTGGATCATGCAAATTTAAGGCCTGACCTGTATTTTTTTGTTGTTTTTCGAAACTGCAGTTTTTTAAAAAAAACTATTCAGAAAGATAATACAAAGATAAAAAATAAATTTAAAAAAAGTTTTAATTTGTGTGGAATAATTTTGTTTTTTCATTTCTCCCACTAGGTTACTTGACCTCTTGCCTTTATCCTCTGATCCCTCTGGGGGTCCTCACCCTAAGGTTGGAAACACTGCTCTACACAAATGTTGACATGATATAATCATTACATTACACCAAAAAGAGATGGGATTGCTTTAGAGATAAAAGAATTTTTTTAGGGTGCATTTGCATTTGTTCAACATTTCTTATTTCTAAATGAAAAGAATGATTCCAGGAGAAACAAAAGCACCAACAGGACAAAGAGTTGAGTGTTTGTGATGTGACTCGGATAAAGTTTGAGGCATCCCAACACTGTTGTTCTAGGCTATCTAAACACTATTATGAATTTCTTAACAGCTAAAACAATAATTGCGTTATGTGACTGCTTTTCCATGCTGAGCGTAAATGTTTTTATAGAGTCTCCTGTCTGTTTAATGGGGGATTCCAGCCATAAAAATAAATGTGGGATGACTTACCTCCTGCTGCGGTTTGTCCAGCAAATCATGGTGGATTATGGTCAACACAGCCCACACCCACCGGTCTTAGCCAGGGGAAGGTTCATCAGACTTACACCTACCCACAGAAAGACTGAGCCATCTTAAAGATGAGCTTTTTAAAGGGAAAACTCCCAACAACAGTTTATCATGGCTCAGACACAAATTTTGATGTAGTATGTGTGATCTCTCCATTGACACTGGTGTATTTTATTTTCTTCTGGTGGACAACTAAGCTGATTTGCAGGCATCTAAGGTCACATCCAGATATTTTTTTAGGAATAAAATGTTCTAGTCATATGTAACAGCAGTTTCCATCTCAGTATTTGAGACCCCACCAAGGTTCTTAAGATAAATGTGAGGGTTCATGAGATAATTAAAAGGATAAGGGAAGAAAAACATACAGTTCTCTTACAAAAAAAATCGGACTTTTCTGTTTTTCTTGCAAAAAAAAGGATCTTCAATCCTCTCTGGCCTGATAATGTAATTATCTGAGAAAAAAGAGGTTGTACATGACATTCAATAAAGAATCACAGGAGGGCATGGGAGTCTCATTTTAAGCAACACTAACATCTGGACAAAAAAAGGGAAGGGAAAGAAGTATTACCATTTCAAATGCAACACAAAATCATCTCATAATCCCCTAATAAAGTTGTTAGAGCTGACATGGTAACAAACTGGTGCCTATTTAAAACAGCATTCATTTAGAGATATATGTCTGCCCACTTGATGAATGACAAAATACTTATCTTCCTAAAGCTCTGTTTTGGTCTCCTCCAACCTTTGAGACAAAAAAATAAATGTCTCTTCTACTGCAGAATCCTCCACCATGCTCATCAACTCGCTGCTAACTTTGTTTGTCTTTTATGCTGAAGAGACACAATGAAATATCAAGCTGTAAAACCAAAACAAAAAGCTCAAAGGTGCCAAAACACTCCGAGGGGAAACTACAATGTTGGGTGATAATTATCTGTGGATTTGTAACGATGATTGACACCTTTAACCTTAAACATGGTCATTTAAACCCAAAAGAAAAAAAAAATTAAAACATCAGCATCTATTGAGGAGGAAAAAAGAGCCATTTCTGTTTGCATTTTATGCCACACTTAAAACAGAAAAGAATTAAGCAATGCAACAAGACAGGTTGAGCATAGTTGTCGTGTCTGCAGTTATAACCTACTGTGAATAAATCTCACTTTGAAGAGTGCGTCCTGCAGATACGACTTGAATAAAAGTGATAATCCACAGGTCTCGCTGGGCTCCTTTTTAAAATATTTAATAAAAAACAGTCATTTTTGTGGCATTTCCCACTTCCCACAGAGACACTAAAATAGATTACTTATCTTAAAATAATAGCTCTTCTTTAGGCAAACTTCAGATGACTCATTCTCAAAACAATAACTCATCAATTGCCTCAACTTCCTGCCACACACCACAGCCAGATAACATTCCCAATGGTTGAGGAATAAAACTTGACTTTTTTGCTTTGACAAGGGGAAAAAATTGACAGGGGTGTCCTGTCAGTGTGAGGCGATTTCTAAATTTAACCCTCTCTGAGTCCCTCCACCCTGCTCCCTGCGTGACGTCAGCACCCTATAGACCCTGCCGACACCTTTGACCTCTGCTGGTGACTCACTGGTACTCCCTAGACCATCTTCCCCAAAATAAACTTTCGATCTTCTCCTCCTCCCACACGCAGCTTCTCTCTGCTGCTCAGGTTTCTGGGAAATACTGGCGTTTTACAGTTTTCTCAGCGGATAAACTCTGGTATGATTTACTTCCATATGAACTCTACTTGAGGCAGATTAATAGGGCACACTAAGAAACTAGGAAGGAACAACACACTGGTTTATAGAGGAGCAGTAGGGTAAACACTTTGCTCACTTTGGACTCCTTTTTCTAAACAGTTTCAGTGGTTGTCTGAGTAACATTTTCTACTTTCAGTCTCAATCTTTCAGACAGCCCATCACTGTCAATCAATTACTGATTGACTGATTATGTGTTTGTCAGCTTCCTGTGGTTGTTCCTGCTAATATGCTATGATTGACAAGTACAGTGATACATGTTCTCCGGCACAAGTTGTCCAACATAAAAGCGGCTTTATAAATAACCACACAAGTTTCTTCTGCTTCATGGAGGCGTGTCGCTAGCCAGCTTTGCAAATACAATGCAGAATTTGCTGTTAAATGTAGGGACAGCTGATAACAGACTGAACTTGTCTCTGTGAAAAATAAATAAATAAATAAATAAAAATAAATACATAAGAACAGTGTTTTTCTACTGGTGTGCCGCAGCACACCGGTTGAAAAACACTGCAAAAGAAGAAATTTTCACTATTTCCCCTTCAGAAAAACATGCTAACACAATGAAGTACAATATTAGCATTCATTTGGTGTAGAATTTCTTAACACTTGACAAATATGTCCAGTGCTCATACTCCTTTTAGATTTGCATTTGATGTTCACCACCCCTTGAAGGAGAAATCCACCTTCTCAGCTGCAAAGATACTCCTCTAAACTCACCAGCGAGTTGCTAACTTCGCCTAACAGTCATTGGCTGCTGCCAGTATGTGTGCAGTTGTTTTGTAGAGCCTTTACATTAAGGCAACTCTCTGCTCTACTGAAATAAGAGGTTGATGAGAGCGCTGATGATAAAGAGTAAAGAAAAACCAACACAGTGAGCTCAGAGATGCTAAAATGCTCCATAGCCCAGAGTGCACACTGAGTGATAATTTATTGATTATTGAAACTACAGATCACAATCCGCTTTACCAGCCCTGCTGTTGTTTGTTGTAAAACAGCGACATAACTGCAGCTTCACTTAATAGAAGCACCACGCCTTACTCAAACTACTAACTTAATGTCGTGCCAAACCGCAGCAACCAATGAAGGCAACCTATAAGGGGCGGAGTACAGCAGGCCATGCAAGAAAAGCTATTCATTGTCTAAATACAATCTTAACACCTTATTCATGAACATTTCTGCCCGAGACTGCTTGTTGAAGCAAACAGCAGCAATTATATATTTTGCGTTTAAATTACATGGTTTATACCAATAAATTGTACTGAAATTTTTTGCTGTAATTCACTTTTTTTTAACACTGTGGAACTTTTATACATGACATTAATAGATTCCTTTATATCTTTTTTTTTGGTAAATACTGGATGGTCCCTATATGACTTTTCACTAAGCTTAATGTATCTGACACCACTGTGTCAACAAAAACAAATAAAAAATCATGTTTGTTTACATGAAACTGTCTCAGATTATTGCTATGATGACCTAGTTTTTGAGAGCAGGATAAAAGACTAAAAGTAACAGCCATTTTGTTTTTACTGCACTCAGCATTACACTAAGTTAGGGCATTCCCTCATTTTTCAGGAATTCCTCAAAGCTATTTCCATGCTGTCATATTCCCGTGTTTATGGTTAGGCCCGGTGTCTCTTGCTGTAATACAACATAATCATTATGTGGGGTTTCCTGACGGCACACACACCAAATATGGACACTACAGTACAACAGTGCACCCTGCGTCTGCTGTGGTTGCATTTGGCCCGCCTAAGTAGGAAGTTACTGACTGTTCATCATAGTTTATTGCAGGGGGAGTCCTGTTGGAAGCAGGATCATGGGTCAGGGCCATGTTTGTGTTTCCTTCTCTGATGTCTTCACCCCACATCAGATGACAGACGTACTGGAGTTGAGCATCTGTAGAAATGTTCAGTGAAGTTGACGCACTGAGCCACCAGGCCCTAATATCCCTTTCTATTAAACTAGGAGGGTAGGAATGAGAGCTCCACACAAACAACCAATATCACAGTTTCACCGACTCTTAGATAATAAGCTTTGAGCTCATTTCCAACAACTTGGCTTCCATTGTTTAGATAAAAGCAACAACAGTGGCTGAGGGTATCTAATGTCATGCTACTCCAAAGCAAACCAAAGCAATCCAAAATGTATTCTGACAGCACTTCCATCCTGTCTGCTTTAATTGGATGTTTCTTGGTTTACGCTTTCTTAGACATTCAGAGACAAGGCATCTTAAGTAAACAAGCTCACCCTTGCTTGCACTTGTCCAATGGTGTGTTGGTTATTCAGGATCACAAGGCCACCAATCCTTGTGTTACAGCAAATTTTTTTAGAAACAATCCCCAAAGCATAACACCAAGGCTGGCAGGTAGAGGAAACAAAAAGCAAGTTTTATTAATAAAAGTTGATAACAAAGCAATATAAACTAAGGGAACAGCTTGAGGGACATCCAAGAAATATGTAGAAAATACAAAAAAAACTAAGAACAATCCAGGATTACAAAAGGGATGTTGAAGAGACAAAGAAAAGCCAAGGACTGAGAATAAGATGCAGACAAACTGACAAAGAATGAGTGAAAAAACACAGATTTGGATGCAATAAGACAGGATGGTCAATCAGGAACAGGCGAAATTAATCAACAGTCAAACAGGGTGGAAGTTAAACAGACCATGTCAAATGGGGAAAGAATTTACAAAATAAAACAGGAGAAGATTAAACCAAAGTACAAACCATGACACTTTTCTTTATGGTTAAAAAAAGGCTCTAAATACTGAAACCAGCAACTTATGAGTTATTCCACTCCATTTGTCCTTACTTAATAAATGACAACAGCTTTATGCTCAATCAAGAAACCTGAAAAAATGTCTTAGTTTTTGAGTGAATCTATTAAAAATATAAATGCTGCATTGCTTTAAATCTGCACTATTGCCAGCTTTACAGAAGTCAAGTGTGATTTACTGTAGGCCAGGCCAAACCCATAGGTGTTAAAATAGCGCTAAATTGCATTCATCTTTACTGTTATTTGTTCTCTGGAACACACCAGAATGGAACCATAGCCTGACAACTGTGATAAAAGACTTTAAAATGATAAAGCTGGACCTTATTAAATGCTCTGGGAACATTCTGCAGTGATTATATTATTTAATATCATTATCCGACCCATAATCAGGTTAAAAGGCACGATGTCAGATATTAATAGCTGTGGTGCTCCATTCAGTGGACCACATGTGTTTCCTATCTGTCAAATCAGCCACACAAGAGGTTGGACAAAGATCCAACGCCAAACCACAAGATCCCAAATCCCCCTCATGACCCGCAAACTGAGGTCAACACTCTTTGCAACTAGAAAACGTCCAATTAAAAAATATATATTTCTGTGACATGACTTCCACTACCCGTCCTCTGTGCAGCGCGGAGCAGCAGAGCAGGGGTCGTCCTGCCTGTCCCACTTAACTGGAATGGCATGTGGGCTGTGCAACAGGGTCCGGTGAGTCAGTGCTGGCCGCTGTCCCTCGGTGACCGTCGCTCCCGGTGGTGCTATCTTTTCAAGTTTCGCCTCTTCCTGTGTCTCTTTAGCGGCTTGTCAGTCGGATGAAAGGTATTTCCTCTGAGTCACCGCTCTGTTCTCTTTTGTCAACCCAGGACCACGTAGGCCTGAAAGACCTTCAATACACAATGCTGTTGTCTGCTCCCCCTGCGGCTGACCAGCCTGAAAACAGGCCTTTTTTTCTATAATTGGACCTTTTCAGATGAAATGCACTTTGTTCCTCACTATGCTTTAAGTATGTTGGCCTAGTTTGTCGACATTTCCAGAGGGTCCTGAGTTTTTCAGTTTTGTTTACTTTTCAGTTACGTGGATCAAGACATAGTCACAAGCTGTGAGACACACATAAGCAGAAAATTCTGGACACTATCTTCTGTTTTATCTTGCCCCACTTCTGACAGCAAAGTGAAAAGTAGAGCATGCAGTTTTGCCAGAAGTGGCCCACGATTTTAGTAGTTTAACTACAGAATTCAAAGCAACCTTTTTTATTGGGCTGAGATATAAAAGAAAGCTTCATCTATCTTTTTGTGAGCTAAATTATTCTGTGAGGACAGCTGCAAGCCAAGGCAGCACATTGATCCCACACACATATGGTAGCAGAAGTCCCTATTTTGTTCATTCCTGAAGGAAAATTTACTCTCATATACTCTTACACACAATAAATCATTTTTGAAACTTGCTACATTCCAAGAGATATTTTGTGGTGAAGTGTTAAACATTTGCTAGCTTTTATTTTGGAGGTAACTTCCATCAACCTGCCTCTAAAATTTCTATTTCAGTTTGTGGCTTCCTACGGTTCCAAGAAAGCCTATTGACAGAAACCAGAGGACAAGGTTGAACTTGCTGCTTTCTGTCCAGATTAGAGAGAGCATAAACAGACAGAATAGATTGAGGAAAGTGGTGCAAGAGCAAGTTCATTTATAGCTTTTTATCACTAGGAAGTGCAGAGAACTCCAAATGGGATTAAACAAGTGACCAATCAACAATCAATCATAGTACAAAACAAAGCCATATTGTGTCCAAATGAAAAATTTACAGTGAGATGCAGCTCATCTGGCTTGTGACCCATTTTGACAATTGTAACTTTTTGGTTTAAACTTATTTTGGTTAATTGTACAAATCTAACAAAAGACAAATAATAGGTTCATTAGACTAGGTAAAATTATTATTATTATTATTATCATTATTATTATTATTATTATTTAGTTTATATGTTAACCAAACATTATGAATGTAAAAGTGCAAAAAAGATTGAATTATGCTTTCAGTAAAAAACACTGGACTATAATGACTAAAGGCAATATGAGTTGTTTCATAATTAATTCTACTTTAAGTAAGGAAATCTTTACTTTATAATCATTGGCTTGGGTTGTAATAAACTGTTGAGATAAATCCCATGCAGATACTGATGAAGGGATGAAACAACCCTGTGTTGGCTTAAGTGTGTCCTGTAATTGTTTCATTGGTAGTTAAAATACTGTGCAGCTATTTTATTTACTCTGGTAGAGGTACCTCAGAGTACATACCCTGTACTAGATAATAAGACTATAAAAAAAGGAAAAAGGAAAGTTGTAATAGACTAAATAGATGAAGTCATGGATAATTCTTCCAGATGAAAGCTGATCACACAATGATCAAGTCAGTGATTATGGGTTAATTTCTCTGGAGGTCGTCTTTCTTTTTCTTAGGGTTATAAAGACATCACAGAGTTTCACTGATCACAACAAATTCTATTAAAAAAGATGGCACAAGCACAGCATTATAATACTGGAGGGCTGGAAGTACATTACAGACTGCTGTGAAGGTTAATTAAATCACTTTCATTACTGGAGTTTTATAGAAAAGCTGTATCAGCTGCCATGGCTCTAAAAGTGTGCACTGAGACTCATTTTTATTGAGGCCAATACTCCAACAAATAAGCATTTCTGTCACACAGCATTCGTGGACTTTCTCTGATGAAGCATGTTTGACTCGCTTATGCACAAACATAAAAGCAAGTGCTACAATCCGTCACCCTCAGCTGCTTCCAGGCCCACTTCCATAGGACGCGCGTTTCCCACAATAAATATTTCGATCACACATCACTGCAGCAGCTGTGATTTTGATGAGGAGGACAACAAAGGGCTTTTGAAACAAGCTCTGCAGATGATGAATCCTTTTACAAGTTTCCGGACTGCTTTTGATGATTTCACTTCAGGCAAAGAATGTAAACAGTGAAAGGAAAAGAACTGGAGTTGTTAAAGAGAGATTTCGATCTCGCGCAGGACGGAGCAAGTTTATGCAACGACCTTTGAGGACGGCTTCATCACTGTGTTGCTACATAAACAAATATAGCATCAAAACATGTGTGCCAATATGAGAATGATTTAAAGACCTTCCTCTTTGATCTAGTTAGAGAAGAGATGACATCTGTAAGACAAACAACAGAGCTGGAACATGAGGAGTTAGTATAATGTGATGTGGTTTTAATGAGACACATATTAGAGGTCAGAAGATGTTTGAAAAATTAGAAATCTGGGTTCACTCTGCTGCACCTGCCTATGTGCCGGACAGGGCTGATGACAGAGTTTGTGGGCTTTTTTAAAAATAATTTCTATTACATCATTCCATCAATGTTTGTCAGATTTTCTCTGTTTTTGCCTTGAGGACAGGAACAGTGGACCTTCAAACATCACATCGAGTTATAGTGCTTTTTTTCTGGCTGAAGTTGATCATGAAAATCAGCTGCTGTTTTACTGAAGTCACTGGAAAAAACACCAACTTCTTCTTTGCTGACATACGTCTGTTTTTCCACAAGAGGTTTGAGTTTTGTGAGACAAACATTTTTTCAGGTAATGTTAATGTTATAAAAGTATTATTCAAGGAGATTTCAAATCAAAAGTCAAACTGAAAGTTTAGTTTCCTCACTATTTCTTCAAATAAGTCTGAACTGTGAAACTGCCGCTGTTGTGAACGCTTTGTGTCATTTTTCAGTAGAGGTTACAACCTTTTAGGGTCATTTTTTTGGTTTGGTAAACAGTTTTTTTAGTGAGCTCTAAGCCTCTGCGCAGATGTTGAACATGTTAGTACCACTGGCTAAAGTCATCATAGTCCTGTAAAGCCAACAAACTTGATTTAAGATGTTTCACCAATACAAAACCCACATTATGTGGCAATGTTAAAACAGAAAAAAACACTTCTTGATTAACTGTTTGAGTACTTTACATTTGACAGAAGCCATTTTTGCTTGTATTTACTCAGATAATGAAGGCTATAGCAAGCTAGGTTAAGTAGCTCACACTCAGAGAGTTGAGGCTAATTAAGTTAGTTCAGTTTGCTAGTGTGGCAACTGATTTTCACTAACTCTTACTTTTTACTCATGTTATAACAGCATTTCTCATACACTCAGCTTTGTTTTGGTCCCACATTCAAGAAAGAACAAAGGTTTTGCTAGATTAAACTCTTCACTACTCTTTGATGTACATCAAAGATCATGTACTCGTTGATTCCATATAAAATAAAAAAGACATTTTAAAAAAAAGACATGTTAATATGAGTTGGACATACACAGCTTACTGACTGGATACCTAGGCTATGTTATTTGTTTGTGTCCAGCACATCACCCAGCCAGGTGGCCGGACCACTGAGGTTGATTGACTGTCAGCGCTCTTAGATGTGTTCTGGCACCTGAGGACCAAATGTTGAAACGACCAATTATGGTTGCCAGATTGGGAGTGCACACATGGGATAAGAATCTGCTCCTGTTAGCAACACTTCGGCTAGTTTGGGGCCAGTATCAATCTATGAGCATGTTTTTCTAGGACTTTGTTCATCGAAAGGCTGGCTTTAGCTCAGCAACTAAACAAACATGATGATGATGATGATGATGATGATGATGATGATGATGATGATGATGTTGAAAATGATGATGTTGAAAATGATGATGATGCAAAAAACTGGCCAGATGCAGCAAGCTGTGACCAAAAACTCTAAGGCTTTAACACATGATTTATGAGACCTTAAGGTGACTTTATGCAGATTTTTCCGATAACATCCGTTACAGCTGGCCACCTTAGAATTGATATCAAGAGCAGAGGCTAAGAGAGCAGTTCAGCTTTTTGTATTAGAACAGATGTTATCAATCTAATGATGCCATCATGGCCAATTTGGCAGCGACACCTCTGTTCCCCATGGGAAGCTGTGTCTGCTCTGCTACAATAACAGCACAAAGAGAAACATAATGACCCATCACTCAGCTCACCTTTCACCTCTGAGGAGCTGCCAAACCACACAAGAGTGCACTTTGTGCCCCGAGACCAGATAAGAGATGAAAAGGTATACGCTGAGCTAATGAATTGAGTTATCCCCGAGATTAAGGCTATCTAAAGCCATCTCACTCTTCTGCCTCACCTGTCTGGGCACGCTCCTGTGTCTGGGCAAAAACTTGCTGGTCACTGGTCACCAATTTTAGCCATATATCAGATGTTAGCAGACAGGCTAATCAGCCATGTTAAAGAATTCTGAAAAAGGTCTTAGCTTAGGATTTTATGACATCAGTGGTCTTGTTATGGTGAAGTTTTTTTTTGCTGGCATCTGTGTTTTCTTCACAAATCTGTTCAGAGCCAAGCGGCTTTGAAGGTAAATATTTTGCTTCATAATACTAATTCGTTTATCTTTATATCATAATAACAAGGTTACATTAATTCATAATAAT
>JAUZTA010000011.1:17309434-17327481 GCA_034780835.1 Ctenochaetus striatus | reverse complement strand
TCATTGTACGATCAGTAATGACCAGAGCTATTCACTCCAACTTCTAAATAGCCGCTGCTAGGCGGTGCCAACGATAACACACCCTCTCTTATAAATAATAATGCATAATGACCAGCATATCTCAGCCCATTTATCCTCTTGTTGCAGGGTTGGGAGCTGTCCAGAGGAGGCGGGAGTGGGCGTGCTCCTGGTTCAGTTTGCTGGAACGTATGCCATGTAATTGCAACAATCTCGCCTGGGATCTTTGTTGCATGTCAACCGTTTTCTATCATTCATTTGTGTTGTCTTTCTATACTCCTAACTAAGGCACCAATGCCATGAAAAAATGGGAGGAAATAGCAGCCGCTGGGACAAAGGAAGATACAAAGAAAAGGGAAAAAGAAGAGCATGTGTCGGCTGTTAGTTTTTTTTTATTTAGCTTCTCCTCAGAAGTCTGGGCCCGTTCTCAGGGCCTCTCTTACACTTGATCCTCTTACATCACAGCAGAGGTCATTTGTTTAAATGTAAAATTTATAGCCAAATATTGAATTGAGTCACTTTATCAAACGTTAGGTTTGTTTCCTGAAGAACCACAAGAGGAAACCAGACTGGACTTAAAATGACCAATTAAAGCAAAAAGCTGATGGATTGGTGGAGGAAGGTCCTGCTGTCACTGGTTGGCAGGAGCTTGGGGTGTTAACTGGGGAATACTTCCTTCCTCTTTACTCTGTGTGTGGTGCGTGCATGCAGTGTGTGTGTGTGTGTGTATGTGTGTGTATATATACATAAACAGACATGCAAATGCGTCAGCAATTACACATGCCTGCTGTGTATGTTTTTAAAATATTCCCTTAAGTAATGATCTCATAAAAGATAATTAATTTCTGATATGTCTGTTTGTTTATGTGTGATGCCTTGTATATTTTTATTGATGAACTGGAGTGCTCCCAAAGTGTAGGTGTGGAAACAGACTGACTGCTCCTTTCCTTCCTCAAGTTTATTTCCTTCAGTTTGCAGGAGAGTTGATGAAAAGGTCCATGGTCATTAAGCTCAAAAAGAAAATACTGTTTTCTCTGCATGGTTTCTAAAAGGAAGAAGTTTTTACAGGTTTTGCTCTATGTGTAAGACAAACTGCAAGGATACAACTATCACATTATTTAGCTAATTATTTTTAATTGTTTGTTGATGATTGAAGCTGACTGTTTGAACTTTTTATTCATTACTAAGCATTTATTGCTTTTAGCTTGTTCTGTTCTTCTTAAAATACCTTCTGCTAGCTTTTTCAACCATATAACTCTAACTTTTATATATTACAACCAATCGGTCATTTTAGCTGTTTAAGCTGTTTGCCCATCATTTAGCCAATTTAAACTGTAAGCTTAAAGCTTAACCATAAACTACCTTAACTTAAACTACATCACTGTTAAAACATTCCACCATTTAGGCCAATTATTAGGTCAATCATATGCTAATGCTAATGATTTAGACTGTTTGTTAGCCAGTTTCCAAAGACTTTGATTTTGTTTATCAACTGGAACGATGCTTCACCATCCACATACTTAGGAGTTTGATATATTTTTAGTCTAGTAAGCTGAAAAAATCCTTTTCTATCATCTACAAGTTGACTCTAAAGTTAAGCTAGTGGAAAACCTAGTTTACATAAGACAGACAGCATAAAATTTGTGAGTAGTGTGTTTTTTAGCGGCACAATGTTGTTTCTGTACCATCTGAAACTTGAACCAAATTGTCAAAATTACTGTGAAATCTTTACTCCTAGTGTTTTATGAGTAATTTGGATAATAGGGATTTTGGTTTCGATGTTGATATGATTGAGAGACATTTGAAAATCCCCCACTTACCCTAACCATAATCACCAATTTGAGGCTAACGTGAATAGCTTTCTCCAGTTGGGAGCTAGTATTTACAGTAAATGTGAATGCAGCATAATTGAGCTTGTGGTCAAAGGGGACTTTCTCCAGACTAAACCTGTAGAAAACTTCTAAACAGGGCAAGACTGCTGTGTGACTTAGCGAGCCAGTTTTAAGCAGAGGTCCAAATCTTCCCCCACAGAGCAGGGAGGTTATTTTAACACTCTGGCACGCGCGTTCCCCGGGTTTCTCTTTGCAGAGGGAATAAGGGAGATGGAGGCAGGAAGCCACTCAGTTGTAAATCATAAAGCTGAGGTGACAATCCATCGTTTTTGTGGTCTGTTTATTGTTTTTTTTCTCCTCTTTTTCTCCCAGGGTCCATTCATGACAAGCCACATCCTAATGTCCAAAATATTTCTCTCTTGTGAATATGCATCCAAACATTGAACTCTACATCTCATTGATCAAAGATGAATCGAAATGCAGTTATTTTCCAATTTCTATTCAGCTCATGAGGATGCTGACTGAGCACATGTGCAAATATGGTGTGGGTTTTGTGTTAAATTCACAATATGACACAGCTCACCTCGGGAAAAAAGGGCACAGCCTGAACACTGTGGTCACATTAGGCAGGAAAAAGTTAGGGAATTAATGGGTAATGATTGTTTTTATGGAAACACTGAAAGGTCATTGTAAAAAGTTTCTTAAATCTGCGTTCATTTTTATCCCAAAGTTTGTTCTGGTTGCTAGGTGGCTTCCAGGACATGGTACAGAGCTGAAGAGGAAAAGGCTTGGTTCTTCCTGAAGCACACCAGCCGCTGGCGATCTTAGCAGGAACTCAGTGAACCTTAAACTTCAGTAGTAATGTAACAAAGCAAACACTCTGAGCCTTAGATTAATGAGGACATCCGGTGTGAGGGCTCTCTGCTGTCAATCAAAACTATGCAACTTAGCTGTTTGAACCGCTGCATCTCGAAAAGAAACAAAAAGTTTTAGACTGTGTAGTGTTTAAAAAGGCCCTCGACTAATTTTCCACATTAAGATCAGTTCTCTTGAAATAGCAATTCAGCCTGTGAAAACATAGTTTCCCAAAGTAACCATAACCCTGATAATTCCAATAACTCTGATTACATCATCAAGGATACGGGAATTGTTTTGCACATTCTTTCAGTGTGTCACAAGTACCCCAGCATTATGGAGGTGGATTACAAAAGTACTGAAGATCCCCTTTATAGTCATTAGCCTTAAGATTTCATGATTTTTTGTTTTATGATTAGCCTTTTTCAGCAATACGAGCAAGTAATATGAAGTAATATATTGAGCAATAATGGCCTTTGCTTACCTGGCTGCATCTGTCAACTTGCATCATGCAAATTTCGCCCAATGAAGCAACTGTGAGAGAAGTCCAAAACCCAACTAACATCAAGCAGCTTCAGCCACAAACTGAAACCAAGTCAAAGAAAGGATTTTTCTCTAAAAAAGGCTCCAAGATGTGCCATGACTTGAAGCTTAGGAGAAGTGAATGGACATGTTGTGCAAGAGTCATCAAAAAAAAAAAGCATGTAGTTTATAAAAGCTTAAAGATTTTCAATCAATCATTACAACACAGTTTAGAAACCTCCCACAGGAACTGCCTCTGAAAATGTTCATTCATATGAAGAGGACATGTGGATGATAAAGAGCACAAACTGTCAACAGGGAGTTAAGAGCTAAAGTCAAGTCTGCTGAACTTTAGGAGCTGCTCTTTCATGGATCAGAAGAAGGTGACAGCAGAGAGGACAGAGACTGCGTTCATTGAGACCCCGAGGTCTTAAGAGGTCTTGTGTTGTGAGGTGATTACCAAACCAAACAAACCTGCGACCCACCCAAGTAGTTGACTAATAACCTCTGGCTATAAACAAATTGACTACTTGTCCTTGTATTGTATTTCTGACAGAAAGTGTTTAAGAGGTGTTGACTGCACTTTTTAAAACACACTTGTTACAATTAGTGACTATATAATCAACCATGATGCCTTGCTAGCCACCCCTGTATCTTCTGCCCTCCACTGCTTAGTGTAACAGGTCTGTTGTTGAGGTATGTTCAGATATTTTTCTGTCACTCTAAAGCATTAAAACCTGCTGTAACAGAGCCCAGGCACTCTGCGGTTGTTGTGCATAGCACTGTAATCTAACATGTACGGTGGGCTCACTGTGCTGAGGTCATTCTTTTCCCCAACTGCCCGCCTAAGTGGGAACCAGATACAAAGTGTTATCTCTGACTCACTATCATGAGAAATTGAGCCTCACTATCTGGGTAAATAAACCACACAGCACATATTCACACACATACACATGTATGCTGTGCTATGGGCCACTCCGTGTTGCCTGAGTTTACATCACACCGGGGTTTTCCTGAGCAGAGAAGGGAGGAAACGGTCTTACGTATGTCTCAGAGCAGGGCCAATCAGGAGAGGAAGGAAGTGACTTTCTACTGTTAAGTGTGAGCGTGTGAAGGAATTGTGGGCCATCTGCTGCACAGTAGTTCAGGTGACCTGGACAAGCGATGAGAGGAGGATGGGAACAGGCGGTCTGCTCTGTCTACATGACCACTCAGACCGGAGGAGTTATGGGAGACTGGAAGGTGGTTTAACCTTCTGCCTTCACTCCCTGTCCGACCAAGAGGTCTGTCTCAATCATATTTTCAAAAACACACAGTGTGCACAGGAAGGCCTGCGATTAATGAATCCCTAGGTTTTCCCTCCTTTGAGCAGATGTGGAGCTCTGGGATATTTATAGTCATGTAGGGACTGGTGTCTGGTAGCCAATGTGTTCTCCTCTCCTCTGTCTATCCTGCTGGATATCCCCTCAAATCCAGTTAAGTGGTTCTCGGTTCTCTCTTAGAGAAGAATTGGCCACTGGGGTGTGTGAGAGATGGAGGCAGGGAACAGGATGATGTAGAAATCCATTATGAAGCAACAGAGACCCTTGGACAGGCTCACCCTGAAGTTATATAGAAAAATAAATATGAAATGGTGACCAGCATCTCCATTTCCTTTTCAAGGCTGGCTTATTATGTCTACTCTTTGTTTGTTTTAAAGTGTTCCAGAGATAAGTGGCAGTTAATGAAAAAAGGAGCCGGGTAATTAGCAGCCGACGTTCCTGATGCCTGATGGGATATTTAGCCCCGGCCCCATTTAATTTACATGTTAATTTAATACTGAAGGCCCCAAAATATTGCAAATGTCAGTAAAACTCTGAGAAACACCCTCTGCAGACTTACTGTATATGTCATTTTAATGAGGATCAAGACTTTATTCAACTATAATTGATCCAGTTGTCAGTTGTTGCCTTTGTCTTCAAGTAAAAAGACCCCTGTGTCGACAGCGCAGCAGGGAGGACGGTACCAGCTAAAGGAGCTTATGCCTCCACTGCAGAGTTGCTTAATGCTTTTTTGGGGGGGAGAGGGGGACGTGGCACAGGGGTTAAGTCGGGTAAGTGACACTGGGGAAGTGTGTTGTGTGTGGGCGTACAAACGGCGCTGTCACTGAGCTGGCTGTGTCGGGTGGCAGCGCAGCAGGGGAGCGGGCTGGGGGTCTGAAGCTGAGCCGTGGAGCGTGTCACTCCCCTGGCCCATTAATCATTCCCAGCCTGCCCTGCTCTAGCGCCTCAATGGGGCTCGATGCGCACGCACTAGGTGGTCCTGATGCCACCCTGAAAGCCCCAGCAGGCAGCTCCTCGTAGACGGACAGTGGACAACAAAGAGTTGAGCATCCACACATACGCATAGACATGTGCATCTATTTCATCTTGGCTCAGCGAACGATAAGGCACCAGAGGAACAAACTTAAACAAACAGCCTAGAAAACAAACAAATTGAACCGTCTGCGCCATTCAGGATCCACTTCCTGCGTCATACGGGGTTGTCTGTTGTGTGTTAATGTGCACTGACAAACAGAGATGTGATTCAAGTAAAAGCACTGCATTAGGTCACAGTGCGCACAAACTCACTGAATAAATGTGTGAATAGTGACTAGAGGTGTAAAGCAAGGGTATGTCCTCAACATGTGTGTATTCAAATTGTATGATTCCAATAACAGAAAACTGAGTCTAAATAAAAGCTTTGTTGGTCTCTGGTAGTTGAGCAGTTGAGACACAAAGAATACCACATAGCAAGTCATTCACTCATTTTTCAACAAAAAAGCTGTGTGATAGTTAATGAATTTAAAAATGGCAGATTTGTATGATGGAATAATTTGATTTTGGATTACAGGGGCCTGTAATTGTGTTGTGTAGGCTGTATTAAGAGGGAAGGAGCAGATAAATTTAAAAATTCTAAAATTCTAATGATCAACCTTGATCAACAGGGAAAATTTTAATCTTTATTAAAAATACCCAAATGGAAAAGTTTATAACTGAAAACTGTAAGGTCAGATTTCATGTATAAACTCCAATGCTTGATCATACAGTGAAGATGATGTGCAGCATCAATCAAACCTGTTCTGCACTGCACAAAGAATCTGAAAAAAAAAACACTACTGAAACTTATTAAGAGCCAAATTCAATATTTATCTGAATGCTGAATTTAAATCTGTCTTTACCTCTGTGTTTTTTCAGCAGTTATATCTTTCACGTTAACATTTTATTAAATATGTATAATTTAAGGCCATGCTGCTGTAGCTACTAACAGTTCTTGCCAGGGGACTGCTTTTTTATATATCTATTCATTTCTTTACATGTAAAAATGCTACCGTTCACTGTATGAATAATGATGACACAATCGGGGCATCAGCACAAACTTAGTGTCATAAAGTGTATATGTGAGTCTCAAGCCAGCTGAGAGATTTATCACCTTTCAGTGAAATGTAATGAATCTCCACGCGTCAAATAAACCCACTGTATTCTGCTTATGATCCGTACTGGTCAAAACTCATGCCGTGATTTCCAACAGCCCATGCGTGACGAATTCGAACATTAAATCAAAGCTAACATATTCCTCTCATAACACAGAGTCACCTCTCCAAACCGCCGTCCACAACACAGCAGAGCAAGTCTTTTCAGTATGCACTTAAAAGCCTGAGTGAAACCTTTCTGGCTCAACCCATCATGTCTGTCTTGAATTATGAGCTCAACAAAACAAAATCCTCAAAACATGCAGCCTTTACAAAGAGTATGCTGGATTGTTACAGAGCATGATTTTTTTTTTTTTTTTTAGATCCCCCAAATGCATCTCTTTGTTTCAGCCTATACAGAGAAACCTCTTACCAAAGTCACATTAGCTTTTGTTGTAAGACAGACTGGGGCAAAAAGAGCCAGGAAGTATTGTACTCTCCCAAAAATGTTGGTCCTTATCTCTGTTAGGTTTGAACAACATCCCAGAAATGTAGGAATTACTCCTACTGAGCATAGCTTTCAAAGTGACAGGAACATACACGCCTAACTGGACGGTCCATAGACGCCCTGTGACACTTTCTTTCTGTGATGAAGTTACGAATAAGATAATGGAATCTCTGTCATGTCTTTTTAAGCAAAACTCTCCCCTTCATGCCATTTATATAACAATTCACGTAGTGTTTTAAACATTTTTACCTCATTTGCTGCTACTTGTGTATATGTATATATATGTATATATACGTTTATGTGACTGTTGACCATTTTCTAAAACATTAAAAAAGACTAATTTTTCTCACTCCCAGCAAGGCGGCCAGTACTCTGTTAATATTATGGTAATTTAAAAATAAAAACATGCAAAGAGCAAATGGAGAACAGCAAATTCAAAACATGACGTGGTTTGACAAAAGTCATCATAAAACAATGTTTTGTAAGGGAGTTTATGAAAAATTAGAAAAGACAGACTGCTGGAAAAAGAAAAAAGTGTGGCTAATGTTTTTTTTTTTGTGTGTGTATTTACTCCAGATTTTTATTTCTATTTTTTATATTGAAGATGGATGATTATTGAACTGTCTTTACAAACACTTGTTTACAATTAAAGCAGTCATATGTTAGCTCATATTTGGAAATGTATCCATGGTTATGCGAATAAAGCTGATGTTTACTGGCTAAAACATGTAAAACAACCAGTTGAAGTGCATAAAACTGCAAGTAATAACAAAGAAAATTCTGTTTTCTGACAAATTTCACTCTTTGTGGATATGAACCACAGAAAAGACCTTAGCTTAAGGCTGATATGTTACACAGGCAAATCACTGTGATTGATTTGCAAAATACTTTGTAATGACAAATTTTTCCCTAATCCCTGTGGGTAAGATCTCCCACTAAGTTCATCTCCAGTTTTCTGTTGCGTGTCAGTTTGTCATCAGAGGAAAGGTCATGTGAGCCAGAATGGTTTCAGATATTCAGTCAAGCACTATAGTTAGATACTCATAACAAGATGCTCGCAAGAAAAACACACTAATTATATTTTTAAAACTGACTGGTTTCATGTATGTAAGTATAACTTCAACCTGCCACAGCTTTCTCTGAACTCCCATTGGTCAGACTTTTCCTCCTCAGAGCCTCAGAGCCAGACTCAGGCATTGACGTGTTCTGGATGACTGAGATTCGTCAGTCCATCTAATTTTTCTCCTGATGGGATTTTCAAAGGACATTTCATGCTGATGTAAAGCAAAAAAAAGTTCCTAAATGTCTGCTAACCTCAACACACCTGTTTCCTGTTAATCACTCCAGCTTTTGTGTTTTTTTCACTCTTGATATATATTTGCATATTTGCCTTTTTTCCCATTTTATTCTCATCACTTCAATAACTATTCCCATGCTATCTGGGTATTTGCCTTTTGCCATGAATGTTTTACATTCAGGTCTTTGTGTTATTTTACTTCATATCTGAAGGCTGTAGTATTGTCATATGGACCGCAATGCCTTTTTATGCCACTAACAAGCCACAACAAGAGCAAGATGCAGTCACATTTATGTGTTTTAATTTTTATGTTTTCTTTCATTAGTCATCCCTCAGTGAAATATGTAATGTGTTTTTCCCTGTATTGTGAAATCCTGTCTTTGAATGTTTACTGGTTATCAGGAAATTTGCATCTGTCATGTTTAATTTATCCCCAACAGCAGAAATTTCAAGCAAAGTCAGAAGTCAGAGCTTGAGGAGCTGGTGAGGACTCTGTGCCTTTCTCATGGACACTTCAAAATGAAACATACTTTACTTCGTATTGAACTAAGGCTTTGTTTGTGAGCAAAAACCGCCTTCCTTTTTATTCTACAGTACATCATAACCCTTGATTAGGATACAATACCTTCCCACACCGCCTGTTTTCAGTCTCAAACTGTTTTTGTTAAGGAAATGTATTTTAACTTAAGAGCCATCAAAACAGAAGTCAGCAAAACAAAAACAGCCCAACAAATAGCCACGTCCTCTGGCTATTGTTGACTAAATACATGTGAGAAATCAAAACCCTGAAATGTGTCTCAGCTTACAAATCAAACAGAAGTGGCTGAGTGTCCCCTGGCAGTGGCACACAGTGGTGGGCCAGGGAGGAGAGAGGGAGGAGAGCGAAGCAGCCAAAATACCAGAGAGCGAGTGAGACAGTGCAACTTCTATTACAAGAATATCTATGACATCATGCTTTACAGAAATTCTTCTCTCCCGACACATGGGTTGCTGCTGTGGATCTAAAATGAGACCCAGATGGTGAGCAGGCCTGGCCTGGCCCAACCTGGCAACCCGCAGGGGGGGGAGCAGGCGGCACATTCACTGTCAGCAGAAACAGTGTCAATGGTCCCCAGCAGCCACATGGACAGCGACTGGTCCAGCACAGAGACGCTGTCAGCCAGCATCCCTGAAAGCATCTTGCGATTCGAATCATTGAACGTAAAACAAACAGAAAAACTGTCCTTAGATGTGGCATGGCTCTATAAAAAAACAGACTGTGATAAATCTGGTGTCCTTGTACTGTAAGTCCTTGCACTGGTTTCCTCCTGCCTGCACCAGCGTTTCCTCTCTCTCTCAGCTGCTGTCATGCAAGTAGGTTGCAGTTCTATGACACAAATTACACTGTTTATTCATAGCACTCTTGACTGGTTTGATGTGTTGAGACAAGTGATTCACAACCAGGAATACAACTCTTGAGCAGCTAAACTGACATGAAAAAACATTCATTAGAATTTTATTTATTACACCTGCAACATCTGAAAATTGTGTTGAGACTGAGAGTGTATGAAAAAAATTGCCAGCAACCAAGCCTACAAGTATAAACACTGAGCAAAAAGTAAGATACATGGCTGCTAAAAAGTAATGGAGAGAAAGTTGAAACAAGTAGCTAAAAGAAGCCTTTGGGTAAAGGTTAAGACAGTCTATTTGAAATAATAAATAAATGTCTAAAAAAGTTAGCTGAACCTGATGGAGCTCAGCTTAAACCGTTGATAGTAGCTGATAGTAACAGATCAAAGGCTAAAATGATGAAGCTTAAAGTAATGGATTACTTGTTAAAACAGTTAGCTTAAATAGTAATGGATTAGTGGTTATAACAGTTGTTTTAAGTTATTAATTAATGGCTAAAATAGTTATTCAAAAGTAAAGGATAATGACTAAAACAGTTGCCAAATGGAATGGAATGAAAACTTAAAGTGTCGGCTAAAAGTAATGAAAAAATGTCTGGAAAATTTAGCTAATCCTAATGAATAAATACCTAAAAATGTTAGTTAAATGTAATGGATGATTGGAAAAAATAGTAGCTAAAAGATATGTATAAATGGCAAAAAACTCAGCTAAAAGTAATGGGAAAATAGATAAAAAATGGTTTCCTCAAATTAATGGATAAATGACCAAAAGAGTAAGCTAAACAAAATAAATAAATGGCCAAAAAAGTTGGTTTAAAATGAGGGATAAATGGTCAAATTCTATGTCATCAACTATTCAACAAATTGTGCAGGTGCAAACTTTAAAGCATCAACCTAAACATTTAAAATTCAATCAACAATTTCCACTTTTTACATGTGTGACAGCACATCAAACAGTGTTAAACATATTGAACATCATTTTAAAATTCGAATGAACAAATTTGGAACACAACAATAAAAGATAGGTCTCCTAGTGTTTACCTGACAAGGTTTTAGGGCTGTGACACATAAAAAGAGGTCTGGTCCAGACTCATACATGATTTGGGTTTTAATTTAAAAAGAACATCCCTTTGCATTTTGTGCTCACGATTCCCTTTCACCATATTAATCATCAAATCTGCTGGTTCTTAAAAAAAAATTCAGTGTATTTATACTCTGCGCTCTATTTTTAGAGCTGTTGGAGAGAATACCAGTGTGTGCTGCACAGACTGGGAGCAGAGCCAAGAGGCAATTGATACAATCATATTCCTATTCAGCTACCTTGTGGGTGGCAAACATGTCGGCTCTTCCTAAGAAAGATTTGTGTGTAGGTTTTTGCACAGAGCACAAAGCGAAATGCTTTCTAGTAGGACTGGTAGTAACTGACCTTGCGATCAAAGTTTCACAGATTCACGAGACAGGATGTGTCTCTTTTAAATTTTCTTTTAAAATTCGATAAATGCGTGTCAAAAATGAAAACAGATCAGTCATGGTGAAAGTTGCCTCTAAAAGCACATCAAAAGTGTAAGGAAACAAAAACGGACTGAACCTCAGCTGCCTCTCGGGCATGATAAAACAGAACATCTCATGGCAGAATGACAGCAAAAACAAAGCTGAAATTGAACAAACGTGTAAAATTACACATATGAGTGACTATAAGGCTACCATTTTCAACTTGCCTCAAAACCCACTTGGCAAGCAGTAGTTTCCCACAGTTCCCTTCACAGCCCATCAGTCAGGCCGCAGAGGAGTGGGGGCCTGACTGTCAAGGGTCAGTGCTACGCTGAACATGGAGGGAATATGAAGCAGCTGCCCGGGACAGGAGAGCTTGACGTGTCACCATATGTGTGTGTGTGCGTGTGTTTTTTCAACCTTATTCGTTCCTTTACACAATCGATTATGGGCCGTGGTTAAACTTTATCATGCATCATATCAAACACATGTAGAGCTTTTCATTTGCAAGTTTAATGCAGCAGAGGTTCAGAAATGTTTAAAGGGGGGGGTTCACATTTTTAAACTTAGACTTACTCACATTTAAGCTCTGATTCTTAGCAACAATAGAGTGTCCATAACAATGTATAAATAAATTAATGCCGAATAAGTATCTCCTACAAATACGAGACAATATAAACTATAACCAGGCCTCTGGACACTTACATCTAAAAGACAACCCACACATTTGCGTCTCTTTGTAGTTCCTTAGTTTCTTTTTGTGGTTATTTATGTCTTGTTTTGGTCATCTGTCATCTCTTTGTGGTCATTTTATTGTCGTTTTGTGTCTCGTCATAGTCATTTTGCCTTTCCATGTGGCTGTTTTTGTCTTTTTCTGGTCATTTTGTTTATATTTATATTCATTTTGCATCACTTGCGGTACTTTTTCATCTCTTTTTGTTATTTTTCATCTCTTTATGTTTGATTCCATCTCTGCTTTGAGTCCAGGGGCTCCATCAATCCATGGTACTAACCTATAACCATCTGACTCTGGTGGGTGGCCGGTCAGATTCCATGGGTGCCACCCCTGGTCACCCGTCAAGCTGGTTTTATGGACAAATTTGTCAGTCACGCAATTCCGGCCGATAGAAATGTGAAAGCTGCTGCTGCCAACATAAATGCCTCTTGACAAAATGATGGCAAACTCCTACACAAAGTCATGGGAAATTGACTTTGTCTTACTGCTGTGATGCCTGCTGCCAGCGAATGAAACCAACTTCTCTCCCGTTACCACACCTCTCTTTCTCTCTCTTCTCTCAATATGTGAGAGTCTCACAGCGGGCAGGAGAAGTCCAGACAGATCATTAGCACCAAACACTCTGCATCCCCACTGCCAGACCATATGGACCCACTGCTCAATAGAGGCAACCCCTCCCCTGGGTCTTCTTCTTTTATGCTAAGGTGTCAGGCCACCCTTATTATTTCCCCTTAGGAAGACAAGCTCAGGCTGGCTTTTCTGCAGTTTTATCTGATGACACCGCTTACACAAAAAGCGAGATGGTGAACGGGGGCGCCTCCCACTGACAGTGAGATGGATGTCACAAGTGACAAGCTTTTGTTTTAGTAAAATACACTGAGATGCTGGCTTTGCAGAGGCAAAAGGCGGAGGCCAAGGGGAACAACTTGTTCACTTGTTCCGTTTGGTTGAGCAAACCATGGCACTGTAGGAACTTGTTGCTTTTCCAGGTTTGTTTTGCTGTAGCTCAAGGGGACCTAAGCTGTTTATAGAAGCCCCCCCCCCAGCTCAGCTGAAAATAAGCATCACAGCAAATACACTTACTCTCTGCTGCAGGAATCAAAACTCAGATGTGGCTTCAAATTACCTCGTGCTTTGTCCTCCTCTCTGAATAGTTCACTGGCTCTAAAGTAGCAGTTTATACTCTACGTGCCAAAAATGTCAATAAAACCGCCTTAATCTCCCATCCAATCTGTAATAGCACCTGCTTATGGAAACACAACACGCCTCTGCAGTCTATCTGTGCAGCTGCAATGTTTCCTTCCTACTAAACCGCGACTACAGTCGGAAACACGGGTCACAACGCAATTACGCGTTCGGGCAGGCGCACTTTGTTTGTTGAAATGACTTCCTGCCCTTTCTTTTCCTCTGAATGTTGATAAAAATCGAAGGTTAACAAACTACAGACGTTTGTTGTGCTACTTAACAAAATATGCAGGCACTGAAACAAGTGAAACAACACTCGAACTATTTATTTTGTCTCGACACACAGGGGAAACGGTGGTGTTATTGGTTTGAAATGTTTATTATAGGCTAAGTCCGCTGCATTCCTTAAACACGACGATTTTTATAAATGTAATATCAATTTTTGTTACAAAACTGAATTCCCGAATTAACAATAATTTTAAAAGTATTTGAAGGCAATTCGGATGTAAATTATACTGAATCTATTTGCATAAATAGAATGGATTTTATGTAAATGCAAATCACGTTTTTCTGTGCTTGTGTTAACCACTTTGTTTTGGACGTTTAAAACATTGTAACAACACAATCAGTGACACAGTTTTTAAGGAAACAGTCTATCAGTTTAATTTAATTGAAGTGTTTAATTTACCTCGATAGTCTCAGATCTGGATGGTCCTTTTACTGTTACGGTTCTTTTACTGTTACGGTTGTGAGATTTCAGCTCGAGGCCTTCTTCACACTTTCTGTCCCACCAGGATTTAGTTTGCCACAACCAAATTAAAAACTCAAGTTGGTCAGATCATCACCTATTAATCCGTGCCTTTCACAAACATTTCTTTAGAACAAAATTAAGAAGATTAGGCCCACTTTTTCCCTCGAGAGTTGCTTCTGTATTTCATTTTCAATAATAAAAAAAAGTGAACGCAAAATTTATAAACGAATAAACATCAGGCTGTGTCATTTTTGTGCGTAAAGATCTACAATCATCAGCGAAAATTACTGATTTGTAACAGCAACTTTTATATGAATCGAATAATGTGATGAAGCAAGGAATTTTTTTTTTTTTTTCTGACGTTATTCCACAGTGAAGGACAAAACGTGGCTCGACTTACCGACACACTCGTTGGCCTCTCTGGCCGTGGCGCGCTGCCATGGTCGGTCGTAGTGGAAAGGTTTGCACCTGTCGCACTCTGGTCCCGCCGTGTTGTGTTTGCACTCACAAACCAGATTCCCCTCTCTGTCCTTGACGCATTTTGAAGCGTGTCCGTTGCACTTGCACCGTCCTCCGACCTGCAGGTCCGACACTGCGTAAAAGTAGGAGTCTCGGGCCAGCTCCGAGTCGTCCTCGTTCTCGTCCCCGAAAGTATGCAGCCGGCTGAAGATCACCTTGATGTCGGTGGCCGTCACCCAGTCCTGCAGCACCGGGGAGTTGTCGAAGTCGTGCGCCGACGGTCTGCCGTCCAGGGTGCTGAAGGCGATGAGCCCACCTGTCAGAGGGTGCATGTCCGTGTGGGAGTCCGTGCAGATGGCTTCTTGCTCGTTCTGCTTGGTAATTGCTGCCTTATTCTGCCGGTTGTACATTTTCTTGCACTGAGTGGAATAATACTGAAACGGCACCCATGACTTGCCGTAGTCCATGGACTTATAGATCGCCATGGACTCAGGTCGAGGTGAGCAAAACTGCAGGCTCACGTAGGTGACCTCAAACTTTTTACCGAGCGACAAGGTGAGGGTGACGTTCTGCGGATACTGCACGTAGTTTTCAGACTGCCAGCAGGTGAGGTTGTGAGGGTTGTTCAGGTCTGTTAGATACGCAGGTGGATGGGACTTCTTTGGGTCCCCTGCGTCGCACGTGTGACAGTCCCTCGCCCTCTCCTCGCCCTTCTCGGTCACCACGCAGTACCTGGCCGCGGGGTTGCCACAGGTGCTGGACACGCGGACGTCCTTACCAAACGCGGAGTTGACGAAGTCGGGGATGCATCTGCGAGGGTTCCCGTTTTCATCATAGCACGGGTCTGGAGGGGAAGACTGTGCAGCAAACATGCTGAGCCCGTATCCTCCAAAGACCCCCTTGGTGAGCGCAGAGACGGTCACCAAGGTGACCCAAACCTCCAAAATCCTTTGCATTGTAATCCGTGCACCGCAGGGACTGTAGCGCTGAAATGTGATGGAGACAATATTGTTAGAAAATATAACACTAGAATGAACTCTGACAAAATCAAGACAAGTCTGGAAAAATACAGTAAATGATGCTCAGATATGGGAAACTTGGAAGTAACATACTAAGATAAATGTGGCTAAAATATTCTTACGAGGCAAATAAAACTCCACCCAGGACACTACCTCCAAATAAACTGCTCAGTTTGAAAGTGAAGCACAACTCCTAAGAATCTGGAGAACAACCTTTCCCGTTTACGCACCAAAAACTACTGCTACAGCCTAGTACTTCAGCCCCTTCTCCGCTCTTTGAAATCCCTAAATAAAAATAAGATATGGCAAAAGCCCAGCTGGCTCTGAGTCTCCCTCTGCCTCCGTCTGTCCACTCAGTCACACCTCTGCCCACCTCTATCTCTGTCTGTCCCATTCCCTCTCTGTTACAATAGAAATAAGGGGGTCCACTCATTCAGGAGCGAGGAGTCGGAGCCTTTTGAGGGTCTCTGCGGAGGAAGAGAGAGCGGCGACATCTTCCGGCAGACTATTTGGACTACATGTTAAAAAAAGGCGACTCGTCCACATTACTTGGGGAATATGAGGAAATATGACATAGTAAAATGTGGTGATTTAAAGACAAAAAACAAACAAACAACTGAGTAACATATTTATTTATAGATTTTGTAATCTGACCTCAGGACACGTCAATTTTTTATATAAGTAATTTTCATTTTGTCATATTTTGTTTATTAATGCACATTTTCCTACAGTATATGCATTTTAATGTTGTTGAACAGTTTCCTGAAAGACAAAATGTCCATCTAAAACAAAGGAAAGCATATCATATTAATCCTTAACTGGGAGGGAATACAGAAAATCCAACAGTCATTACTATATTTACAATTCTATGATATTTTCCATGCACTTTGGCTCTTGTAAAGTACAGTTCTTATGCGGAGGTCATGTTATTACTGTGTACAGTATGCACACAGTTGATCTCTGGTTCAAACCATCCTATGGAAGTGCAATGATAAATGGCAGTGTGATGAATGTTCCTGTGACAGGAGCTGACTCCTAACAGGGGACCTCATTACTGGACCATATAGGACCTGTACATCATAAAAGTTGTACTTTATATTTTGACTCATAAATTAAGATTGGGTCAAGTGATTTGAAGCAGATTTTTGGTCACATTCACTGCACTTGGTGCTAAAATATCACATATGGAACCCACAAACAACTTTTCATTTTACAGGATGCGCCAGGAGAAGCCGCAGATGAGCCAGTTCATTAAATTGATGTCAGACATCTATGTAAACTTTTATTCAAAGGAAATCTTTGTAGATAGCTAAAAAGCTTGAAACCTGTGAGACTTTCTTGTTTTTGTGCGATTTTAAAGATTGAAGATAATGTTCATTTTATTTTCTTGTTCTTTCAATAATGATTTAAAGGTTTTCACAATTTTTTTGTGCATTATTAATTATAAATGGGTGAAACATTAAAACTTAAGTAGTATTTTAGGATGTTTTAATCTAATAATGCTAAACTTAACCATGGTCTGTAATTGTTTTTTCACATGCATTACAGGCATTTTTTCTGCATCCTGGTGCCCCATCACATGCAGTCAATGCTATTTTATTTAAAAGTGTTTTCATCCCTGCTGTTTAATCAGCCTGAGTGATCCAGTGGTCATAATGTTTGTCATTCATTAATCAATTTAACTTTCCAAGCTGGTGCAATCGTATCTCTTATCAGACCTCAGAAAACTCCTCCAGAGCCACAACGGACTGTAGTTGGAGTAATTTTGCTCACAGTGCAAATACCTTTACATTTATGCAAAATTGATGGGGTTCCCCTTTAGCACAACCTGAATGTACCTCACAGGCTCTCAGAAAGAGTGTGTTACACTGAGGTTAAGTTGCAGATGGTTAAATGGACCATAAGCTTTCTCATAAGATATGCCAATATGATATTTTTAATGCAACTTTATTGTTTTTATGTTACGCTTATTAATCTAGCAATCATTTTGGGAATTTTAAATAAAGACTGAAACTAATCTATAATGATGAAGCTCATAAAAATTATCAAAACAAAATTAGAGCAACAAAGGTTTTTTGATAATTGGCTTCTTGACAATGCAGTCTTAGAGGATTTCTCTGGATTGAAGTGTAAAGGAAATGTTCAGGTTTCTTGTGTTTCAAAGCAAATCACCTTGCAAAATTACCTTTTGAAGACACCTGACAAAAAAAGCCTAATTTATTCATACTGCATATTATACTGTATGACCCTTCTATTTAAAAATGACATTTAATTTGTATTTTAAATGCATTTATTCATTTTAAAAGTGTGAAATATATATGTCATATATGAGATTTTGTGATTATCAGGTATTGCAGCCTGCACATGCTCATGTCCATTATTGGACTGCTATTACTACCTGTTCATTTACACTAGGGATAGCTCGATACCACTTTTTCACATACTGATCTGATACCGATACTGCAGCCTTGAGTATCAGCCGATACCGATCCAATTCTTTTTGTCACTCTAAAAGTTGTTAATAATAGGTGGATGTAATTTGCTTGATACTGACAT
>JAUZTA010000011.1:17233152-17255827 GCA_034780835.1 Ctenochaetus striatus | reverse complement strand
TAAATGACCAAAATTCAAGAGTGTCTAATGTCAGATCAATATGTTTCTGCACTCTGCCAAGAAATCAGTCTGGTTTGCATGTGTGGCTTTAGCTCTCTTCCTCCTCCAGCGGCACTGCTGCAGTGTTTTTAAGTTCATATTTTATGACCTCTGAGATACGTTGGCTTCGTTAGAAAGTTTAATTTCTCCTAATGTTGTACCTTGGCTATGCATAACTCCCCCCCAGGGAAGGAAATGAAAGCCTCTCCTTGCAACGGTGTGGTCTTATTAAGATTAATGCGAGCTGTGGCCAGAGATTTACGTAGTCTGGAGGGTTGAGTGTAAATTTGGATACAATCGGTCAGTGTGTGTGTACCGATATGTGTGTGTGTGCATCTTTGTATTTTCTGACTGGCTGTTTTTTTATATTTGTGCATGTTTGCACAAGAAAGTGAGGTCATAAGTTTGTGGCAAACACACTCCTTCAGTTCTTTGTCTGCTTTGCCCAAAGTTTATGTTTTTGTCCACTTTATTACCCTCACGACGAAAAAAACCTGCTGTGTTGAGTTTGACATTCAACTGTATGTGTGTCTGTGTTTTATATACTTTTATGAGATGTATATGTTTGACCACATCTATGTGTAATTTTAATGAATTATCATCATCTGGTGCATGTGTATGTTTTGTGTGGGATTCAGGCTTCTCCCAGACCAGACGGTGTTCTCCAGCGTGATCTGGCTGTTGCATTCGGTGCAGGAGCAGGGTGGCTGTGCCCTGCCTTGCTCCGTGCTCCGCTCTGCCCTCTACCTGTTGGCTGTGACACAAGACAAGAGCCCCGACCTCTGTGGGGTAACTAAGATCAGTTTAAGCAAAAGACACCCTGTAATGTAAAGGCGGCACAATAGATGTACAGTCTTAAGGTAAAGGTTAAGAAAAATCTAAACTGCTGTAATGTTTTTTAGAAAACTTTAATGAAAATGTTTTAAATTTGCCTTATTTGAGTATTTTTAACTGTTTTAACTTATATCTTTTTTTCGTTGCAAGCTTACCATAATGTAATTTGAGACAATAGCCTATTTCAGTTTTTAAGTTTTCTGTTTTATTTTCTGTTTAGAAAGCTCGCCTAACAACGATAACAGTATGGAAATTAATTCTCAAATTATATTCACTGAGACAGGCCTGCCTACATTGTCAGAATTTCTGAAGGAGTTCAATTCTATGTTTGTCCTGTGCACAGAGACAACAACTCTACTGGAGCAAGAGCATTGCTTTTAATATGTGAACTGTTAATGTGGAGTTCTTCAAGGAATGCCCAGATTCATAGGTTGACGGCTATTATTGATGCTTTGATTAAAAACCAATATTTTGCTGCTGATGAATCAGTAGCAATGAATGTTAATTATAGTTCACCACTTTTCTAGAGCTGCACAGAGCTAATAACATTTTTCCCAAAAAATTGTTCTTTGCTTTAGGTTAAAAAATCATTACTTGCCGAAACCTTGTCCTCAGCCTTTTTGAGAGCACTTAATAGTTTACACTTTATGTTGACTATGAATAGAATAAAGCGATAGCTCACAGGGAGCTTCCTGCTGTGACTGAAAGCTCTGCCTCAGTCGGGTCTGAAAGCGGTTTTTCACATTTTTGTTTTGAAGAACATCATTTTAGAAACTACACACTTTTAAATTTGTGTGTGTCAGCTCATCTGAAAACCTTTTCAATCTTTCTTTACCAACCTACTCAAGGCTCCTTTTAACTGCCTCAGCAAGGCACTCTCCTCCTGTCAAAGCTTCCCTTCACTCTACATTCACCATCCTGCACTTCTCCACTTCATCTGTCGTTATCCGGAGCTAGCAGAGAAATTTGGACCCCTGGTCTTGGAACTTTGGTTGACCAAGCAAGCACAGCACACAGAAACAGAGCAGAGCATGGTAAGGAGGCAGTTGCCTGTCGTCTCTCTCAGACTCACCAGTATGGAAATAATAGAAATAAATATAAATATAAAAATAATTTTACCGACTTGATTGAACACACTTATCTTCTTTCTCTCAAAAATGTTTTACTAATTATTTTTTCTCTTACAGAGTTAGAGATAGGGTGCATTAGAGTGCGTTTTGTAATTCACTTTGAACCGTCACAAATTAAACTGAGAATTCATGAATAGGTTTTCGGATCTTATCCTTGAGTGCAGGCAGACACACAGGAGAAAGGAGAGCAAAGAGGAAGCAGTGCAGAGGAGACACAGGACCAGGAGCCAGACACAGAAACTATGGAGCTACTCACTCTGATGGAGAAGTACCCAGCTGTCATACTGACCCTCCTGGTGAGAACCAGAAACCCCATCCAGGAGCTTCAGCTTACAAATTGTCCATGTGTTGTGATGTTTTACACTCATGTACTATGATTTGTTGAAATCACATGTTTGTCTCAAACCTGCATTGGGTACCTTCTGGCTTTCGTGTAAGGACACTGCTGGTACTACTACAAAAAAGATATTCTAAATTAATCGGCCTTGAAGGTTATGTCCATCTCTCTGTTTGTCTTTCTGCCTGTATGACTGCAGGACATGGTTATCACCAAGGATGCCCCCCTGGCAGGGCGAGCACTGGGAGTGCTGGAAGTTCTTTTGCGTAGTGAAAGAGAGTATGAGGCTGATATGTGTGCCAGTCTCAGGCCGGCCCTGCTCCAAGCGTTACAGAGGCTCAGTATGGAGAACATGGACCATGAGTTTGGACAGGGACCCACTGCTCAGGGTAAGAGACATAAATTCACAGAAAAAGAGCACACAGAATGCCTGTTGCATTTCAAATAGAAAACTTCTTCAAGAAAAGCAGAGTTCAAGACTTGCAGAGTTCAGTGCTACCATCCCGTGGTTTATACTGAATGAGCTGTGCCATAATGTAACAAAATAAAGTGTAACAGTGTAAGAATTTGTTGAATTCAAATCAAACAGGTATTTTTATCTAACAAGCCTTATGAACAGGTAATAAACATTGAAGCAACAGCTTTCATTTACACTTCTACTGGGAAATGCAAAATGACAGACACAGTCAAATGCTTAATGACAGCCTCATGCACTTGCAACACAATGAGACACTAATTGTTTCTTACTAATAAAATAATGTATCTCAATTAGAGTTTTGATTGTGTCATTTGAGATTCCAACTTCTGTTAACAAGTCATTCTTCAAGTAGATCTAACTGTTAACAACAGCATCTCTATTGTTTGAGAGGTGGCATCTGTGCATATCGAGTACAACACCACCAATGCATGCATACATAAATGCATAACTGTACAGACTCACAGTCACATGCAAACACAGACCTGTTGGTTCTTTAGGAATCCATGAATTTGGAAATTGAGTGTCTCATTTAGTATTTACAAAAACCTGAGTGAAAATAAATGTTTCCAACTCGTAGAAAAACCTAATTGAAAATTGATCTCTTGGATACTACCATTGCTCAGGACTGTGTGGGTGTGGCAGATCACGTTTTAATTGACCCCTCCTTGGATCTCATCGTTGTCAACTGTCACTCCACCACATAACAGCCATCGAGTAAAGCAGGGGTGGGTGCACCCAGAGACAGCACTAATATGCATGACTCCGACTGGTAGTAAAGAGACAGGGACAGATTGATAAACAGGCAGATAGATAGAGGGGTAGATAACATTTTATCTTTTTGCTAACATAACTTTTATGTTGTCTGTCTGCTGAGCTGAGGGGAAATGTTCTTTTGCCTAAAATATATCATTAGTTCTCACCTTTTTAATCTTAGTTTTTCTACGAAAGTCAGCATTCGCAAACTCCATTTAAGATGAATGCCACCTGCTTTAGTTGGACACCTCGGTGTATCTCATTAAAGCACAGATACAGTCACTTACACTTGATAGATGGAGGTAAAAGTGGCCGTTTACTCCTGTGAGTTTACCTTATTGATGCAGCAGACGTTCTGTTTCCTTCCTCTGCATGTTTCTGTCTCAGTCTTACATATTAAAAATTCTGTAGCAATTTAAAGCTTTTAATGAAATTTTCTGTCCCCTGCTCAATACAAGCACTAACACACAATACACACATAAACAAACACAAGCTCATGCACATGAACACACACACGCACACAGGTGCATCCAGCTGGCTGCCACCCTGTGAAATGTAACAGAAACAAATGCATATTGATAGTCTTTTATCTCTCCTCACAGCAAACACTGAAAGAGTTACTTAATTAAATCTCAGCTTTAGCAGCAGTAGCAGCAGCCACAACTGGGCTTTTTTGGTCTCAGACGCCCATCTCTTTATATTGACTCGAAAATCATTTTTGATAAAGAAAAGCTGTTTTTGTCTGAATGTCTCTACACAGAGTTCTCACTGCATAGTAAACCTCACACCTGATAACAAAAAATTAGTTGTCAGGAAGATGTTTTAAATATTGGACTGCATAAGAAACAATAAGAATACTTGAGAAACAAATTTTCGTGTGACAAAATAATAAAAGACAGTGTTTCTTCTCGGTAAACTTTATTTTTTGGGGGGTGAAGGACGCAAGGCTGTGCTGGTGGGTTTATTGGAATAGAAAAATTGGAACAGAATAAACTAGAGGAGTATTATTGCAAAAGCGATATTTCAAAATTCAATGTTTGCTCATTTTGATTTTGATGTTGCACTAAACATACGTCTCCGACTCCAGTTTGGGTCACGGTTAGTCAAACTTTATTATCTTCTTAGCTGTGTGAGCATGGAAAATCCACACCTTCGGCATAGAAAAAAGTAGTCAAGACTCAGGACAGTGAAATGCATATAAGATTTCGGAGTTTGCGCTGCCTGGTAGGGGAAACACTGTGTCAACACAATCATAAAATACAGCATGAATCTAATAAAAGACAAATAAAGCATAAAAGCCAAAGCCAACTGAGGTCCACTTGAATGTCACTTGGCATGAAAATGCTAACCACCCCTCATCCCCTGACCCCACATGCGCCTACTAAAAAACATTCATCATCTCAATACATTTTTACTGAAAAATCGCTTGATAATGATCGCCGCTCTACAGGGGCGCCCCTATACGTAAACATTTATTTCTACTCACAACATCTATTCAGCAATATGCAATTATTAACAGGTCAATTTAACACAGTGATCTCTTGCAGTGTAATGAAAAGCACTTAGTGTAATTATTCTCATGTGTTGGACCATTTGAAAGAATATCTTGTCGATGTATTCCAGCCGTTCACCCTGGAAACATTTTCTCTGTGATGGTTCTACAAACTGTTCAAATTGCACTTCATTACAAACTTAGATTGAAGGCAGGCTGTTTAAGGTTGCATTAGGAGATAGTGAAGTTCTGCAAACATGCAATATAGATAACTGTGAAGTCACTACAGAGGTTCATTCTCTTTTCTGTGTCTTTCTTTTTTTAAATATCAGCTTGAGCTGACAGTTGATTGGTCGCCACATAAGAATGCTTGAAGCATCCAGAAATGCTATTGTATGACGGTTGCTGAAGAGTTGGTTTATACATAGTACTCATGACATGTGATGGTGGTGATTTCTTTTAACGAAAATGAAGCTTGATTGAATTGCTATCACATAGTCTCTCCTAAAACTTGGTCGTTTTTAAATTGTTTTGAAATGGCAAAACCGTTCCCAGAACACTGTCACTTTTGACTTATGCAGGAAGAGGAGAAACATTAATCCTCTGTTAAAACAAATCCTCCCAGCTTCATTTATCAGCGCTGACTGGGAAGTGAGATACTTACTTGTTAAATGACTCTCCCGAATGAAGCCCATTATATTGTTTTTTTGTTTGTTGGTTGGTTTATTTGTTTTTTAAACATGCACAAATATCAGTGTGCATAGGGTTATGACCTTAACCTTAACTTTATTAATTTGGGGATATGAACTAAGCATAAATACTGGCAGGTTAACTCAAATTTAGGTCAAACTTTGATGTCATTTGTGACCTATTGTGTTTACTTAGGAATATATTGTTTGTTAAATTATCTCATACAATCAGTACACATTTGGAAACACAAACAGCTGTGCTTCCTGCTTACTCTCTGCTAAAGAATGTGTCAAATCATCAGACAAAACTCTTCTTGAAAAAGAATATTACAATTAATTCCAGTTTCCTCCGAGCCAATAATATGAAAACAGTTTAAGCGATTTAGCACAACAATAACACACTGTGATTATGCACTATGTTACAATTTCAGTGGAAGTTAATGAGTGTTGATGTTAGTTACTGCTAATTAAATTAATAACTGCAACTCTTAAGAATATGAAAGCTTTTAATGTTCTTAATGTTTTAAAGCACTGAATAACCTTTTAAAATATTAGATGTAACATCGTAGCAACAATTACAGTACATTTCCTTTATACAGGTCTAAATACAGTCTACTTAATATATAGGGAAACCTAGTTTAATGGAAGCACAGGGGTGTATGGCAGTATAAAGAATGACATGAAACTCTTCACATTCTGGGATTTGAATTTGTGTCACTTGGTTGAAACCACAAATCCTACCTGCCAGACCATATGGGACTTTGGCATTAAAAGCACTCTACTCTAGTTTTGTGTCTTGAATTCACAAATCCTCCCCGGCCAAAGACGAGGACACAGGACCGCTATGTATGAGGCTTTGACTATAATAAACAAACCAGAGAACAAAGAGCAAACGTCAAAATGTACCCTTGATTGCAGGGTAGGAAGCCCAACATAATTTATTATGTTGGCTAACTAGCTGGTATAGTTGCCATGTAAATATGAGTTCTGCTAACTGAACTTTCTCCCCTTTCATCACTTACTTTAATAACCACGGCACAAAACTTACTTTTTCTGTACAGGCTATTCACATCGTACTGCAGATGTAAATAGTCTCTCAGCAGTGTCTCTTGACTCGCCTCCTACTGCTCCCATGCAGAAAGGTTAACAATGGATACTGTGAATAATTCTCAGTATACTTCTGTCATTGCTGATCATTACTTTGGTTTCTCTGAAACAGTTTTGATCCTGTCAGAATTTTGTAAAAAATGAGTCCCTTGTTGGATTATAGACTCTCTACATACCAAGATAATGTATTTTTCCATGTTTTTCATTTTTCAGTGAAACTATATGAGGAGAGTGTTGGCTTGATTCTTGCAAAATCAGACGTGGTCTTGTCCAAATAAGGTGGTGGGGCATGTATACTTTAGGTCTAAGGGTTCAATTCCCAGACGTACTGTACATCGTGGCATGCATATCTGGTGCTATAATGTGCTCTTGGTTGAGGTGTCTACCAGATGGTGTTTTAATGTCTGTATACTCGACAAGGTTAACGAGCACAGCTGAAGGGCACAACACCAGAGTACCAGCTGGGGATTCAGAAGCTGTTGCTGTGGTTAGCCTCTCCCTGCTTTCTGCTCATCCCAGTCCCTGTGGGGAATTCAGACTGTTATCTTTGCACATGTTGCATTCCAGCCCATGTAATTTGCATTAATATATACTTTATATCAGCTCTAATGCAGCAGCATCCTCTAAGGGGAGACATTTTGATGTTGTGCAAGAGAAGCACGGAGATGCCTCTTCTGGCTGTTCTTTCCCAAGTCTCTCTCCAGTCACAGTGCTCCTTATTTTTTCTCCTTTTTCCTTGCCTCCCTCTTCACGCTTTCTCTCTTTTTTCCCTCTGTCTCATTCTTTAACCTTAAACTCTTTATGGAGCCAGACCTAGAATGCAGTTGTTCCATAAGGTGTGCTTTTTTTTTATATTTCTGAATAAAATGCTTTTTCTTCTTGCCTTTTCTTGATGATAACTGTGCTACAGCTACGTCTTCTGTGGTTTACATAAGTCACTGTTGTTCTATTTACTCTGGGTAATTCAGGTTTCAGAATAAGTAATGAGGCTCTCTCTTAGCTGCTCTGTCTTTCTCTTGCACTAACACTGTAGCCTCTTTTTTTTTTAACTTTTTTATTTACTTGAATGTCTTTCTCCCTCTGAGCACTTTTTACACTCTTCATATTTATTCATATATATATATATGTAGATCTGTCAGTCTCTCTTGTCTTCACATTTTTGTTTAGTCTTACTATGTTGTCTGTCTTGTCTTGTTTAGCAGTGAGTTCACTCCCTCTGGTGCTAAAGCTGCTTTGTGCGACGCAGGCCAGGGACCCACCTTCATCCTCCTCCTACAGTAAGATGGACGGAGTGCACTTTAAGCTGCTCTACCATGGTAAGGTCAAAGGTGCAGGTCATTCTAACTGCATAATTCTTCTTCCCACAGCACTGATCTAAAAATATATACACAGATGCAAAAAATCTTACACACAGTGCTTATATGTTGTTTACATTACTCTGCATAGTCTAAAACAGGCCACATACATCAGAGAGGCAGAGACAGTAAAATGCTGGCTACAGTTGAGGCACACAAATCAAAACGTATCTCTCAGATCAACACATGATCCAACCTTATTCTCATGTATTCCTACAAGGATGTCTTGCTTGTCTTTGATTTTACATGTCATCAGCAGTCCTACTCAGAGTTTGCTGCTGATCTGCAATTGAAAATGCTGTTCAGACATTTACCAGACATGTCTGGCAGATTGTAACTCTTAGCCTATTTTGATTAGAGTCAAATTTGTTTTTCTTTTCGCTTTGATGTCAGCGTCCCCTCATCCCTCTGCAACTGTCATTCCTCTGTGCCTCTTAGTTTTGTTGCTGCATTAGGGGGACTTCGTTCTACATCTGTAGTATATTTTCTAGCCTGGCATCTTTGACATTTTCATTTGCAGATCAGATTAGGTGAGTCTTAACCGACTGATGGGAGACACAACGTGACAGACAGTAAATAGCAAAACACATCCTGCTACATTTTATCTGTCTGTCACATTGAGCCTCAATGTCTCTCTGGAATAAAATGTTGATCAAATGTGTTTGAGAGCACTGCAAATAAATGATTAGATAAGTGAGGCTTTAGACTTGAATGTGCGTTTGTCTGTGTGTCAGTGAGCAATATAGCAGGGAGGTTAAAGCCTGGAAACACAGTGAGCCTGCTCCCTGCCCTAAGCTACCTGTACTGCTGCCTGAGTCTGTGCCCTGCACCCTGCACTGACAGAGGTTAGACACATTTTCTCCCTTGAAATCTGTCTTTCTATTGCAAAATGTTTGTTTTATTCTCCAACACATTGCATCTCTCACTCTCTTTGACAGACATTTAGCGTTGCAATACACATGAAATGAGCATACAAGTGTATGGACATTGTGCCTCTTTACATCATGTTTCACAGGCTGTAGCTCAGTGTATCACATTGTCTTTGACACCTGCACATAGAGTTAGATTATAAACTCAGAGAGCTTTTACACATTGCACAAGCAGCTCACAACAAGTGATAAAACGACACATGCAAACACCCACATGGTTATGTGGTCAGTCAGGAGACTAAGACACACAGAAAGACACACACGTTGTCTTAAGACAGACATAATCTGCTAATTTTTCTTTTTGCAGGTAATGAAAAAGAAATCACACTTAAATCCTACAAAGCCTGTGCTAATGGAGAATGAGCCAAAATACATATGAAAAAAACTCCACCATGGAACTTAATAAATATGATTAATAACAATGAGCTGCCATTAATAGAAGGGATCAAGACATGTTACACTGCCTCTAAGCAAAGACATCATTTATTTGACATGTCTTAATGATTGGCATTGATTTTATTTCAAGCTAAATAATTAACCTGGGCCAGAAACAAAGAACACAGCAGAGGTCAGCAATGAGCTGGTTTGTAGTTGACAAGGGCAGGCAAGTGGCGAGAGCAGCGATGCCATTGGGAGGCAAAGCTAATTATGCCCATAGCATTTCTTTACTGCTTCTGCTGCAGTCTACCTACAAACACCATCTGCTTCTTCATCACTAGCAGTGAATGTAATGATGCAAGTTACTTCAGCCTCAGGCTAGACTGCATTTCAACTGGTGGTGAGGAGGAATAGTAACACAGTCCTCTATCTCAAGGCAAAAACAAGATATTTCATCTCTTAATAATATGTAATTCTAGTTTTTCTTGCACTTAGAATTGCCCCGGTTAACTTCCTATGTACTGTATGTAACCCCAAGGTTATGCAAATTATTCTGCTTTCTTATCCTGATTCTGCTGATGAAACAACCTCATTTTCAAATCGTATTCTTAATCAAATTAAAAGATTTGTGCACCATCCACTTGCTTAAGGCCTGCGTGTGTGATTGTGCTTCAATATGTGAAAGTTCATCTGTTTCTACTGTTGCAAATTTCTCACAGGTGCTTAAGGCAAAAGCAAAAGCATGTGTGTTAATGTGTATTTTTATAATTGTGACGACTGCGGCACGTCACCCTGCAGTCATCAAGATCGATCGCTTTCACACACACACATATCACTCGACATACGCACACACACAGGTCCAATCACAGTGTGGTGACACAGTGGCTTCTCTTCTCCAGCTGTCTCCACACTGCTGTCCAACAGTGGGCTGATGGACCAGCTACAGACAGTCCTCTCCTCCTCCTCTTCTGCTCCGTCAGTCTCCCCATCAGCCTGTCCTCCATCAGCCCTGCTGTGCTGCAGCCATTTACTCCTGTCGTCCCTCATTACTTTGCAGCGTGTTCACTCCGCTCAGGTACACATCACAGCTCAGCATTGCTCTTATCACAACTTCAGCGAAGAACTCAACACAGTGAAGAGTCAAACAGAACATGCAGCAAAGTGGAGCATAGATTCAGATGTGGGGGCAGAATACAAATCATCGATTGGTTTTCCTCGGCTACATATCATAGTAAGGCTGTAGTGTAAAAACAATGCACTTTCTTCTCTGCTCTCTACTCAACACTGTGGGGATAATACATTTTTTGCTTTCAATGAGAAATCTTGTTATTCTTCTGATGCTTCCCTCTCTGCCTCATTCTTCCTCGCTCTCTTTCTCCATTATTTAAGGTCCATAAGAGCATCAGTTGGAGTCTGGACACAGCTGTTCAGCGACTTCTCATTCAGAAAAGGAACACAGACAACCTCTTGCTGGGTAACAAATTCAGAGTTTCATTTGATGATTATTTTTAAAAGACATCTGCTCTTGCAGATAGAAGATACCAAAACAATTCATCAGCACTGAAAGTCCCATGCTCAGAGCCTGTGTGTAGAGCCTAAGAACACATGAGAAATTCTCCAGGATCTTGCTGCGTGTGTGTAATTGTGCACAGCTCGTGTTTTTCTTTTTCCAATTTGTTACAGTGCATTTTATAATCTGGTATCAGCTTTATTCTTTCTGTAATTTTCTGCTATTTCATTTAACACTGTCACAGTGCTATTCTGGACACACCAGAGGATGTGCAAAACCAAAATACAGGGCTCCATTCTAACTTTTTCCAATGCAACACCTTCAAATATTTCCATCTAAATGTATTACTGAAAAAGTGATTTGGTAATAAATAGACAGTTTACAGAAATAACAACGTGCTGTTGTGTTTTAAAGTGGCAAATTGAAGTAGAGCTTTCACAGAGAGCTTTTAAATTACTTTTAAAATTGTACTGTTTTCCATTTTTTGACTGGGATGCAGACTGCATATGCAATACCCAATCAACTGTAGGGGGAGAAGATATTCTGTGTTTCGTGTTTGTTATCATATGTAGCAGTCTACTATTAGATTTTCTGTGATGTTGACTGTTGCACACAAAAACATCAAGGTGTTTTGGAGGAAGTTTTTTTACACTTTGTCATCCAAATTCAGAAAACAGACATCGGGTTGAGACAGATCCCTGGAGAGAGCTCATGACTAAGTGTTGTAACTGCTGCTGCAAAGTGGCACTTGTGGGCAATTTGTAGGATAGGGTGTGTGATTTGGTTACAGCTCTTGATTGTAAAATAGACCTGACATCTAGGCCTTCTGTGAAATATGGAGGTTTTCCAGGGTATTAATTTGATAATCTTTAAACACAAAATACTTTCCTGGAGAGGGAGAGGGGCAGAGAAAAAGAGGGCAAGTATGAGCAAAAGTGTAGACATTGTACAAAAAACTTTTCAAGCTCAGTGTTTCTCTGTTACTGTGGTTTGTCAGTGAAGTGTATGAACCACACTGCGGATTAGGTTATTAATAGACAAGTGACAAACAGAGTGACAACCGACTCACATTGGTAGAACTCTGTTACAAATAGCTTGTGCATAAAATGGCTGTGCCCTCACCACACTGTATTTTATGAACTCTGACAATGTGGTCGTGGGTTTTTCTGGTTTGTGTCAAGGCGCTGCCTTCCTAACTCTTCCTCTCTTTGGATTGGATCAGGTCTCTCTGCTAAATGCATCGCACAGCAACAACGATCATATATGTATTCAGGAAGTGAATCAGCTGATTGATCGTGGAAATTTTTTTACTTTTGTGATGCTGTTTAATTAATTTTGAGCCTACAATGAAAACATTTCTGATATTTAAACAATATACAATAACAAAAAGTCATTATTTTCGAGTTGCACTGCAAGCTGCAGTTGTACGTGTACTGAGCAAACCTCAGGACAGACTGATGAGGTTCGTCCCCCGTTTGGTTTACATGTGCTCCTGCAGATGTAAAGTCACTGCTCGTCAGTGTTTTCTCCGTTGTGAAGGTAACCAAACCCCGGGGCATGCATGCATTTCACACACTTTCATTATATTAAGTGGCCCACATCACGTTGCACCACTCAGAGACAGATCATCCCTGCTGCTGCTGTGTCTCTGTCTGTCAGCTGGATAAGTGGCCTGTCAGGGTTTCTCTGATGCATTGACTCCCACCCTCTGCTCCCCGGTCTCTCTCTCTCTCTCTCTCTCTTAGTCCTTCACTCACACAGGCTCCTCTTTGTCTTCTGTCTCGGTCTTTAATCTTCCTTATGCTTCCCATTCTACTCTTCTTTTTCCATCCAACATCCCTCTCTCTGTCTCTGTGCTCAGTCTTCTTTCTCACTCCTCTGCTGCCACTAATTGAGTCCTTCCCTCAGAGAACTCTAATCTCAGTGTACACAGAATAAGTGCATTTCAAATGTCTCTCAGTTTAGATCCAACTGCGTTAAAGCAATCATTATGTCTGTGTCTGTCGCTGTATCTCCATCACTGCTTTGGCCCCACAGTCTTGCTGACGTGCCTTCAACCCTTTCCTTCACTACCTCGCACTCTGTCAACACTCTGCAGTGCATCATAAAAACTTCTCGCCCCATCTTTCTGTCACACAACAATTCAAAAAAATTGCCCTCGATTCTTTTTAAGTGTTACCCTGTCTCTCCTTTGTGCTTCGGTTCCTTTTGCAACCTGCTTTTACCTTTTTTCTATTTCAAACTTCCACTACCCACTCTGAACGCTCACTCACTCCTTTGTGTTCTGTCAAGCTCCTGTGGCCTCATGTGCTTGTTCTCTCCTCTTCCTCCCGCTCTCCTGTGTGGTGAAACGTTCGGTATTCTCCCAATTCCCCTTGGTTTTTCTCTCATTTTCTCTCATTTTCTCTCATTTTCTCCTCCCAGTCAGCTACCTGAGGTTGCTGCAGTCTCTACTTGATGATGATCTGGCATCAACAGTGGTGTGTGTGAGCTGTGGCCCTGGCTTGGTCGGGCCCAGACCCCTGGGGGTCGAAGACGGTGCTTTGTACCCGCTCGGCTCCAGAGGGGCCCAGTGCCTCTCAATTGCTCTCAGTGGACTTCTTTTACAGGTTTAAGTACTTATGTAGATTGACATATTTGTCTTAGTTTGTGTGTACAGGTAGTATAGTATGTTTCAGCTCGCCAAAATACAAAATACAAAACACAACAGAATGAAAACAGGAAGCAGCTAGTGAAATAAATAAGCAGACCAGATTAGAAATATTACATTAGAAATATTTAATATCTGTCAATCAAAATTTCATCAAGCACATGTAAGTGCCTTTGCACTTAGCCTTTTTTAGCCTTTTTATTCTTAAAGCACATACTGACTGATTTAGGATCGTACCAAAAGCAAAGTTTACTTTTAGTGTTAATATTTGTTCCTTTTTTTGCTTACCTGGTGAGTGTGGCTCAGACATCTACTTGATGTAGTCAATTTTCACTTTATTTATTAGCAGTTTTCCACAGCTCTCCTATCTGCAACACAAAGCAAAGTGCTGTCAGCTCTTATTATTATGGCACTCCTGTAACTTTTTCCAACCCCATTCTATCCTCCTTTGACCTCAAACTTGTGGCAAACTGCAGAACAAATAGTTAGAGTTTCATCTACATCCTCAGACACCATCCAACTGAACTCTGAACACTCAAGTCATGACACTGGTCTGAACATTTCTTTATGAATGTTGTTGACTGTTGTCATTAAGTGTCATTCTGTCAGATATGTCCCTTATGTCTCCAACAGCTAATGTCAAAACCAACCACATATGACAATATAATGTTAACAAATAAAGTTAAATATTTTTTTCTGTTTGATCATTAGGCTTGCCATTATATCTGTATATAATTTTTATTGTCTTAAGTTGTCATAACAAAGACATTTGTACATGTGCAACTCTCAGCAGAGATGAGAAGGAAATGAGATGGCTCATTCATTAGCTACTTCCATCATCATTTCCAGAAAAAAAACAATCTATTTAATTCTGTTTTTATGACTTGCCTGATCAGCCAAATGAGTTGCTAGATTTTCTAGCCTAACGTAGCATCAAATTTGCAATCGGCAATTATTATTGTTGAGCCCTGTGCGATATGAACGACAATATGTACAGAAATGTTAATTCAAAGAAATAAAAATGAAAAGATTCAGTGTGCACATCTGTCCTCAGAGATGCATTAATTTGTACATTCAACCTTAAATTCAGTGGCAGATATAACATGATAGTAATCTTTTTTCTTAATATCACCAGCATGACATTAAGCTGCCTTTCAACAACAATTTTTGTGTAGAAAATAAGATTTCAATTGGTTTAGCAGTTGGCTTAATGTAAAGGCATTCATACCATTTTTATATGTAGCTTTTATATTGACTTTGGTTGGCTGCGTTTCACAAGAGAGGCAAGCTGGTGTCCCACCAGCATCAGCATAAATTTAACAATAAATAGGTAAAGAACTACTTTCCCTGGGTGGCAGCCAGCTCAGAGCAAAAACCAGCCATGCAGTGCAAACACTGAGGCAGTAGATAGACCTGTCACCAAAGCAGCTTAAAGAAATATTATTCATATACAGCTGCTGTGCACTGAACAACTGCATATGTTGATACTTACACAGGCGGTTGATTTTACAGTTGTTTCAACCTGGTAATTCTTAATGACTAAAGTAGTGCATCAGCATCACTCGGCAAAGAGGTACTACTGTATAGAAAGATGAAGCACTAAAAATGCTCTATCACACAATCAAGTATATTGGCTGCTACCTTTACTGCCATCAGTTAATCACCCATCTGAACACTCACACAATAAAGAGTGCAACTTTTCTGCATGGCCTAAGCTAAGCAATTTGAATCAGCGAAAGGCTTGAAAAATAATGAAGACCTTGAAGAATTAAATTGTACAAAATTCTCATAAAATGAAGCAGCGAGCAGTACAGGCAGCTATTGAAAATTCTACTAGTGCTGCTAATTTTAACTGTGAAGAGGATAAGTACCTTGAGAAAGGTTTGGAATATGTGCTCTTATTTTAATTAGTTAGTTTTAATTAAAACATTTTTGAATCAGTCATCCAGATGTACATGGGTTATTGCTAAATGATTTGCACTGCAGTAGCAGATCATTACAACTCCAACAGCAGAGACTGACTCAGTTGTGTAAAAAACAAAACACAAAGACTGATGTCCTTAACTATCAGCATGTCGTCACCTTTGTTAGCCATGAGAGCTAATCAAAAAATGTTTGAAGTAGAGCGGTGGTCCTCTAACTGTGAATCGACCCCGCTGATGGATGATGGCGCCACTGCAAGTGGGGATAACCAAGGGAAAAAAATTAAATGAAGTGAAAGTAAGATCAACGCTAATGCTTTGAAAAGGGACATAAACAAGAGTTTGCTGATGCCAACATGGTGACCTTTATTTCACTAAAATTCAACTTAGATTTGGAAAATTCAACCAGTTTTTAGTGGTTGATTTTTCTATCATTCTCAATGTAAGATGCATGTGTAACTCTGGTAAAAATTAAGATAAAATCAGTTGAGTTGGGGAGGGGCTGAATTAGTTTTTTACATCTGATGGGGGCTCGTGCCAAAAGAAAGTCTGAAACCACTAATCTAAAGGAAAGATATCAAAGTTGTCAAGGGAAGTTACATAGAAGCCTGTAAAACATATGAACGGGTAAAAACAACAGCCCAGAAAAAGCTCCAGCTAATGAAGTATAATACCACTGGACTCATTAAATTGCTCATTTACATGCAAAACACAGCTCTTCCAATGCACAAGCCATTTTTTTGTAATAATGATAAAATAAATTAGAAATATTACAGATACCCTTTTTAAAATGTATTTGAGATACTTAAATCATGGTAGGTAAACAGAAACATCAACATATTTGTAAAAGAGATATTTTTAATGTTTTGATGTGGCTATCCAAAGATAATCCAGATGAATTAAGCGAACCATGGGATAATTGGGTGTCACTGTGTTCCTGTGTTTATGCCGCAGCTTGTAGGTTTTGGTTCCACACCAGTAGCTTTTTCTCTTGGTATAAAAGACTGTGGTGCTGAACTGAGCTTCAGCTCTATGGTTGGCTGCTCTGTAGTTTTCTGTCCAGCAGCTGATATGAGAAACAGTTCCCTACACCCCTGCTCTCTCCTCTGTTATGCTCTCTTCCCCCCTTGATGCTCCGGCGTGGTGTCAGCTGGGAATGCTGCAGCTCCTTCCCTTTGCCTCCTCGCACACTTCTTGACTCCGCTTTCTTCAAACCCTTCCCTCTTTGTTCTTTGCTCTTGTTTTAACCTCCCCTCTCATCTCCATCTCCTTATCTGCCCTCTTTAATTTGTCCTTTGTCTTACCTCTACCCCATTTCACCTCCCTCTCTCTCTCATCCACTCCCACCATTCTCTAGCGTCCTCTCTTCTCCTAACGCTGCCTCAGGATTAGGGTTTAACTCTCCGTTGTCGTCTGTATACCCGCCTGGCCTACTTCAGTATTTTTGGACACTACATAGTGCTCACTGCTCGCACAGCCTCTGTAGGAGAGACATGCATTATTAAAACCTCACTCACACTCTCCTGGGTGTTCCCTTGTTCTCCCTCTCGTTTCTGTCAGAATCTCTGTCCCTTGCTGGCCATGCGTCTGTAGGTGTGTGTATGTTGTCCATGTCTGTTTCCTGTGCATCTGTTGCAGCGTTTGTATCCATACCCGCCAAAGTCAAAGCACGTAAGCAGATTTTACATCGCTGTGGCTCCCATTGCTAGGAGGGATATGACTTTTTCTTGTCTTCTTCTCTTTTTATAGTACGTTCGACTTCTCTCTCATGGTTCATCCCATCGTGTCTCTTTCTCCTCAGAAGCACGAGCTGCTGCTGAGAGCCTCAGTCAACTGTCTGAGCTCCCTGCTGGGCTTTCTTCAGAGAAGGAGTCCCTCTACAGGTACCAGACAGAGACAGACAGAGAGACAGTTTTGGAATGAGTGTGTGTAGGGTTAGTGTGTGTCTGCATGCTCATGTGTGTCCCATTATTCTTTCTCATCTTCTACACTGTATCCTGCATGTTTGATTTGTTTTTTCACATGCCCGCTGCGCGTCTTGATGTTGCGGCTTCAGCAATTTTTTAGACGTGAGCCATTTTCAGGAACTGCAACTGCGGGAGTGGAGCAAAATTAAATGGAATTGATCTGAGTTAGACATCCTGTCTTGTGTTTTTCTCCTCCCGGGGTTTGTTTTGTGTGTGTGTGTATGTCCCCGTGTTAGCAAAGTACATAGTGTGTCAACCATGGACTCGATTCTTCCTCTACTGCCTGCTAAGTTCAGGAGAAAGCTTCCTTCTGCACCCTGCCAGTCTCACAGTCATCACACTTGTAAGAGATTATTCACACACTCTCACACACGCACGTACACACACACACACACACTCAGACAGAGTATAATTTTTTGGGCTTGGTTCTGAGTCCTATTTAATATTTGATATTAAGGGTATCAAACGTTAATGAAGATACAAAACCATTAAAATGGTAGAGGCATTTGGATCACGTAAGTAATAAGAGTGAAAATAGCACAGCAGTATGCAGGCTGTCACAGTACAACACTCACTACAAATTTAAAAAAAATAAAATTCCTGTATTTTTTGGTCATGGACCAATGCTCTTAGTAGTTCTTTTTATATATATTATTCAGTATAATCAAGGGAAGAGATACTGTTCAGTTTGGGTCAGTAAGCCATTGGCCACAGCCACAATGTCAATCAACAAGATTTCTAACATTTTGATGTGTGATTGATGTGGGTCTGCCCTTTTTCCTGCATTTCCTCAAAATGTTAACATAATTGTTGCAGATTTAATTGAGTTCCACAACAGCTTAAAAAAAACAAAACACTTCAGAAGGATAACATGTTCATTTTGTCAGTTTTTTCTCTTTATGCCTACCTCCCTCCTCTTCTCCTCACACTCTCCCCAGCACACATTCTCCTGTGTTTGTTAATGGCTGCACCTGTGCATGACTGTGCTTTTAAACGCGTGCATCTGTCTGTATGTGTGTTTGTGCCCTCTGCAGCTCCTGCAGCACGGCAGTACAGCAGTGCTGTGGGAGCCTGACCTGCTCCAGGTGATGGAGGCAGCGGAGAGGAGGGGGCTGAAGGAGCTCAGCGAGGAAGCAGCGCAGGCCCTTCGGCTGCTCCTCACACAGGTATACTCACTGAGGGTATATACACACAAACACATGATAAAATAATGCAGGACACACTTTAAGGATACTGTGTGAATTACCACAAAACAAACTGACCTTCTACATGATACCTACTATCTATGGATATATCAATATACACAATATTTGAATGAATCATTAAAATAAATGTGGTTCATACAAAGGTCTCATTAAAGTTCACCCACATAAAGTGATTATCTTGTCTGATTGAAATCTGACTGAGGCAAATCTCACACAAGAAACCTTGCACTTTGCCCGCTACACACCCTGCTTCTGCTCTTGTAATTATATCTTTAATGCATCCTAATTGGAACATAGCAAAGAGTTACCACAGCCTAGCAGGGCTTGTCTTTGGCAATACTCAGTTACCCCAGCCTTTAGAAAATACCGTTTGGTGCCCTAAATCTTGGGTATTTTTAGCACTAATGATCTGAATGTAGCCACAGATATAAGAGATTGAATTAAAACTCAACTTTTATTCCTATTGACAGAGTCACACATTTTTATTAAGTCTGGACCAATTACTACACCTTGTTTTGGGTCTGTAGACCTTAGTTGAATCAGTTACAGTTAAGGAAAAAGGGGATACTGTTGTGCTTGTCCATGTACAAGTGGAGAGATATAAGCAAGAGAAATCAGTAGCTTTTATCTCGAAATTTATCTTATGATTCGAGAGTTTGACTTATTTCTAAACAAAGCAGGTTAAATTCAAGAAAGTCAACCCTGAAGGATACATTTGAAGTTTTGGCCTATAAGACTCTGGTATCTATGATCATTGCTAAATAATATACATTTAATATACAAAAATAAATAAATCACAACTTAGACTTTGAAGCTCCTCCACAGTTGGCAGTTTATGATGAGAAAAAAACCCTGACAACAATTAAGACATACAAGGGACCCAACTGGCTGGTTGGAATTTAGGCATTCAAGCATTCAATAAATGCTCAACTGCAGTCAGAGCTGCCAAGTCAGAATACTTGAACTCACTGGATGCCAGTCAAATTCTAAAGAGACTAAAGTCAAAACCTCCTCACATCCCAAGTAGTGAAATGCATGACTATAAAGCTTTATTTCAGAACAACATCTTTTCAGTATCAGTATACATTTGACTGGCCATTTGTTAGAAAAGGATTGTGCACTTTCTTCTCCTCCTCCAACAGATACAAATCATGTACAAGCAGGATTTTTTTACTCCAATCTTTACTCTGAAACGGTCTCTAAGAGGCGATAGTAGACCACAATTGAAGTCACAAATGTGCACATGCCAACGGCCATGAAAAACCCATGAAACACGGTGCTGACCATGATCAGGTGACTTAGAATAGCTGCATGAAACAGCTTCAACAGTTGTTGCACAAATCATGAAGGTGAATCGAGCAGGATTAAAAACAATGTTGTTCAACTGGGATTTCTGGTCTGCTCAGAGGATCACATCTCTTACGAAGCGCAAGCTTGTCATACAGTTAGAATCACTCATCGAATCACACAGCCCGTCCCCAGAGGAGATACTGCAGTGTATGAACCGCCTTCAAATGAGGGTTTTCTCTGTGTGAGCATTTTGTTTCAGCATAAGTCAGACGTGATGAACCGCTGCACGTCCTTGACGTTACCCTTGTTAGCTTTGCAGCAAATGTGTAGAATCGTCTTGGTTTCCTCCAAGAAATTATAAAACACAGAAGGAAGCAGCCATATCAGATTGCTTAGCTCGAATTTGGCATCGTATGTAGGACCGGAGACACACTCAGTATTCTGAAAGTAGCTCAAAATGAGAGCAGTGACAGAATGATGGCACACACTGCAGCTCCCAGTGCAGTGTGTGCCAAGGAATCATAAACTGCAAATGTGTGCGCATGTGTCTATTTGCATGCACGGTGTGTGCACGTCGTGTATATATCTGTGTGTTTCTGGAGACACTGACAGTTTAGGGATGGCAGGGTTCAACATGACAGACAGACTTCTCTTAACAGTCTCGAGACACCATGAATTTTTTGGCCTGTCATCTCTGATCAAGTCACACACACACTCAGAGTCACACATTGAACTTCGCAATTTTCAGAGGTCTTGTTGATCTGCCTGTAGACCGGAGTGAAATCTGAGTTTGTAAGGAAGTTCTATGTGCCCTTCTGTCAATGATCTGGTATCATATTACTGCCCCCCCGCCCCGTCAACTCTATATTTGTGTAGGCATGCATGCAAATTCAGTAGATGAACGTGCATATTTTGCTTTTGCAGCTTTACCCATGGTTATTTCCAGTAAGGCTACAAATCTGCATGTGCCTGCCTTCCTGTTTCTTCTAACTCTGTGTACGTTTATGTGACCCAGCGGTGTTAAGGGTTAGCAGGGGTGAAACTGCAGCTTGCACTGCATACTTATTTAGCTTTTCAGATCGGAGCTTGTCTTAGGGGAGAGTCCCTTTTTTATATAGTTTCTAATGCTTGCACGCTTCTCATATCCTCTCCCAGACTCTGTTACCATCACTCTTTCTATCTATCCTTTCATTCTTTAAGCTTTCCTCTCACTTGACAGCCTTTTCCATCTCTCCTGATTTCTTTGCTTCCACTCCTTCTCTTCGCTCTCAAAATTCCTCTCAGCCCACTTACTGCTCTTCATTCACCCCATTTCCCCCTTTTGTTGTTTTCAATTACTGAAGTTTTGGAACATATTTTTTATTTTTTATTTTCTCCTTTCCTCCACCCGCTTGTCGCCTGTTCCTCAACATGCCATCCTCGAGTGACTCGATAGAAACTGTTGCCAAGTAAAAACAGCTTTAACTTTGAGTGCAGCACTCACTAGTTGTGTATGGAGATCCAGCAACTGCGCATCTCCCTCTCTTGAAGTTCTGTACTTTTTTTTTTTTTTTTAGTCACTTTCTGTTTTTTAGCATATCTTTTTGGTGCAGTCTTGTTGGTGTCATATCAAAAAATTGCTCCTGCCAAAGCAGAATGCTGTTCTGAATACTCTGACTGATCTTCACAACCCCCCGGAGTATTGAAAGAGACATTACCCATTCTGTCTGAACCATATATTCTGATCTTTACCTTTGCAGTCCCCACCAGTCCAGACAAAAAGATACAAGAAGTCTTTCATCTCTGCAGCTTTCAACTTAGTCGCCTTCTCCAGTGGTGTAGAGCACAAAGATTATGGCAATCGTGGAGAAAATGATGATAATTTGGTGGCAATATATGGGATATTGGTGCTTCAGTAACAAAATCCCTTATAGTGATGCCACAGCTCACAGCAGTATTGTGTTATTATGATTGTAATCCTGCTGTCTAGTTATAAAAGGGTTACACAGTGTTTCTGTTGCCCTTTTCTGCTTTTCTAATACACAACTCATTGTGTTGTATGTATATTTGGTCCCTTTTCATAAATCTGCTGTAAATCAGATTAGGTTTGCCGGTGTGTATAAAATTTGACACCAATTTGAACTCGTGGCTTTCAGTCCGTCCAGCTTTTCAGACAAGAAGTTACGATTAAAGTCAGCAGTATGAGTGAGTAGCTCTGGATTCACTCACACTCTGAAGGGACCATTAGTTGGTGTCTGAACCTCTGAACCCTGCAGGCGAGCTTATCAGTGGCGGCTCTGTGTTGCCACTTGGTGGTTCCTCGTGAGCAAGCCTGAACTGTATTCCTGTTTTCAAAGATCGCGTTCCTGTTGGGACTGCTCATGGTTGCTGGAAATGTACTGCCACTTTTCAACTTTTTCAAAAAGTTTCTCTTGATTGTAAGAAATGTTTCATTTTTTCAGTTGTAGCAAGTGTCCATTGTACATTATTGCCGAAATTAAACTGTTATATCTGTAGTATAGCTCTATTTGCTGCTTCACAGCCTTTGGACACATTTTTATCTACTATTTGTGTGTGTGTGTGTGTGTGTGTGTGTGTGTGTGTGTGTGTGTGAGAGAGATGTATAAAAAA
>JAUZTA010000011.1:17185645-17207369 GCA_034780835.1 Ctenochaetus striatus | reverse complement strand
TTTATATTATTCAATATAAGAGCGGCATTTTGTGAAGTCTTTGTCATTTATTTAATCCCATTAGGTGATGTTAAACACAGTTTACCTCAGTGATTAACAGTACATGTACAGTGTGCATTTATCACAGTTACAGAATCCTTCATCCATCCAATCAGCGCTGCCAGATTCTTTATCTAAATGCTTTTTTGCCCCCCTTGCTCATTGTCTTTCGGCACACATTTTCAAGGATACCTGACTGAAGGCCTTTTGCTTTTATGATCAAAACAGTAGCCGTTTCTGTGTGTGCATGTGCCGATTCAAGGCCGGGCACTGAATTTCCTCGGCCCTCTTGAGTCTTATCTGTTAGCAGATAACAGCTTTTCCACATCCAAGCCAGTTCTGCATTGGGGCAACGAGTGTTTAGTTTTAGTCAGAGTGTTCTCTCTCAAGGACACTGAGAAAATACATGCATAATTACCTCCTGGTGCCCAAACTTTGGGTGTAGTCGAGGCCTGAGCTTTAAGACCGTCAAGTTATTGTCACCATCATGATGGGATATAGTTTATGTTGCAATATGTCAATCTACAGGTGTGACCACATTATGACACAACACTCTTTATGAGTTATGAGTTAACATAAAATGGATCTTTTATTTCGGAGATGTCTTGTCTTTTGACCATTTAAAATTGTGGACTTTTTGCACAGTTCAGATGTAACATATCTCATGTAATGCATGAAATCTATTTTTACGTGTTGAATCAGCTGTCCCAATTTTTTTTTTCTTAACCAAACTCAGGTTTTTTGTAATGTCTGTTCTGTTTCTTCATCTTTATAGAGATGCTTCAGTTTGTCAGCAACCAGGTGGGGGACTTCCCAGACTTGTTCGAGGACCAGATGACCTCTGTGCAGCGCGGCGGTGCCGGCGCCACCCCACGACCTGCCGCTCAGATCCCCCAAACCCCCCAAACACCACAGACACCGGCCCCTGCTGTCTACCAGAGCCCTAATGTTGGCCTCGCCCCCTCTCAGACTCTGTCCCCGCAGTCTCTACCCCTCACCCCTCCACTCACTCCTGCCCAGACCCCCTCCCCAACCACCGCCTCCTCCTCAGGGCAGCAGCAGCAGCAGCAGCAGCAGCAGCAGGTGACCCGCAGCCCTCCGCTCCTTCAGCCGCGGCCCCAGGTGGTCCAGCCCATCCAGCCTCAGCCCCAACAGACGGCACAGCCCACCATCCAGGTATTAACAATCTGACGCCTCTTTAACACACAAATCCTACGTCTGACGAGGGCACTGACTCATGTTGACTCACTCTACCGCCAGTTCTGCTGGGATACATTTTCTGCTCTGTTATGCAGCAGATTGAAAGCCCTCTTGGAGGTAAAGCTGTTCAAGTTTGGGGTCACTGTGTGGGTGTGAAAGGTATAAGCGTGTGATGGACTAGTGCTGTAGTTTCAAGTCAAAGGCTGTCATTCAAGACGCCTGCCTCTCCAGCTGTTGTTTTTACTGTATGTTGTGGAGGCAGTCCGGATTAATTTTCTGTTGTTGTGCCGTGCATACTGCAACATTACTGCTGACAGGAGAAAAAGCTATAAAATATAACGTCCAGCTCAGCATCCTCACTAACAGCAATTCACACCTCAGCAAAACTACAGTCAGCCTGACAGATATAGTTTATTGTCTTTAATAAAATAACTTTTTTTCTAGAATGGTACATCAAGATAAGATGGATAAGCTGTTTTATGCTGCATCAAACTTTTATTGTAATGTTTTATCATATCAAACTTAAATTTGATGTCATTTGATTGCAGATGCACACCCAGGGGATCCTTCAGCAAGCGCAGAGCTTTCCGGTGCAGACCCTGGTTCAGACCCACAGTCAGACGCCCCTTCCCATCCAGACCCAGGCGGCCCAGACTGTGATGATTACCTCCAACGGCGGGCGTTTGATCCAGAACCCCGTCATCTGCCACCAGAGCCCAGCTCCCAGTTTCCAAGGTGACTAAAATGAGGCTCACATAGGATCTGTAGTGAAACCCTGAATTTGACACAATAAAAAAATCATCCATCCCTTTGTCTCCCTTTTTCAGTCCTCCAACCACAGGTGCAGAGCATTGTGACGTCCCCACAGCTCCAACCGGTGACCATACAGCACCAGCGCGTTCTGACCCCAACCGGTCAAACCATCCAGACTCTCTCCACAGCGCCCACCACAGTCCACACTGTGCAACAGCAGGTGCAGCAAGTACCTGTAAGTAACCTGGCTGTTGTGAGCAGAGTTGAGCAGTTAGAAAATCAGTCCAAACGGAGCTGGTGAAATGTAAAAGGGCCAGTTTGACCTTTGGGCATCTTTCCAACAGGTTCTGGTCCAGCAGCCTCAGATCCTAAAGACAGACTCTCTGGTTTTGACAACACTTAAGCCAGATGGCACACAGGTGCTTTCTACCATGCAGAGCCCCACAGGGATCACCACGCTGACCACACCCATCCAGAACACAGCTCTGCAAGTCCCAGTATGAAGCTGGCATCAATCATTTTTTACAACTATTTACCACTTCTGTCCTTAAAACAAATACATCTGTACTCAACTATTCTACTACTGACTGTTTCTGTTCCCAGACGCTGATGAGCAGCAACATCCTCACCACCGTCCCTGTTGTGATGGGAGGAGGAGGAGACAAGATTCCCATCAAGCAGCTGCAGCCTGGCTCCACCCAGTGCGCAAACGGAGTCCGATCAAGCATGGAGCAAAGTCAGGTGGTGGCGGGAGGGGTCGGCCCGGGAGGAGTGGTGAAGGAGGGCGAGAGGAGGACCACCCACAACATCATCGAGAAGAGGTACCGTTCCTCCATCAACGACAAGATCGTGGAGCTCAGAGACCTGGTCATGGGCAACGATGCTAAGGTTGGTGGTCTTAAAGCTGCGACAGTGAAACATTTGTAATACAAATTGCTTTAATGTTCATTTAAAAAACACTGATTCCACTCATGAGCTTTACAGTAATTGGATCCCCGCACGTTCTCCTCAATGTGTTTCATCCTAGATGCATAAATCAGGGGTACTGAGGAAGGCCATTGACTACATCAAGTACCTGCAACAGGTCAACCACAAACTACGACAGGAGAACTTGGCCCTTAAGATGGCCAACCAGAAGAATAGTAGGTGTTTTTATTATTAATACGGAAAGTTTTAAGCAGAACTTGGCCTGTAGCAAGTTGAGATTTGAATGAGTCTGTCTTTCTGTCTCAGAGCCAGTGATGCTGCCTGAAGATGTGGATCTCAAACAGGAAATAGTGATGATGTCACCTCCAGCCTCAGACTCTGGGTCTGGATCCCCCCCTCAGTTCTCTCCTTGCTGTGTGGACTCAGAGCCAGGCAGCCCCTTGCTGGATCACGAGCAGGTTGTTTGCCTTTCAGTCGCTCAAATTAAGATGAAAATTCAGATGTACTTTATTAGCCGTGCAGGGCTTTTTGATGTACATTTAAAACCCAACAGGACTGTGAGTTACGTTGTAAGTATATTTATTTATTAAAGTAAATCTGTTCTCTATCCCTCTCACTGTTTCTCAGCTGAAGAGCGAGCCAGATTCTCCCTCCTCAGTCGGGGTGATGGATCGCTCTCGACTGCTCCTCTGCGCCCTGACTTTCTTCTGCCTCTCCCTAAATCCGCTGCCGTCTTTGTTGGGCTCTGAGGCATCTGGGAGCTCCAGCTTTTCTGCAGGCCACGGACCATCGCGAACGCTTGTCTGGTTCCCGAGTCACACGCAGGATTTTGGTGAGAAAGGCGGAGTTCACGACACATGTTGAGAAGTCACGGTTGCAAATATGATGCAGGTTTTCTTATGTTTCCTTTCCTCTCTCTTCCTCCAGCATCCTGGCTGCGTTGCCTGTTGCCGTGGGTGATGGTGTGGGTGCTGAGTGGTGTGGGGGCGGTGTGGGGCTGTGTCAGGGTTCTCTACCTGTGGGAGCCCATCACACCACTTCACTCACCTAAATCTGTGTCGTTCTGGAGACACAGAAAACAAGCAGACCTGCACCTCAACCGGGTGAGTATAGATCTGTCTTTGAAGCATCAAAATGATTTGGAGTGCTATTTTCATCCTGCATGCTTGCATAAGATTTTTGTGTCGAGGAAACTTCTTAAGACAGAGTGAGGTAACATTTCTAAATTTAGAAATAAGTGATAACACAGCTCACATTTCATGTAACTGTGTGAGTCTCCAGTTTGGGCTGTGTTTGTAGAATCAGATTTGATGTTTGATGAGCCCGCTTTGCTTTGAATCTCACTGTTTTGATGTCTAAGTTTAGACTTCCTCTGTTCCCTGACTGGGTTTTTTTTTAGCGTTTGTTCAAATTGTGTTCATATCTAAGTCATGACCCCCATCGGATACACACCCCCCCACCTTTCCTGCCAGTCAGTGCTGGATACCACTTATCTTACCATTTGTCCTGTGTCTCCTCTTTCCTGCAGGGAGATTACACAGCAGCAATGGCCAGTTTAGAGACCTGCCTGTCCGTCTTAACCAGAGCTCTCCCCTCATCCAACCTGGATCTGGTCTGTTCCCTGTCCTGGAATCTGATTCGCTATTTCTTGCATCGTCCAATGCCCCTGGGCTGGCTGGTTCACCAGATTGGGGGAAAACATGAGGGGGAGGAGGCTAGGACCAGCGCGAAGGACGCTGCGCTGGTTTACCACCGTCTGAGCCAGCTGCAGCTCACAGGTGACTGTTAAGAAAGAAATGGGTTGATGCTTTATGCAAGCGGGGAAAAATCCTCGAGGGTTTTAATCCACAAGCATTTGACAGATTATTTTTATGCACTGCTTTGACATACCGGGAAGATTTTTAAACACGGTGTCTGCTCTCTCTGCAGGGAAGCTGCCTCAGCGCAGCAGCCTGTGGGCTCTGTCTCTGTCTCTGAGCGCTGTCAACCTCAGCGAGAGCGCCCAAGGCAAGATGGCCCCCGCCCAGCTCACTCAGATCTATGTCACTGCAGCAATAGCCCTGCGCACCATGCTGGGCCACCACCTCTCCTTTCTGCCTGTAAGTCTCTTACACGTGAATTTCACCTTGTGTTTAAACATTGACCCAGTTTATCTCGTAAACCATCACAAAAACACAAACAAACAGAGCAGATTAATTGCTTCATTTCAGCATTATCTGCTTTACCTTGGATGAGGTCACTTCCCCTCATTAACATCTTATCTTCTGTGTCTGTCTCGCAGGGTTATCTGCTGAGTTGTGCTGAAAGTGTGGCTAACCAATCAGAGACCAAGTCCATTCCTGACTGCCTGCGCTGGCTGTTCACCCCGTTGGGTAGGCAGTTCTTCCTGAGTTGTGATTGGTCGGTGAAGTCCGAGAACACAGATGTGGTGTACACCTCCCAGAGAGACCCGGGTATGTCTGAAATACAGAAATGGTCCTCAATCTACTTAACTCTTTATGTCTTTTCTGTCTATTGCTAATTTGTACTCCAAGGGGTTTAGAGTTTTGTTTTTGTGGGGGGTTTTTATATGTTTTAGGTCATTTGTCTGTTAGCATGTCCATCAGTACCATTCTTGTTAACACAGCATCTCAAGAACAGTTGGAGAAGATTTCACTGCAGTTGGCATAAACATCCACTTGGGCTCAACGAACTGATTAGATTTTGATAAAAGGTCACTGTGACCTCATAAAATACGTTTAAGGCATAACTCAAAAACGTGCTGATAATGACAGTTTCACAAAAAGATATATGTAAGACTAAAGGCTGAAGTGATGACATTTTCATTTCAAAAGGTCAAAGGTCAGCTTCATCGTGACATCATAATATTCAGCCAAAAAAATCCTCTTTTTTTAATGCCAAATTTGAGTGCTGCACCAAGTGATGAAGCTCTCTGTCAGTCCTCAGTGTAAAAACAGCCTCTGAGTGAAGACGGTCTGTTTCCCATTGAAATGACTGACTGGAATCAAACATGTCAGCACATGTGGTGATGATTTCCATTTCACCTGAAACACACTTAATACAGTTTATCAAATTCCTTCAAAGTCTTCAGTACATATTATATAATCATGGACAGGCTGATATGTAAATTGTAAGTTGACCAGCGTGGAATGGCACACAGCAGTAAATCTAGTTTATTCTAACACAAGATACACTCATAAGATTATGCTTTTTGGGGACATCTATTTTACAACTCCTGTTAAAGAATTCTTAAAAGTGATGGAAAAGGAAAAATAATCTTTTTGAATCGCACTCGATTTTTTTTTACAATTTACTTTGTGATGCAGCTGTTGTAGCAAACTGCAGGGGGCAACGCTCTCAATTTACATGCATTGTTTTCTGCAGGGCGGCCGGGTTCGGCCTCAGAGGCAAAGTGCTGACTGCTATAATTTCAATGTTGCCCTCTTAATCTTCCTCCAGCTGACCCAATTGCCCAGCTGCACAGGTGTTTCTGCAGGAAGCTTTTGGAAAGAGCCGTTCACACCCTCATCCAACCACAGAGCGACTCTGAGGCAGACAAACGCACCAACAACTCTGGGTAATGCAGCCGTCTCTGTTTTATTCTGACAGTTTGATAGAAATTTAGAACTCTGGATCTCTAATCCTCTTTGTTTCTTTTTTTTTCCCCCAATTTGTTGCTCTTTCAGCGAGTTTTCCAGCGCTCTAGAGTTCCTCCAGTTATTGAACAGCTGTACGGAGGACTCCCCTTCCCCCCTTCCTCCTTTTTCAACTCCTCCCAATCACACCACCACTCCAGGTATGAATAGCATGATGCGACCGATCCTGCCCAATCACAAAAAAGCATGAATCACATCGGATGTTTGTGGGGCAGGAAATCAACCAGTTAGCCATCTGAGTCATTATTTTTCACTTGAATGGATCTTTTTGTTCTCCGGTAGTCGAAAAATGGCAACCAGTCTAACTTTTTCAATCAACATCTTTATCTGAGTAACACAGATCACACTATCATTAACTATTTTGTGGCAAGATATGACATGCAGTAATCAGATAAAACATTGAGGAGGTCAGGCGGTATCAGTTAGCTACGACCTTAATCATTTCTTGTTGTCACACAAACTCATGCTGCACACAAAGCACGTTACATCATCAAACACTACGGCTTTTAAGATACAGAGCAGAGGAAAAAAACAGGGATTTAACCAACTCATCAACTCTCGTTCGACAGTTTAGGCTGAAAAAGCTTTTTAAAGCCACACACACACACAAAACAAATACTACCAAAAGTCCACCTAGGCTCGATATTTGTTTTATTTCTACTTAATTCCTCGCTCTTCTTCCTGCTAGTTGGAGACCCTGTGAGTCGTTGGTGGGCTTTGGTCCTGAAGGCTGCCGTGCATTGGCTGCAGGGGGATGATGTCGCAGTGAGGTCACTGTTGGCGGAAGCAGAGCGGATGCCGAGGGCTCTGCATACTCTTGAGTAAGTAAAGTAAAACTTTAAGTTTCAGTAAATATGATTAAAACAAGTTCCGACACCACAGCGCAGGAACTTGTCAAACCGGTCACAGAGCGGGAATCAAAAGCTGCAAAAATCAGACAAGTTTAAGATAATCACAGCATTATTCAGCGGCATAGAAGTCATAAGTATGCACAGGCATATGTAGACACAGGCAGGTCATTTCAATTAAATCTACATCTGCAGGTAATTTAAATTGAAGAATGCCAAAAACACAGTGACGCAATTGTCTGTGTTCAGAGACACAGCAGTAACCGTCCTTATCATCTCTTTCTTACAACTCTGTTCCAGCCACCCTCTGCCCAAAGCTGTGCTGCTGCTTTGCAAGGCGGTTCAGATGAGTCTCTCCCCTCTGAAGGGGGAGGGGGCAGTAGCCTGTTTGTCCCACTGTGACAGAGCCAGCAGCTACCTGCGCTCCAGCGTCTCGGTGCCCCTCACCCAGTCTGGGAACTGGTTGAACAAGGTAGTGTGCAAAGAACTCCTCACATCACTCCAAACACAACACCCGTATCTCCTTAAATCTGCCTTGGGTTTGTGTTTCTTCCATAATCTTGTCTTCTGTCTCACAAACACACACACACGTTAATACACAACCTGCTTTAGGCTGTGTGTTTCATACCTCGATGCATTCAGGGGTTCATCATGCGAACACACACATGCACTGCATGCTCAGTTGGGGTCAGGGCAGGCTGACGTGGGGTTGTGTGTGTGTGTGTGCACAGTGTGGGTGGCAGGAGGTGGCTGTGGTGCATTGTAGTTGCATTGCATGATCCTGAAAGCTGAGTGCAATGTGTCTGCAGTGCAGTACAGAGGCCTCCCCGATCTGCACGCACCCGCTACACACCCCGCCACTTCACACTGCACAGCGCTGATTTTTCCTGTTGCTCTCGACATTTCTAGCATGCTTGTCGGGTGAGGTGCAGGGTCAGGAGATGATGATGGTCGGTGGACGTTGATTGGTCAGGGCTGGGTGCAAATGCATGTCTTTAAAATAAATCAAAAATCGTTTGGGATGATTGGAAAATACTAAACCTGTGGGGTTTTTTTTAAAGTTTGCCATCTTATGTAAATGGACAAAACAGTTCTGTGATCTGTGTCTTTTCTTTCTTCCAAGGGGGTGGAGCTCCTGCTTTGTGACCTTCTGCTGACCTTGAGGACCAGTTTATGGCAGCGAGGGAGCAGCAGTAATGGAGAGCCTGGCCCAGCACCTGGATCCCAGTTGGCAGGTTTCCAGAGGGACCTCAGCGCACTCAGAAAGCTCACACAGTGCTACAGACAGGCACAACACAAGGTACATCCACAGATACAGTCAGAGTCAGCAAAGTGTTGCACTCAGTGGAGTTCAGAACTGTACTAATTATATTTTATACAACATATAAGTTGTGAAAAACCGCAAGAAGCAAGTGATGGATAAGAGAAACTTCTTTCCTGTAGTTTTTTCTTCAGGAAACTACTGACCATCTTAGGTCAAGTAATGTTTGTGTATTTGCATGATGTTTTGTTTTAGCCTTCATTCTGCTGTTACACATCTGTGCGGCTCTCAGGGAGTCAGGGATACTGTAGATAAGATCCAGGGATTTATTATTCATTTATCTTTCCGGCCTTGACCGTACTCTAATTCCTGTGACTGGCACCTTGGCAAGATTAATCAGTACACATGTGTTTTTGATTTGTTTATGGTTCATTTAGCTCTTCTAATCTCACAAATATGGAGAAGTGCCAATAATGCATGATTAGAGCCCAAAGTGGCGGCTTCAGATCAGCTTTCATTGCCAAAACAAATAATTAATAATGGAATAAACATTTTACACATTACATTTTAATGAACCATTGAAAAGCAGTCAGATCTCCTGTTTTGTAAAGCTATAACAAGCTGTGTACCACAAGTCATAATACTCTCAGTATGTCGCTGGCACATCATTGCTCTGAATGTTTTCTTGCGTTAACACTGTTCTGTCAATAAGCGTGTAAATCATCTAGGCCTGCTTAAATCATTGTTGATAATAATTATGCATCAGCTGTATCATACATTTACCGTATCAGCCTTGAAAATTGAGTTTTTTTCCCCACTCTTACCAGCTGCAGAAACCACAGTTTAACATATCATCAGTCATTCCTGTACGATCTACCAGAGAAGTCATTACTGTTGCCGGGGGGTCTTTAACAACCACTGCTTTCACGGCAGTCGGTGATCATTTGTTATAGTTTGACTTGAGCAATACTCCAAAAGCCACGTGAAGTTCAACATTAGAAGACATTCTGTTGTGAGACCACTGAGTGAGAAATACTCGCTCATGGTGCTGTGAGCCGCTTTGCATGAAAGGCTCCACTGACAGTAGAATACATCTTGTTTGTGTCCCTGATAGTTTACTGTGTGTTGGGTGAAGTGTTTCTGCTCCAACAAGCACCTGTAAATGCTTGATGTTGACAGTGAATTAAGGCTCTGATGTGTGTGTGTGTTATTTTTTTTTTGAATACAGGTGTTTCTTCATGAGACCACAGTGAGGCTGATGGCTGGAGCCAGTCCCACAAGGACACACCAGCTCCTGGAGCACAACCTCCGACGCAGGACACACAGCTCCTACACAGCAGGTGAAGGAGACTAAGCTTGTTTTTACACACTAATTCAAGCCGGGGCATCGTACACACACACAAGCACAGAGTGAAAGTTAACCTTGGGTGCTGGCACAGAGCCTGTTCCCCTGTGGTGGTTCTTAACCTTCCAGTATTAAGAGCCAAATAATAGAAAAGCCTACTTGAAACCATCCAAGAGGACAAAATGACCCTGAAGTCACACGCATGTAAACAAACACAGAAGAACCAAAAAGACGATGGGGACTAATCTGCATTATTTGTCTCCTTCCCTTTCTGCTGCTGTCAGACGGCGAGTGCGTCCTGGGTGAGAGGGAGAGGGCCCATGCCATCCTGCTGGCCTGCCGCCACCTGCCCATGCCTCTGCTGACCCCGCCCGGGCACCGCGCCCGCCTGCTGGCCGAGGCCAAGCGCACCCTGGAGCGCGTGGGAGACCGTCGATCCCTGCAGGACTGTCAGCAGATCCTGCTGCGCCTCAGCGGGGGCACGACCATCGCTGCCTCCTGAAGGCACACGCGTACACACACACACACAAACTGCGAGAACAAACACACACAGATTAGGGCTACTCACAGCAGAATGAAACAATGAACTCTGTAATTTGCTATCGTTCAAAGTTGTACACTGGGTTACTCATTTACCACCGACGTGTAAATCTATTGTACAATTTCCACTCATTCACACTCTGATAAAAGACTTTTCTTTAAAATGCAACGCTTATCTCTCACACACAGACAGGTGGTTTTTACTGTCAAAGCTACATTTAAATCTCAGCTCCATTCCCACGCCACGGCTGAAATATTTGAAGGCAGCACATTTGCTCCTTTTGATGCTTAGTTTCATTGATGCAGAACAATCATGCCACCTTCTGGACATTAATGGTAACATGTTGGCTAATTGCCTAAATCTAAACAGCAAAGAGGAAAATCTGTGTTTAATGGGCCTCAACGGGAAAAGGGACCATTATCTTAACAGCTGTTTAAAATAACACAATGCGGCAGTGCGTTGATTATCTGCAGGATACCGAGCGGTACAATCATTTATTGGCACGCAGCGCAATGCGAGTGCTACAATAACTGTGTAATGTCTCATTGAATTTGCAAGCTTCAGTTAAGGGCTTCAGAGCATTCAGGAGTAGACAGCTGCGGTCTGTTAAAGCATGGCTGTGCTGAAGGACGCAGACAGACAGACAGACAGACTAGCTTGCTTTTAACCATACAGTGCTGAGTAGTGTCTCTTCTTATCTACCTCATACACCGTACAATGCCAGCATTGTGCTGTCAAGAATAATAGGATACTTAAGCACCAAGTCGGTCACCCTGAATTTAAATTAAGTGACCGTTTGAAGTGACGCTCCGATCCAGCACAGCGTCATTCTCATGAAGCCCTGCTGAGCTGCTTTAGTTAGACTTTAGGATGTGGCAGTACAGTACAGTACTTTAGCAAATTTACCTGCCGTTGCAGAAACTACAGGATGGCAGTCAGCTGCTGCCTCACATGAAGAAACAGGGAAAATGATTGGATATGGGGAATGTCTAAATAACAGGGAAGCAGCCAATCATAGTCCGATAAGTTTGAAAATGCCTACATAAACACACATTCACTCATATGCATACACATATTACACACATGAATAATTGCATACAAACTCACAATGTGATTGTATATAGGTTGTACATAAGCAGATAAATAGGAGTAGATTAAACAGGAAGTCCTTACTCATTGCTTGAGAGGAGAGACGCATCGCAGAAAGCATCGTGACATGTCAAAGCTGGTCGCTAATAGTTTCCTGTCAGAGTCTGGAGCTCTAATCAGCAGAGAAAGGTCAGCCGGCTCACCCTTAAAGTGACACAACAACAAAAAATCATTTTAACACCAGGCGCTCACCTGCCGCGGCATCGCATGGTGGCTTCCAAAGAAAAAAGGTCATGGTTGAAGAACAGCGGCTGTGGTCAATTTGAGTTAATTTTCTCACGGCAGGAAAAAAAATGTCAAACCCAACACCATCATGTAACGTGATATCACCAGCTCTCTAGTTTTGCCTGATGTCCGGCAGGAAAAGGAAGTAAATACAGTGATTTCATGATTTTAAACCAATCAGGCTGAGGGTGTTAGGCAAGGGGAGGCTCTAAAGCCCCCTTCCATATTTCCCACTTCCAGGTGCACCTCCTCAGATCACACCCATCCCCAGAGTCTGCTTTTCATATTTATTTGACCTACTTAGCCTGTAAAGTTTCACGTCCACATCTTACATCTTTGTGATGCCCTCAAATTACTTTCATATGTCCACAATACATAAACACCTGGAAAAATACTCAAAAATACAACAGTAGCTGTCTTGAGGAGCACATCTTACTATCATGACTCACAAATTGTGGCTGGTAAACATCCATAAATGTTGCTGTCCATCCTTGCAAGCCACCGTTTGAGCCCCTCAGGCAGTGAGTTTTGGATTCTCTGAAGATGTTGGGTGATCACTTTAAGGTGCATAAAAAAGTAAAAATGTCTGATGAAAGTGAGGAATGGTATTTCTTCAAAGTGATGTCCTTCTTTTATGTAAAGCTCTCAAGCAAAATTGCCTTGATGTTATATAGAAATATTATTTTATTATGTTTCATTCTTTTTTTGGATTGATTGAAGAGGTTTATCTTGTGAAAATCTTTGTCCAATTTGCTTTTTATTTGTAATTGTTGACCTTTTCATGATTTGTCACCTCTGTCATTCCTGTTTCAGTGCTCTGATTGTCTTATTTAATGGATGTTTCATGTAATATTAATATATAGGCTTTTGGGGGGCAGTTTTGCAGCTTTGTCATTGTTATTGTTTTGTATTGATAAAAGCAGCCTACCGTGAGGAACTGTTGGAGGGAGACTTTCTAATAGATACTGCAGAGTTAAAAGCCCGCATTTAAACATTTAGCCAAAAATGTTAGAATCACTCTTTCTTTGACACACGCAAACACATAAATATGCTTTTACTGTAGAATGTTCAGATCTCTTTTCTCCAGGTCAATCCAAGATGTAAGTTAGCAACCTAAAAAGTCCTGAAAAAACTTCTTTCCCGACTAGTAAAAGAAGTTGTTTAGCGAAGAAAAAAAGGCTCAACTGGTTCTGGCTTGAGTTCTTGCTATTATTAGAATTATGTTACAATTGTTTTTTTTTTTGTCATTCCCCCTTAAATGTGTTTTATTGTCTGAATTTCTTTGTTCATTATAATGTTTGTTTTTATAATAAAACAACACCTGACAGTGATTGCTGTGTTCGATCTCTGACTGATTAAAGTAATCAAACTTGTTCTGGAAATAGAGGAAAACAGACAACAGCACATTTCATGTTTCATGACGTGGGTGGCGCCTGAGTGTGAATGTCAGCGTGAATCTGATAAGAGTGGTTTTTGTGAAGTTTGTCGGTTTCCTCTTTCACAGTCACACAGTCTTTGTGTGACAAAGTGATGAACACCAGACACCTCAGTCTTAAACACTCCCTGCTTTTCTCATTTAGAGGTAACATGCCCGACACATAATGAGTTCTTGCCACTGGAGGGAGTGAAGAAACAGCTGATCTCCACAATGGTGCTATATGGGTCAGAGCAGTGCAAGGACCCAATGACAAGTGATAAAATAAAATGCAGAGGTTACTTAAGTTAGTTATTAAAATAAACCAAAATACAGACATGTAATCCTGCTTGAGCTTTTTATTCACTTTTCTAGTTAATGTCATATTATAGCTATTAAAATGCAAGTATCATATACAGGGTGTTATGCTCAGATGATGCAGTCCTGCAGTGAAAACAGGAACTGTTAAAACAAGGGTTTTCATTTTTGGTGAGATGTAATCACACTTCACACTCTCAACAAGTGTCAGAAACAAGTGAGCTAATACGTGGTACTACGTGTGTAGAACGTGCGGAACCTTTCTGGTGTGCATCTACGTGTTTCTCGTCGGACAAAGTTTAACGACGTGCTCCTCAACACAGAGAAACCGGAAGTAACGGTAATGTAGTGTAAACTCACGTGTACAACATGAAAAACACGAAAAAGAACAACAATATGACCAAAAATGCTAAATTCAGGCCGGGATTCAAGAAAAGAGAAAACAAATGCGTCGTAATGTTTGACGACAAAGACAGACAGTAAGTAGATATACATTTAGCCTAGCTTGAGTATCAGACTAGTTTAGTTCTCTACTAAGTATTTGTTTTGCATATTAGTTTTTTTTTTTACTTTACATACATTGTGTCTGATTACTAGGTTGTTGCATGACTGAATAAAAACAAGCAGTCCATTATATTGTCACTTGTTAATATTACGATAATCATTAATACAATGTGATGTTGCTTTAAGTTATATTAACCTTGACGTTTTCTTGTTTTTTTTTTACATTTGAGTCATTTGAATAAATTTAAACTAAGGTCAAATGTGTGTTTTCAAAGAATAGTGCGAGGCTAAGTTGGATTTTTTTGTTATTGTTGTGACATCTTGACTATATGGTACACAAGCCTGTGAAGCCTAAAGAAAGGCTGGTTTCTTATTTTCTCTTCTGCCCAGAGAGTATTTAACTGGTTTCCATAAGCGGAAAGTGGAAAGGAGGAAAGCAGCCGTGGCAGAGATTAAGAAAAAAATCAAGGAGGAACAGATCAGAGTCCGAGAGGAGGTGAGTGTAAAATTAAACTGTTCAGTTAAAATCTGTTTAAAGTAAAAAAAAAAATATATATATATATATGTGTGAGCATTGGTGTGGCTCTCTGCTTTCAGAGACATAAGGAATATATAAAGATGCTGAAGGAGAGGGAAGAAGCTCTTGGTGAGTCAAAAGCTGAAGTCCGTTGAAGGTCATTTTATTGATTTGTTTCTGTGCTCACTGCTTCTCACTTGATTTCATCTCACAGAGGCAGCTGAAGATGATCTGGAAGAAACTATAACCAGCACCAAAGAGTCTGTGCAGTACGATCATCCAAACCACACCGTCACAGTGACAACCATCAACGAACTTGACCTCACTGGTGCTCGCTGGGGCCCTGAAGCCAGCCGGGTTAGTGTCAGTCCTCTGTCTAACATCCGCTGTGAGCGAGCTGAAACTGTTGAGATGCCTGCTTTGTAACACAGTCACTGATACTTTCAGTTTTTTCAATTTTTGAGGAATTATTGTTCTGTGGGTAAGAAAAGTCACAGTACTATTGACATCTTTGCTTTCAGGTTAATGACGAGGATGAAGATGAAGCCAAGGATGACAATGAAGCCAAGGAGGAAGATAAGGAGAAACCACAAATGCCAAGAAAATCTGGAAATCCAATCACCAATAAAAAGTAAGATGCTCATCATGCAGGTTTCTTCTCCTTTATGATAATCTATAGGGTTGATGAAAGGGTGTGCTCAGTCTCCAGCCTCCTCTCAGTCAAGCCGCATTTCTCCTTTTCCTTTCTCCTGCTGCTACAGGATCCGCAATCTAACTGCATCGCTCAACACTTATACCAACAAGGGGAAGAGGAAAGGGAAGCAGGAAGGTAGAGGAGGACGAGGCCAGAGAGACAAGAGACGTGGTGCCACAGAGAGACGAGGCAAAGCGGGGAAGACCGGCCACTGGCAAAGACGGCGACAGACTGGAAAAAGGGTGCACTGTCAGGACTGAAAAATATATAATGGAGGGTTTAAACTGTGAAGAGACTTGACTTCTTGTGTCAGAGTCCCACAGAAAAAAACTGGACTTTGTTTTTTCGAAGAAAAGCTATTTTTTGTGATGTTATCTACTAAATGTATACAAGCTGTACTGTTTTCAGTAAATAAAAGATTTGTCTTGCTAAAAAGTGACCTCATGATGCTGCCCGGTCTCACACGCTGTCACTGAGCCCTGTGTGGAATTCCTTTTCTTGCCATTGTTTAATAGGAAACCTGACGCTGGTGTCAACATCCTCTTTAGAACATCAGGAAATCAACCCTCAGCTCTGTTTCCTTCAGTAGTTCAGTGTTACCTGTGTGTGATATGAAGGAGAACCAGCCACTGTTTCTCCTACACGACCTTATTCCCCATGTTAGAATGTTAAACCATAAAGCCAAAGGTCTCAATATATGTTAACCCCCCCCCCACCCGCCTTCCTTTCTCTGTAGTTTTGTTAAGGCTCTGTAGACTCCCAGCTCTTCTGCTGCTGCCCCTGCTCATCTCCAAAGCACTGGGTTGGGCATGTATTGCAGCAGCTACTGTGGCTCCGGCATCATTTCAGATCAGCGGGATAGCGATGGGAGGGAGTTGACGCTGTTGTCATTTCGTGTCTGTGTGGATTCTGGTTTGTGACAGAGGACGTGCTGGCATGTGTGTGTTTGTGCCGGGAATACTAAACTGTGCGTTAAGATCTCCGAGCTCTCGAGCTGTTCTGTATGCCACGAGCACTTTGCATTGCAAAAAGTCTCCCGATAGTCAATAATTGAGTCTTAATGCCTCATTTTCTTTGAACAAATAAAAGAAATCTGCCAGTTGCATAGAATTATTTAGAATCAGAACTCCATATTCCAGCCGTTTCCAATAAAAATCAATTAGATTCAAGTATTTTATACGATTAAGTTTAAATTGTTTTCATCCCAGTGCAGCAATTTGCATTATTCTCACTTGCATAAAGATACAGACATTCAGTTCTGGAAGATTCTTAGAAAAATAAAGATTGTTGTTGTTGAGAACAAGTCAAACATTCTTTTAAATTCAGAGTTGTGTTTATCTTTCTAAGGAAAAATAGGGATTTTACATTTCTACAGAGGCAGAAATTCCCTTTTTGATGGAGATTTCTTTTTTTGTAGTGCATGTGTGGGTGTTGCTTTCACACCTGTTATTTCCCTAAGTCAACATTAAGGTGGAGTACTGTTTTGCATAGCCCAACACATGGTTGCACAGAACTTGTAAAATGGAAAAACAAAAGCCTTTTGTTTTTTTCTTTTCTTCTTTTGCTAAGCAGCTAGAGTTCATTCCAGTTTCAGCCTCTCGCGACCCGTCACTTTCATCAACGCTGAAACTCCATCACTCTCCTTTCCAAAGCTCGGTGCTTTGATTGGACTCCGGCCCAAAATGATTTTGTAACTGAATTTTAAAGAGAAAGTGAGTGTGTGTGTGTGTGTGAGTGTGTATGTTTGTGTCTACACAAGAGAGACAAATGAGCAGGTTCGCTGACGGACAGCTGTGACTTGTCACACAGGCGAAGTTTTGGCAGACGTCTCCCACCGATAGCAGCAAAGAGAGGGGCAGAAAGGGAAGAAGTGGGTGTTGTCAGGGTGAGGATGAGGCAGAGATGGAGGAGACGGGGGAGACGGGGGAGCTGGCAGGGTCAGAGAAGGACACAAAAAGCGTGGAAGACAGTGAACGCGGGCGAGTTATGAGGGAGATGGATGGTTTGGGAGCACGGCCGGCTCTGACAGTGGTACCGGCTGATGTGACACAGCCCAGACAGGGAGGCTGACTGATGATCTATAGGTCACCACCATGACTAGCTGCTTCCTGCTCACATACAACGGGGCCGGCCCCTCATTTCTCATCACCGACACGTTCCCATAATATTTATTCCTGTGAAGTCCAGCATGAAACCTGGTAAGCTTTCAAGAAACTCAATGACTTTTTTTTTTGGGGGGCAGAACGAGCTCTTTGATCAACTTAACGTGGAGCATTACGGAGACCAGCAGCTGTTTCTCCTCTTTGCATTTACTGCAAATCGTATGTTAATTTGAGATGCTGCAAACACACATTTTGCTTAGACTTCGCACACAGTATACAGGACTTACAAAGGCAGAAGCGATGCCAAAAGCCGTGTAGCAGCCCAGTGTGTTGATAGATTTAATTTGCCAAAAGCTAAATCAATTCCTTTAAAAGAAAGCTCCACTGTTGCACCGTTGAGTCGATACTTGAAGTTCATCGGACTCCAGGATGAGGATTGTAATTTACATTTATTTGTAAATCCACCTTTTCTGACTTACTTTTATTTAAGTTTAGGATTTCCTGCCATTTTTATTCATAAAGAATCATCAGTTGTCTCTCTGTGGGTGAAAAGAGGGATGACAACACAGTAAATTCAAAGCAACACATTTTTCAAGACAGCATAAGAGGTGTGTTTTTTATTCAAAAGCAAAACTTTATTCTGCTCTGTTGAGGGTAAAGTCAAACAGTGTTTCTGCCCTGTCTTTGATGGATTTCATCCAGTGCGATTCTTGGTAAGTTTAGGAGTCTTTGCTCTTTCGTTCTGCAAAATACACTTCAAAACCTGATGTTTGCCAGGATGCTTTCCTTTTTATTGTACTCAGCAGTCTCTTTAAGTCATGTTGGGAATAACAAAAATACACTGTCAAACATCGAAATGGACCCAAAAAACGCAAAGCGCACAGCCGGTAGCTGCTTGTGTAAGGCTGATGAAGTGGCTACAGGTGGCGTTTCCTTTAAATATCTCATTTTGCATTTATATTTTTGGCATAAGAAGCTGTTATCCAGAGATTTGCGGAAACACACAGAGCCGCAAAAGTAAGCATACATGAATCACTCTGCCTGCAAGGAGCCTGGTAACAAAGCAGAGTAACTATTCACTGCTGCGAGTGCGAAAAATGATGCACGGCTTTTATTTGTGTGGGGGCTGGTTGGAGGGGGTGCGGATCCTCTTGGCTGCTGCAGTAGATGTTTGGTCTCTTGTGTGGGAGATCTGGAGACCTGTTGCTCCAAAGCATCTTAGCTTTAAGATAATCTTTACCCATTGACTTACAATGGGTCAGCGATGATCCTCATGCTAAGAGGCTTTGGTGGGGAACCCTGTCCGGCTCTGCACGGCTGCAGGAACAACCAGCCATCTTGAAACTTGGCTCGCTAATGAACAAACACCTTTGTTGCATTACCCCATTAAAAGAACAGGCCCACTTTAGATCTTGTAATATTCTCCATTACTAACTCCCAGCACTTTGATTATTTTTCCAGGCTTCATGCTTTCTTCTCCTCAGATGCTTGCGCGTGTGAATGTGTGTGCGCTTGCATAAATGTGTAGTTCTAATTAGGAGCTAAAATACCGTACAGTGAGCATAGTCCATCTGGCTTTGGCATTAGCCCATTTCTCTTACAGTCAATGGGAAAATGGACCTTGGCTAGCTGTGAAAGGAAAAATCATGCTCCATTTCCTGGTTTCTGCATTAAATATGGTTTAAGTAGGATTGACCTGAAAATGTAAGATTAAGATGGAAATTTAATATTAAGATTAGCTCTCAGATATAGAAAATTTCGGGTTCATGCAGGGAAGTGAAGCTGCTCTCAGTCTGTAGAGATTACATACTGAGATGTAAGGTGGCTTATGATTGAATTGCTTTTGTGATTTAAAAAAAGTTCTCACTTGTAGTTGAGTGCTGGAAAGTTTTGATCTCAAGGTTTCTTGCTCTTATGTCTCACTTGTGAGAAGAGAAACAGAAACTGTAAAAGCAACTTACACAACATTATTAAAAGAATATTTTCCTTTTAGGTGATCTGTTTTAATTTTGGGACACACGCTCGTTCGCTTTATGAGGTAGATGAGAAAATTAATACCATTCTCATTTCCTTGCATTACGAATGGAGCTGGAGGCAAGAGGCCGTTAATGTAGCTTAAAGACTGGAAGCAGAGGGGGAAAGGTTAGCATGACACTCTCCAAATTGAAAAACTCTGCCTATCAGCACCATAAAACCCCAGCAAAAAACACAAAGCGTCCCTTTTTGTGTCTCTTCGAACATGAACAGCAATCATGTGTTTGTGCCTTTTAGAGCCACTTGACTCTCTTCTAAAATACACTTAGCAAGCTCAGCTACCTACGTAATGACATTAGCCAACATTAGCCAACATAATCTAATGGTCATGTTAGACTAAATAAAGCTTTTGCAGCAAAACCTGCACATGCATTGAAATAAGCAAGGATGCACGTTACTAATGTCTCCGACTTTTTTTTATTTTGCAAGAGCGAGAATGTGCTGTTTTTCTTGTCAAAAGTTACATAGTTGTTCTCTGACATCAGGTTAAACTGTTCTCAGAGACACTGAGACAACAGCCGGTTCATGAACCTCTTTCAAACCTGCAGGATAAACTCAAAAATATATGGTTGTCAAACTTAAGACGAGGCTTGTTTCTCCCACCTCCTGAAAAGCAGACATTTTGCCGATAAAAATGTTTCAACCTGAAGCGATGATTTAAGGCCAAGTACAGAAGTAAACGAGCTGACTGCCTGCAAATGGTCAGGCTTTTTTTTTTTTTACAGTATGGGGAGTGCAGCGCTTTGTTGTCTAGGACAAGTTACTCTAACAAGATCCATCTTGTATAGAAAGAGTGGTGAAGAGGATTGTTGTTATGCCCGTCCACATGCTATCATTTGATACCCTGGCATCGGCTTTAAAACACGACTCAGCTCCTTTTAAGCAGTTTAACCCTCCTTTAGTCTTTTTCTCTGTCTCTCTCGTTCTTGTCTTTGTCCTCATGTCTTTCAGTCGCCGTTAACTCACACCAGCGTTCGTAAACGCTGGCACACACACACACACACACACACACACACACACGCAGCCGGGCGGGCACGCATGCACACAGTGGAGAGCTTGTATATGCACACACATACTCGTGCATGCACAGATGAAAAATGTTATTGCTCTCGGTGCTGGAAAAAGTCCAAGTGGAGGGGTTGAGTTTCTTCAGAGTTACCCCCCCCCCCAACACACATACACCCACCCACTCCACCCCTCCACTGCCTCTCTCTCTCTCTCTCCGTCAGTAGCGTATCTCTCGCTCCTTCCTTCCTTCCACTGCTCCTTCTCCGCTCGCTCTCTCGCTCTCCCTCCTGCACTTCACCCTCCTCCCTCTGCTCCCCGTGAACAAAAGAGCCCCCTCCCCGGCACTTCCAATGAAAGCCCTCACACACACTCGCTCTCTCCGGCTTCGCACTCTCCCACACACACACACACACTCTTACCCCTCTCGTCGTCTGTAAAAGCAGTCCACTTCTCCGCACTAATCCCCCCTTCATTTCTTTTGTCTTTTCTTTCACTTTCTCTCTCATTGCCTGGCTCGCCACCAGTGTAAATTTCCCTCTCTACATATCCAAGCCGTTATCATGTTACAGCTAGTTGGCAGACAGTAAAAAAAATATTCCCTCTTTTTTAATATGCTCTCGTCTTTTTCTCTTCCTTTTTTTTCACCCCCCCCTCCTTTCCCCCAGTCCGTTCCTTTTTTGTCTCTCGTCGTCTTTGTGGGTGGTTTTTGATGTGTAGTCTCTGTTTCTCCTCATTCACTCATCACCGTCAAGCAGTAAATAGATCCTCTGTCGTGAAGACAGGATGAATAATCATGATTGCCTATCACTGCGGTGTCAAAGTAATTTGGGAGTGACTGTGAACCAGAGCTCGGCCTGTTAAAACACACACACACACACATACACGCACATGAACACACACAAATGCATGAGCAGATGTACCACTCCCCGAACAGTCTCTGGAAATCAGGAAGCCATTCCCTCATTAGCTTTCCCATCTTCTAACCTCCCTTCCAAAAAATCTTTCCGTCTTTCTTTCTGTCTTTTTAATTCTCTATCAGTCTTGCTCTGCAGCTGTATTGCAGGTTTACAGCCACAGGTGGGGGGGGGAGAAAAAAAAAAACAGATGGAGCGAGCTCCTTTCTTCCCTTCTTTCATCCTTCCATTCTTTCTTCCCTTTCTCCCTCCTTCCCTACAAAGAAAATCAAGCC
>JAUZTA010000011.1:17062656-17085790 GCA_034780835.1 Ctenochaetus striatus | reverse complement strand
CTGTGTGCAACATGGAGGATAAGTTAAGTGTGTGTGTTTGCTTGAAAAAGAGTGTTTCCTGTGTGTGTTAATGAACAAAACATGTCACAGGTCTGTATGCGAATCTGTGCATGAGAGGAATTGGTGTGTAACATAAACCCATTTTACAGATGCACAGGAGAGTGTGTGGCACAACACACTACATCGCTGCATTTACATGATCAATGCTTATTGCAAAATGTGTGTGTGTGTGTGCTGGTGAGTGTGTATGTGTGTATCTCTGTGTCCATCAACTGTGTCTGTACGTTTGCGCATGTAGGCCTATTTTAATTGTTGCCATGGAAACAGAGTGCTGCCAGAGAAGTCCAGATTCAAAGAGGGCATTTCTCTCTCTCTCTCTCTCTCTCTCTCTCTCTTTCATACTCTCTTCTGTACACTGTCTGTCTTTCCTTTCTCTCTTTTCTCTTCCATCTCTCTTTCTTGCCTTTCTCTGTCTGCTCCTTCTCTTCCTCTCCTCTCTGCTTTCTTTCATCTTTCATGCGTCTCACCAAGGTCCTCCTCAGTTTTACACTCTCTGTCTCTTTCTCATTTCCTCCCCCTCCTCCCCTCCCCGTCTCATCTTGCTTTTTATCATCCCTCCCTCATTCCTCTCCACCCCACCTCTCCATCCTTCCTGGAGAGTGGTGCGCAATTGACTATTAACACAGGGACCTGTAATTAGAGCTGACGAACCTCCAGCAATTAGTTTTCCCTAAAGAAGTTGTTCTGTCATCTCTGCGCACATCCCTTTATCCTTCTCTCAATCTCCCTCTCGCTTTTTCTTCCTCTCTGTCATTTCCTGTCTTATTAGCTGTCAGCTTTACAGGGTGGTTATTGTTTTAGTGTTTTTGTTGTTCTTTGTACCTTCCATCTGCCTTGTTCAAGGCAGTCATGGATGAGATGTACACACAATACACCGATCAGAACAAGTTTATGAGCAACTACACCACCACTGTCCCGGGTATCTCTGCCCACAAAACCGAAGTGAGCATCTATTCCCACCGACTGTACACCTACTCTGACTATATGCTGAGAAAGTCACCCTCCCACACTCTGATGTAAACATACAGAGAACACACACATCTTACTGAGAAGCTTCTTTTTCATGTCTGCCTCTGTATCCAGCTGCGTTGCTGCTGACCAGCCCTTGCTTCCCTCATTGCTTTTCTTCTTGTCTTCTTTCGATCTTGCTCATTTCCCCTCTCTCGTTTTCCCTTTTTTTTCTTTTCTCACCGGCCCACATTTCCCTTCCTTCCCTCTTCATCCCCATTAATGAAAAGCTCTATAAATAAGCACAGAGAAGAGAGAGAGAGAGAGTCGGCAAGAGATAGGGTCAAGTGGAACGTGGGAGGGAGCTGGAAGGATGGAGGGATGGACAGCAAACGGCTGTGAGGGCTAAACTAGGCCAATAGGGGTTGAGAGAGGGAGGGAGGGAGGGTATCATATCACAGTCTTGCGAGATCGCTGCGAGCGCCTTCGCCGTCAATCACTTAATCAATTTCGGCGTCAGTCAGTTTGTCTGTGTCTCGGTTTTGGTGTGTCACTCATCTCGCTTCCAGACAGTTTGTCAGTCAGTCGGAGTTTGGAGCGTCTATCCCTCCATCTGCCCTTTCCTCTCGTATGCATTCCCTGTACGGCCCCCCCCTCCCTCCCTCGCTCCCTCGCTCCTCTCCCGCCCCTCCTCCCCTGTCAAGAAGCCAGCATCTCATCTGCTGGGAGAGTTTATATCCTCCTCTATAATATATATACCACAATGCTGCTCCAGAACATTCCACATGAATTATTGATCCATGTGTGATTATACGTAAACTATACGCCGTCATACCATGTGTCAGTGTGTGTGCATTTATGCACTATTTATGTGTGTCATGTGTGACCTCCCCTCTAATGTCTCTTTGAGTCTTAATGTCTTTTTTCCACAAGGTTTCCTTCTTCATTCTCCCACCTCAGTGCCCCATTTCTGTGGACTGACATTGATATGCACTGATTCATATATTGCATGTAGCCTCTTGGCAATTCATGTTATTCAATCAGTGTTGCACAGTGCTGCGCTAACCTCTATCTCCGTTTCTCTATCTCCCACCTCTCTCTTTTTTCCCTTTATTTTCCCTCTTTTTGTCTTGCTTTATTAAATCTCGGCCTCCTCCTTCCCTTGTCTTCTCTCTATCCTTATCTCCCTCTGTTCCTCTCCTCCTCTTCCGCTATCTCTCCAGGTACTACTCTACCACTCCTTCACCATGCCTGTCTGCGGCTACCACAGCCCTTCCCCGCCTCGCGGCCAAGCTGTTGCCTCCCCCTCCGCCCCCTCGGTCATCCAGGAGCAAGAGAGGCGAGTCCGACCCCTCCATCCACCCCCGCCTCCATCGCTTCACCGACGCACCGGCGCCTCTCTCTGTCTCTCTGTCCTTTTCCTGCTGCTCTGCCTTCTCCACCTGCCTCCGGTCTGCCACTCACGGAGAGAGAAGGGCGGGGGAGGCGGTGGCGGCCACTACATCCCCATCCCCCAGCCCCCACCCCACCACATGGCTCTGCCCAACATCCTGCGTGGCCTCAGCATCGCCGTCGTCCTGGTGGGCAACTCCAGCGAGGTGGCGCTGGCAGGGGCTCGGGAGAAGGAGGACTTCCTCCACATGGCGCCTAATGTGGAGGTGCTGACCATGAACGAGACGGACCCTAAAAGCATCATCAAGAGCATCTGTGACCTCATGACGGAGCACTGGCTGCAGGGTGTGGTGTTTGGGGATGACACCGACCAGGAGGCCATCGCCCAAATCCTTGACTTCATTTCAGCACAGACCCATATCCCCATCCTTGGAGTCCGCGGGGGCTCCTCCATGATCATGGCTGCCAAGGTAAGACACTCAACCTTCCTCCAGTTAAACTGCACTTAAACAGCACATGTTACATAAAAACAAAAAAGTTTTTCCATTTCCAGTAATTGTACGAGGAAATGTGTGTGGGCGGTTTGAGTGTTAAATACAAAGAGTTCACCTTGGAAACAGTGAATGGAAAGTGCTGGTCAACACCGCTAAATGTAGCGTCCTGCACTTACCTGTGATTGCTGCATAAAATGCTCGATGTTGTTATTCAACAAACAAAATGCTGTGGTTTTTTTTTTGTAAATGGTATCAGTGTTTAGGTATGTCTGTCAGTAGGATCTGCTTGGTTTCACAGACCCTGGTTAGACTCAGCAGGGTTTTACTTCATGCAGACAACTTGCTTAAGAAGTGCTGTAGGTTTTGAGCCTATCATTACTTCATGGTCCCCTAAACATCAAGTTTACCCTAAAACAGCAACGCCATTTTGACTCATCCTCCATCGCCATAATGCAGCAGTATTAACAGACAGACAGACAGGCAGGCATGCAGACAGGCAGCCAGGGTAGGCTGGGGTGTCTGACTTGAAAGAGACACTGCCAACAGTGCTGATGCCAGTGACAGGATCAGCTGGAGATTGCACCAGAACAGAGAGCTAGATCTCTGCCTATTTACTAGGCCTTGCCTAATGGGATAAAGCAATCTGCTGCTGCTTTATCTGTGTTCGCCTGGGATCTGAGCTTGGACTCCATTCTACAAAATCAGCTCATTCATTTGCTGCTTTGTGCATAAATCCAGCTGTATTAAATAATAACCAGTTAAGGAAACTTAACATGCTTTTCCATGCAGGGAAGTGACACAGACAACATTTTGCCTCTGATGTCGAGGACTCGCTTTGACGCAGTTTGATTCACGCTGTCGTCCTCCTGTTTGTCTGCTGACCCTCTGGTGTCAACAGGTCTTTGCACCAGCAGAGACATGAGCCATGCTGACGTGGCGAGGCCGGCGGCCACCACTGAAACTCTCCTCTCTGTTGCGTCTCATTAGAGCACTAAGGAGAGAAATGGCAGAGAACCGTCCACTCCCATTTAAAACTGCGCTCTTTCAAGCGCACATACAAAAACTGCCATACCGCACAAACATTTTCTCACTGCACAGTGCTCAAACATGCACACACCTTTTCCAGTTTTTTAGATATTTAAAAATTCAGCCCGTTAACTGCGACCACATGTGTTTTTAAACCCCAAACTCAACAGACGTGTCCTAAAAACACATCTCTTACACATCTCCACCCGCCCTGTTGCTGCATTCTGCTACATTACGTGTAAAAATTTATGTCCATGTCTTATCTCGTGGAAAGATGGGGTTGTGTGTGTGCCTGCATGCGTGTGTGCGCAGGGAAAGAATCATTCATTAGGCACACGTGCCTCAAGTGCACCAGGCGGCAGGAAAGAGCAGTATTTTGTGGCAGAGGTTTAAATGGATTTCCCCTGGCCACAAGCTAGCGTCTGCCTCTCCTGAGAGCTTCCTCCTGGCTGCACCGCGGCCCAGGAGAGTGAGAACGGGGCTGCGCTGAGGCTCAGTCTCCAAACGGATTTGTGTCTGCCTAATGGGCTGAGACAATGGAGTGGCGAAAATACGATAGAGAAGGATCAGAGGGAGAGAGAGAGAGAGAGAGGGAGAGAGACATGGGAGAAAGTGGAGAAATTGTGATAGTGAGGATGACATTGGGTGGAAGAAAGTCTGTTCTGAGTAAAAGTTAGCTGGTGAGGAGTGGCGGGCGTCATTTGATGTGATTTAGGCTACATCAGGCGGAGTTCAGATGTGGCTGTAGAGGTGATGAGGGTAAAGGACAAATAGCAGAAGAGGAGACAGTGTTTGTCATTGTTCAGATTGAGAGGAAAAAGAGGGAGGGAGTGAAATGGCGGAAAAAATGTCTTTGAAAGTTGGTGGGAGATACAGAGAGATTAAGAGAGATGAGGAGGGGAAAGAAAGACTGAGGAGAGGAAACTTTTCTTCCTTATGGACAGCAGTGATAGAGAAAAAGTGATAGTCAGTAATTGTGGAAGGTATAATGAAAGGCTGAAGTTTATAGAGCTTAAGAAAAATTGGGCTGCGGACTGTGTGTGTTTTTTATTGTGAGTGAGTGTCCTAAGGAAATGGACTGACAAAGATTGGGAAATAGGGATTGCAATATGAGGTGTTTATCTTACGGCCTCGCTCCATCACACGCGCACAAATACACACACACAGATGCGTGCGCCGTCGAAAAAAAGAAGGCCAAACGCTGCTATTACAGTTGGCAAGACAACCCCTCCTTTTTCATTACACATCCGCAGAAGGATGATAACAGGGAGCGACACTGAAGGCAGAGAATACAGCATTTTGATTTTTAGTGCGGGTTGAATAGGAAAAGAATTTGGTAGAACGGTACAAGATAATTCCATAAAATGTACCCTCTGGAGTGGACTACTGTAATGCTGTGTGAAGAGTCAGGTCGAATCAGAGTCAGGAGAACATTTTCCTGCTCACATATGCATCTACAAGGAGTGTTACTTTGTATTTCTGGCGATGAAACACAAAGCTAGGCATAGCATTACGTGCCAATGGGAGATGCAGTCCCTCATCCTGTCCTGCATCATTGCATCACAACTGCCTCTCAGTCAGCCTCAGGACTCAGTGAATCTTTTGAGATCTATTACAAGAACAAAACAGGATTTTTTAAGAACAAGTCCTCTTGGGGTTGAAGCAAAATTGCAGCACTGGATCAGCAATAAAAAGCAAGACTGCAGCTGCCACAGTGGTTGCATCCGTGCATACAGCTTGCCAGTGGGAAGTGACTCTGCAGCGGCTGCTAGTGCGCAGACTGAGCGAATTTGCGTAGAGGCTTGAAAGTAAGAGAGTTAAACAGATGAAGGGACGGGAGGAGAGGAAGCCAGGCAGCTCCGGCATTGACAAGGAATGAAGAGGAAGGCGGGGCAGGAGGGTAAAGTAGAGAGACGGATGGTGGCAAAGGGCAATAACATCTATATCACTGAATAAGATCAGTAAGGGAGGGCTGGAAGGCAGGGAAGGGGATAAGTGCATGGCAACACAACTGAGAAAGAGGAAGCAGGAGAGAGGGAAAGGCACAGTGACACAGAGCGTGGGTTTGCAGGGTGTGCAGCAGCAGCAGGTGTATCGCCATCTATCCAACGCAGTCGATGTTACATGAAAAAGAGAAGCTGCCTCTCCGCTAAATCTCAGCATAAATGGACGAGGAACTGAGAGAGGAGAGAAAGATGGATAGAGCACAGCTGTATCCACATCTGTGAAAGACAGGACAAGATAAAGGAGGAGGAGGAGGAGATAGAGAGGAGAGAGGGAAGGCGTCCAAGAGTTTAAGGGCGTGTGTCTCATTGTGCATCATTTTGTGTGTGTTGTTACCTAGCCAACATGCCTGCAGTTGCCAGTCTTCTGTCTGTAATGGTTTCCAGCACCACCCTGCTTGCTGTCCCTTCGCAGGGCCTGTTGGGCTGCAGCAATCAGAATGATCTAAAGCTTTGGCTAATGCTCATACTATCAAGACATGGTGAGCCCATTTTCCTCAGCTTGTCTAGAAGGTATGGCTTTGTAGTGGTACAAATAGCTGTGGTTGTTGCGGATCACCCCAGGGCCGCCACATAATACGAGCAGCGAGCTAATCTGTAAGTGGAGGCTGCTGGTGCTGTAGATTGGGAGGGTGATAGCATCCACTTGTGCACAGGATTTAAATGTAAGATCAGCAGCAATTAACGAAAGAAGGGAACAGCAGCCAACCCGTGACCCTGGGGGGGGGGGAACTGTCATGTAATATGACTGCTATATACACACATGCGGGCATATGCAGGCCGATGCACAGAAACAGCAGAGGCGTGCTCGCACCCACACACATGTCCTCATAAACATTTCCTTAGACGCGTGTTACCAGGGCAATTAGTGTATGAAAACTAAATAGATATCGGAAGAAATGCCAAGCTAGGTCCACGGTGAGCTGCCGCTGCAATACCGCCGTCATGTTCGCACAGGACTTGAACATAAACATGGGGACACAGGCGCTCACAGGTGCTCCCACACACACAAGTGAAGCAAATCTGTTTCCAGCCATCTTTCTGTGTAACCAGCAGCTTTCTCCAGGAACAAAACAGCGGGATGTGATCAATTAACTTTTGCCCAAATAATTCCAGCTTTTCATCATTTCCAGTGTGGTCGTTCGCCTGTGGGTGTTCAGGCCTTTCGTAAAGGGGAAAAAGAGAGAGAGAGAGCAATTTCGTGTTTGAGCACAATTGTCCCTGTGTATGTGTGTGTGTGTGCGTGTGTGTACGTGTGCCAATTCTACAGAGGAAACGAGCTCCATGATAGTGTAGAATTGGTGTTGAACTGTGTCCGGGGATAATTGTTGTGGAGTGTGTGTGCATGTGTTTGTGAGAACTGAGCCGGTTGAAGCATTGAAACGCAGCGCAAGGTTGAATTCAGAGTAGCAATTAATGTCCATACCTCATTTTCAAGAGAACCATGCTTCCCTTTTCTTTGATTTTTCTCTTAGATTCAGTGGGAATAGTCCTTTTTAAATTTCTGGCCACAAAGTAATCGCCTTGTTTAGGCACCACTTCCTGTTCGAGGAACACTCTCCACATCGTCGTTCATCCTCGTTCTTCACTGGGTTAAACATTAATGTGCTGGCATTTATATTCCCAATTAATGTCCTACAATAGCACCTATTGTTGTAGTAATCACTGAGGTCCTGTACTCTATTAATGTAATGTGCTGTTCGGCTTGGCAGCACCGCGTCCTTGCTAAAACATAGACGCAATTAGAAGCATTTGTAAACGATAAGAGAATTAAAAGCGAGTGTTCCTGTGCCTGATGTCTCTCTCAGTGTTTTCTCTGTGCCTGTTTTTATTTCTTTTTCTTTTTTTTTTTGGTCTGTTTCTCTCTGTTCCTGTCTCTTTCACATCTCTCTCCCCTAATTGTTTGGTTCATTCATGGGTTTTTGTTGTGTCCAGTAAAGCACCGTAAACCCATTGTAAAAGCTTTCTGATTTATCTTTTCATCCTGGATGTGTTCTCTCTCCTTTTTTTTACCTAACCCTTCCTCTTGTCCAGTTTTTTCCCCCAAGTGTTTCTCTGTTAGTTGTTTTCTCTCTCTGCGCGTCTCTATCTATTTTCAATTACAAAAACTAAACCTGAACTTGCTTAAATCCCAAGATGAGTTCTTGTATCGTACAAATAAAACATGTTATTAAACACGTTATGTAAGAGCTTAAGATCCTAAGAAATAAAACAAATTGATAAATTAAGAATTAACACTGAGTGCTGGCAGGTTTTGTGTTTTTCTCACCTTTTACACCTGGCAGGGTTTTTTTTTAAGTGGATAATCTGGACATCTTGATTGGCAGTACTCCATTTAAACTTGTAATTCCTAACATTTAAGCCCTGGTTGATTTATTGACACTCGTGGATGCTGGTGGTAAAATTAAGTTTTGCTTAAGATCCCAGAATTCTATGGGCATCAGAAACTCGAGCAGCCACTTTGTCAGAAAAACAACAGAGGAGCAGTTGGTGTGTCTTTTTATAGTGCAGCCAAACAAACTCACATTGTTTTGGTGAAGAAGTCAGTCAATAACTTGCCTTTTTTTTCCATCATGAGCAACATCAATCTGATTTCTATTCCTGTAGATGCATTTGATGTATGCCCACGGTATGCTAACCCCCATGACAAACATGTTGTGTTTTATTAGGTTTCTCAGTGTTAAACTCCCCCTGGTGTTTGCTAATTGAAAGCTTTTAATGTGGAGCAGCAGCGGTAGAAAATGTTTAGTTTGCATTAGCAATAGATCTGATATGATGAAAAGAGAATGAACAGAAAACAGTCAGACTGTTTAAAGTTATACCAACTTTTGCATACAAAGGTTCCCATAAATCCCCTGTGAAATCAAATTAAATCCAGGTAATTCTACTTGGTAACTCCACAGATTAGAATTAGAAGTACCTAACGAGAGTGAGAGAATGTAAATTAATTGAATGTCTGTTCTGGAAAAAGGCCATGCATATATAGCCTTAGGATGGAGCTCAGATAGATACTATATCTACCATCAAAGGAAGACATGCAGAATGTGTGACATGGGTTTCCAGGTGTAGAACGGCTTGTTAATGCCTGATATCTTTACAATGAAAATGCCCCACCACCGGTCTGTTCTTACCTTCTCATTGTCCTGGTTTAGAAAATGTGACAACCCTCTGTGTGTGTGTGTGTTCCTTTTTTCTGGAGAACAAGACAGATAGAGAGAGAGAGAGAGAGAGAGAGAGAGCATGGGAAGAGGTAGTGAAAAATACAGAGAGTCCTAAATTTATGTGTCCTATTTTCCAACCCCGTTGGTCTCAATTTACTGCGGCCATTTAGAATGTGGCCATTTTTAAACTCACCCCATAACTTTTTTTTTTTCTATAACTCACCCCACCTCCACTGCCTCACTTTCCTCATTCCACCTCACGCTCTTGTTTCCCTCCTCTGCTCTATTTCTTTACATTGTAGACAGATTGCTCTCATACACTAGATTAATGCTAGCAGCTACAATGGCTATGCGTACTTAGAGAAGAAAAGTGAAATAGTTTAGGGAATAGCTGTGACTGAAAGATGGTTCTCAGTGTTCTCTCTTACTCGCTCCATCTTCCCTCTCTTTGGTTCATCCTGTGACAGCTGACAGGAGGCAGACAGACTAACATCAAATGTCCAGGTGTGAATCCACCCTGCTCGCCCACACGCTCACTTCCGTTCTCCTCATGCTTATGTGCCGGTTGAGGCCAGTTGAACAAAATAGAGCACAATTTGTCAAAAGTGCTCACTAAACAGCAACAATTCATTCGTCCCTCTGTACTTATCCTCACCTTCCTTTTCTCTAGTTCAGGCGCCATCTCCCTCCCTCCCTTCCCTCTGTTTTCCTCTTGCTTGGCCTCGTTTCCTTCATTCTCACTCTGGCCCCCCTGGAACAAGACTAGCCACACCTTTCCCCCCAATCACATCTCCCGACTCCCCCTGGATGTGCACTTACGCCCCAAAAAACCTCCTCCTCCCTCCCTCCCAACTCCTCTTATTCCATTGAAACCAGCTCCAGACTCATCATCCCGTCCCTTCCTTTCTCTTCTCATCATCCCAACCCCTCCTCTTTTACCTCTCTAGACACAGGCAGTCTAGCCCTCCATATTTCCCACTTCTCCTTACATCACCGCCACAACCACCACCCAGATCTACAAGCGACTCCTCCTTCTTTTCCTCCCTTTCGCTGACATCCTCCCTCCCCTCTTATCCCCTCGTGGACCTTACACCAGCCCTTTGCTGAGACCCTTATTAGCCTTATCTCCGCCTGCCCCCGCCCTGATTCAGAGGTGGAGAGGGAATGGACCTCTATCTATTCATAGGCAGAGATGAGTCAGTGCTTTCTATAAAGCATGTCATATGTACAGGGAGGAGGGGAGGGGAGATATGGATGGGAAAAGTATGAATTTAGGACTGTGGTTAATTGCTGCCCCACATCCTTAAAAAGGATCCAAAGCATGCTGCTCCACCTAACCTGACCCAGGAACCCACCTTTTTAACCTCCAACTGTTTACATCTGTCTAGTAATAGATCTCTGTCTCCAATGTTCCCAATGACAGGTGGTGAGACGGTCCTGTAAATACAGATTCAGCCCTTATAACACCCAGTGTGTCCCCTGTGAGAATGTAATTGAGCGAGATTTCATTCTGTTCACTTTCTGTCGCTCTAGATGGGAGAGTCATTCGAAGGTGATACACGTAGTATTGTAACATCCATAAATCAGTGCCGCATTCATTTCATGTCATTAGTATAATCACTGTAAACAAATGAGACCGTTGCTGACAGGCTTGGCAGCCTCTGCAGTGGATATGTTTGTGCTGCAGGGTCCGATTTGGCCAAAATGTACAACACAAACCTAAAGGAGGCTGCTGCTCTTCTATTGTAAGTGCAATTTTTTTTTTGCTTGTTTATTTTTTATTTTTTTTCACAGTGAAAGGCCAATCTAAGACCATGTTTCTTTCTGTTTCTTCTAAGAGAAGATTGCCATGGAGAGCATGTGTCTGGGTGTAATTATTCCAGCTCATAACTGTAATTTAATAATGATGTATGGGTTTTAAAATGCATTTGCATATTGCATAACAGCCAACAACGTAATTATCTGATTATAGAACCCCATTCCTTTCCTTTAAGATTCTTGTAACACAAATATTATCCTTTTAGCTTAAAACATGCATAACTTTGATTTATAAGAAGACACTTTGCTGTAATCATACTGTGAACATAGTCAGGAATTTTCACTAGTCGTAGAACTTTGCATCAGTTTCTGCCCCCTCACAATGTGACAGTACACTGGAACAAAATCAATGTGCTTTTGAATATGGCACTGAGGGGAGATACCTGTATACTCACTGAGACTTGAGCTCTGTTTGTTCAGTGTCACTTGGCCCACAGCTTGCAAATCGGCAGATGGAGAAGTCGAGTTTGACAAGGAGGATCGCTGTGAGTGAGTCACCCGCTTGTCCTGTCTTATCTGCAAGTCTATCCTCAAAGCGATTTGGAAATTAACTAGAGAAACACTGTATTTTGGAGGAATACATTGTATTGTAAATAAAGGTAATGAAATTAGAAGCAAAAATTAAAAAAGCAAAACTTAAGACTAGTGAGCCGCTGTGATTACAACCCACTGCTTCTGGCAGACAGAAATAAAGAAGACATTTTTTCAGTGTTGGCATGAATATAGTATATAAATATGAGTAATATCACACACATCAGCAAACTGTATGTGTAACAGAAATAATAAATGCGTATAATTATTTTTTGCACAAGTGTAGCCAAATTATGATTATAATTTGGTAATAATAATAATAACACATGCATTTACTAATTAGTACTGGAGTACTTCTTAAAATTACAACACAATGTTTTGATATATTATAAATCTGATTCCACTTAAAGTTGTTAAATAAAACATTCTTAGCTAAAGCTCAAAAAACACTTGTTTGAATTTTATTTTAACTGTATTTTTCCCATTTTATTTAGTTTACTTTTTCCTTTCCCTCTCTTTTTTTAACCCTCCTTCCATCAGCGAATCTCTCCTTCAGACCTCTTCCCTAATTCCATCTTTTTTCTTCTTTCCCTATTTGCCCTTGCTTTGTCCATGCTCCGCCTCACCCATGGCCTCCTGTGTCGAGCAACTGTTACAAGCCCTGAATCAATGGAAGAAAGAGAGCAGAGGAAGGAAAAGACATAGAGATAAAAGAAAATTTAGATAAAAGAAAGGAGGGAGGGAAAGAGAGAGAGAAAGGGACAGAAGGAGAAGAATCAGAGGAGAAAGAGTGAGAAAATAGGAAGAGTGGATGCGGAAGACGAAAGGCGTGAGTGAAGACTACAATGTGCTCGCTCAATTACTCACCAGTGCTGTGCCAAGCTGGCCCTCGTCAGAGCCACATGCTGTGATACACACTCACACACACCCACACATACACACACACACACCAGCCTATACATCAGACCAATATGCTCAGATGTGTTCCCGCTGACCTACAGCATAAAAATGACTGAACCCAGACACTTGCTGCACTGAATACGGGCACAAATACACACACGCAAAAAGACACACACTTGCAGACACTTACATAAACTCCACTACCCCTTCCCCCCCTTTAAGTGTTCCCTGACATCTTAACACATGCACAGAAAAATATATCGTAAACATAGGGCAGCGACAAACACACACAATCTTGAAGATTCAAGGTGACAAAGCAATTTATTTAGGTGTCAGAGGCTGTTTCCATCTGAGCTGACCCTTGTTAACGCCCAAGTTTTCACCTTGAGATGGATGTCAGGTGGGAAAACAGGCCAGCGATCCAGCATCAACACCCCTAACACCCTGTGTGTGATTACCACACCACACGCACACACAGCTGGATTGGTTATCAAAAGAGACACAGGAGAGAACACACTTTTTCATGGTTTTATTTTGAAATTGCAAAATTTGTCTAAAGTTTTTAAGGTAAAATAAGAGTGTCTTTTTTGTCTCAACCATCTTCTGTTTTTATTTTGTTGTTGCAGTTAATAGATAAAATAATTTGAAATGGATCCCAACAATATCTTTTTTTTCTTTTTGAAACTCAGGGCCTTGTTTTTATAGATTCATCACCACAAATATGTTCTTGGTGTGGAATAAAACAAACAAACAAACAAAAAAAAACTAGAAACACAGAAAGATCTTTTTGCTCAACCCCATTCTGTCTGGTTGCGTCTCTCCCTCTCTATTTTTCATCTCAATTGCTCTGGTGCTCCTCTTCTCTTCTCCCTCCATCCCTCACGTCATGTGAGTTGAGGCGAGGCGAGCTCCTGTGATGAATGTAAATGTTGCCCCTCCCCTCCCTTGTTCTCCTAAATTACCGCAAACACCACCTCCTCTTTAGTCTTCACTCCCTCTGTCTGTCTGCATTTACCCACAACCCCGCAGTTCGTCCTCGCACGTCGACCGGCGGGCACTCTGCCCAGCCTTCAGCATCCATACAAACACAGTTAGAGATACAGTACACAGACGTATGAGTCAGACGTGACAAATAGACAATAGTGCGAGACGAAAAATACACCTCCAGCATGTATGATGCTTCCTGCGTGTGAAAGTACAGTATGAAGGCGAAGGCTGCCAACACAGCCTGAATACACTTGGCTCATTATCCTCATCCTTGCATTATTCACCCTTGCAAACTGGCAGGACTTTATATTTATTAGAATATCTACTGTACATTAATAGTTACTTTTTGTGGAATTTTCATGAAATTACAAATGAGATTTAATGCATTACAGCACTTTAAGGGAAAGGATTTTCCCTGAATACTTTAATATTGCTGGCACAGATCAGGCTCATAGATACAGCAGCAAAAAACATCGGTGAAAAGAATGAACACTTGTGGACAGTTCACTGAAGTCACACTTGGGTTGAAACAATTCAATAAGACAAACTAGTTTCATCTTTTAGCTATTATTGTATATAGAAGTTGAGATGCTACCCGACTTTTCTCCACTAATAGCAAACCCTGGTCCACTACTCTCAGTCTTCCTAAAACATTTTTAACTGCAGAGCGCGCAGAAATGGGAGCCTACGGAGCTTGACACACGCTGGCATATACATGCATGAGTTGACATCTTTCTGCAATCTATTCAGTGTTGCAAAGCCGAGCCAGACAAACGAAGCATGTGATGTTTTCTCCACAGCTCTAAGGAGTTCAACAACATTTGCAGCACTGTGTTTGACTGGTTATCTTATGCAAACAGCAACTGAATGAACCCTAAGTCCCATACAGTGACTGAACTGTGCCTATGATTTTCACTGAGGAGTCACATAATAAACCAGTGTTCTTTCTGGAGAGTTTATCTTTCAAACTGTGGCCGATTCATCATCTGCAGGGATTTAAGCTCTCTGTCACTTCCATCAAATAGAATCCAGAGAGGCCATGTATTCACTCAGTGCAATGAAGGATTGGCCATCTGGAGCACCGGGAGTTTTCCCTGCAGGCTGCTTGTCAGTTGGGGCTGATGCATTGCAAAATATACATATTTTAAAAAGCCCATCCCTTGCTTAAATACAAATAACCAAATACTGTGCGGCTGACTTGGCCAAGCAAGCGGGCTGCTGGTCCACTGCGCTTGAGTTTTTCATCGTCAGTCTTTCTTTCCCAGCCAATTACTTTCAGTCCAGCCATCTCTGTCAGGTGGCGACATTTGGATAAGTAGTCAAGTGTAGCAAGATGGACAAACAGAGAGAAAAATTTCATGATGGTGCTGAAAAGCTGAAAGAGCTGAAGTCCCTTGAGGGTGATACAGCCAAATATTTTAAAACAACAAATTAACATATTGATTTGGCAACTTTATTGATCAGTCGTCAGTCGGTCAAGGTTTAACAGCTGAAGCCGTAAGACAGAATACAACAGGGTTAAAATAAGCAAGTTGTGGATTTGGATAGGTTGCTGCTTAGCTATATTGAGTGCCTTTTGTTGAAACATCTATTCTCAGGCTTGTCAGTGTTACTTTTTATGAACCAACCAATCAGTGCCTCGATTGGGTGGGACATTAAAAAAAGGCTAACATGTGATAGCATTCTTTTGAAGTAGTAAACTTGAATGATTGATTGATGATTAGACCAAGCATTTAACATTAACAAATTGAAGACCGTCACTATGGGACACTTGCAAAAAGATTGGTTAACATTTCGGTGTAGCATTTTATCATGCTCACCTTGGCTAATTAGCACTAAACGTAGAGTGTAGTTGAGGCATCAGGATCAACCTCTGGATATCATTTATGTCTGTAACAAATTTTGGCTATACTCAATGGCTATCCATTGAAATTTGTGAAAATATTTCAGTCTCGACCGATGTGACAGAGTGATTGACAGATGGTGTCAACCCTAAAGCACAGGTATAAAAGTTCACGAAAGATCAATTAATTTCAATTTTATATCAGAGCAGTTGTCAGATTTAAAAAAATACAAATTTTTGTGAGGTTGTAAAGTTCATCATCATTATTATTATGTTGCCACTGGACATTTTATTGTTTGTCTTCCCATAATCTTTATTACCATCACCAGCATCTATGGCATCATCATCATCGTTACTATCACCAATAAAACAAGTCCCAGTGGGCATTTAGTTATTTGCATTAGATTCTGTGGTTGTTCTCAGTCACATCAGTCCTGTGTCAGACACTTGTTTAGCAGACTGGAGCTCTGGCTGGCCTGTTCCCCGCCAAAGACTGATTTGCATTAGCAAAGTCAAACAGGCTTAATAGACTTTTATTGGCATGAGGCGACTGGGTGCTGAGGGGGGCTTTTAAACAATGCAATATGCTAATAAACAGAACGCTGTGTACTAGGACAACTAACAAAACAACAACAGCAAAAAACCCATTCACATGCAAGCACCCAGTCCATAAGCCTGTTCAATAAATCTGTTTTGCCTTTTTAAAATTTTTCATAAACATTAAACCTAATTCCAAAGGTGTTTCGGTTGGAACTACTAGCAAAAAAATGGTATATATCAAATATAAACAAATACTAACTGTATTTAAAATGTACACACTTTTTCAACTTTGCCACAAGTCTTTGTATCTTTCCTCCAACTTATGCCAAGGTTATTTTGTTAGATAAGAATGTGTAGTAGACCCATGTTGTATTCTCCCCCTGTTCTGGAAAAGGGCCAGTTGATAATAGCACCTTCCTGCAGCGTGCTGTGCATCACATTGAATCAAGCAGATTCTGCAGCAGTCTGTAGCTGAACTTGTATCTTTGTTAAGCGATGCCAGAAACAAAGATAAGTGTCCAAAGAAAAGGAAACTAAATATTTTGTTCCCCCTTGTGTGATTAGATCTTGCACTGTATTCAGCATGATTTATGTGGCCCCAAAAAATAAAATACTGAATATTTACTGCGTAGGTTGGACAAAATATCAGGAACTCCAGGCACGATTAGCAAGACACAAAAAGTAAAAGAGCAAGGGTTACATTGTGCCCTCACAATAGCTTAGTTGTTTTCGGTTTGCTGAGGTCCAGTTCATGAATCGTGTAAAGGGCTTTTTTTTAAGAAAAAGTGTTAATTGATAAAAAGCACGAGCAAATGTAAACACCCAGCCCAGCTTACAGGTCACCTTTTTCTTAATGTTTTCTTTTCCTCAAGATACCTTTCACTCTGCCGAACCTCTGAAGGAAGTTAAAAAAAGAAAAAAACATGGTATAGTATATTAAAGAAAAACAACTCAAACCTCTGCTTTAACTCTTTTACGTTAGGCTATAGGACTGATGATGCGTTGATCAGAGTCCTGTCACAGGCTAAATATGTTGTCTAACAACAAAGGCAATGGTCAAGAAGATCAAGACGATTAGAGAAATCTTTAAAACAGGTAACAAAAGCTTGCCACTTTGATGGAAAATGCTTGCCAGATCCTCTTAGTGTAAAGTGCAAAAGTGACTTGACAGCTTTTAGGTGGGGAAAGAGTTTGGGTGGGTGGTGGGAGTTTTACAAGTTAGGAGTCTTCTTTGCCTTGCTGTGAAGAAATGTTGCAAAAAAGCAAACACGTCAGCCTCATTGAAACTGCAAGGGATTGGCTCCACTTGCACCTTGAAAAAGGCCAGTAATAGGCAAGGCTGTTATTCAGCAATGTCGAGAAAAAGTTTCCAATTTTTGCGGCAAGACCAGAGTATATGAGATAGGTTTGCCTGTGGGATGATGCAACAACACAACCACATTTTGATTGAGAATCAGAGTAAATTTCATACAGTTTAGATTTAGTGAAGTGGCCTCTGTGCACCACCTTTAACTGAATCAAACTAAGTAAGCACAGCATGATGAAAAATTCATCCCATCTAATGCCATTTCCTGCCAGCCTTATGCCAGGTCCATTCCCAGTGCCTCCTCCATCTGAGACAATATGCATTAACTTTCATTGTCAAAAAAAACCCCATTATGCATAAGCATTCATGGAAGTTTTGCCTTAATCAATCATGCCTGCTAGCCATTGGCCAGCAGAGCAAACATCCACAGGGGTTCATAGGTCTGTTACTGTCCTGCCTGTCAGAAAATGTCTCATGGTTGTCAAACTCCGCATCAAATCTAACACTGTTGTCAGCTCTTAAGCTATTTTTGCAGCTGTAATTTTGGAACGTCATTTCATGTTTTTAGTCAATTCATGTTGCTTTGAAACTTGTATAACAAAGTGTTGAATGTCAGGTGTGTTTTAAGCTGGCACAGCTAATTAGAATTCACATTTTACTGTTTGCCCTTCAAGTTGATGTGACTCTCTTGTGTGGTTCCACTTGCCTTTCTGTTTTGAATTTTGTCATTTAAAGGTCTTTTTTTTCAATATGGTGTTTCTGTTATGTTCACCCCCCGCATATTGTGATTTGCTTTAAATGCTAATGAAGATTGCTACCTGAATAGCGTTTGAAAAGCACGATTCATTGTATGGACATCAACACGACTTCCCTGTTTAAGCATGAAAGTTCAACAGAGAAAGTTTTGGCAGAATTTGATTCAAGGTCAGTAGGCGGACACGCAAAAGCTTCAGGGGTGGCCGACTTAACCACTCAGCTATCTCTGGGCGCAAGCATCGCTCTCCCTGCGTTCCACCCTGCAGGAGTTTCTGTTATCAAGGAGACCATTCACCCGTTTCTGTTTTAGCAAGACGCTGTTTTCAAAATAATTTCTCCCGCAGTATTCTTGCCAGCTTCTGTAAAAGGGTCAACAACATCGACTAAATGCTTGGTGCAGCTCATGGACAGAGTCGTAAAGCATGCAGTTCACACAGAAACGCACCAGAAACCCAAAACTTACCCCTAAACACGTGCATGCAGACACACAGCACATGCATGCTGCTTTTCAAAACAGCAGCAGCTCCTCATGCATAAACCTACCTGTGTAAACACTGTGCATTTTGTACTGTGCATACACTGAAACTTGGCTCATATGGCTGCCAACAGCTTTGCAGCTCTGCTGTTCTGTATGTGAATAACAGTCTGTTCCTGTATGGAGAGGAATGACACCTCCCATCCCCCAGAGTGATGCTGAAGGTTGGGAATGTGCTGCTTCCCATACTTGTATCAACATCATGATTCCGCGTATCAGTGGCCTGAAAACATTAACCCCTTTGCAGATGGCTGTACAGTGTCATCTTGGAAGTGAGTCACTGTGTCTTCTGGCCATGGTGTTCAAGCGCATCCTTAAAGTAATTAAGGCTGCAGCAGGTCTATCTTAAACCAACACAAAGTTGAAGGATGCATGATTAAATGTAAATGTAAAAGAATGGCAAGGTTTACAGTGCCAGGATTTTAATTTGAAAATGCTGTAATAACCTACAGAGACCCCTGATATGTTTCTTTTTCATACCATTATTTTAAAAGCCAGGCCTTTTTTCACAGTCACTTTGGAAAGAAACTGTTTCAAACATTTGTCTGCTTGATCTCTTTTGGCAATAAGGAACAAAACAAATCACATTTTGTTTTGAGATGAAATTTCAGTGGCATGCAGTAGGTTATGAACAAGCTCCGTTTGGCTGTTCGGCCCTGCAGTCGAAAACTAGGTTATTGTCTCTGGTGCCCTGGAGCAAAGCAGAGAGCAAGCAACATGCCTGCTGCCTATAGTAATATCAACATGCTATCTAGTATCAAGGCTTCGAGAGAGTAATTGTGCATGCTGCAAATTTTAGCGGCTCATATTGCAGAATTACAGTAATTTTTGCATTTACATTAGACTATTATATGATTTCCTGACTTTTGTATCGGTAATATGAACTTTTACACATAGATTTTTTAAAAAAAGCAAAGCATTTTCATTGCGTCCTCCCCCTCTGGCCTGTTGTCCTGTCAGACATATCAAGATGCTGTTGAGCATCGCTGAGTGGATGCAAAGGGTCAGCAGTGTGACTTCTGTATAACAAACTATCTTCATCTTCTCTGAATACTAAAGAAAAATGTTTTGTACCACCTTCCTCGGCTTACTTCTGCAGCCCCCAGTGTTGCAGCTCAGACCTTCACACTCCTTATTGCTGCTAATTGCTGCTCTTACTAATTCAACGTCTTCTTCTTATGGATGTTTTTGTGTGCTGACTCCTTAAACGTGATTGCATTCACAGGGTTCAGCAGTGCAAGATGCGAATCAAAGCATTAACATCCCTCCAGCAATTGTTTCCAACAAGTGCACAGTTCAGAGGGCGTCAGCAGAATCTGGACGCAGCTCCTTGGAGCCTGGGTGCCCCGCGGCGTGATGGGGGTCTCGCTGCTCGGCTCGAAGTGTGAAATGATTTGACACTCGTAGGTATTATACAGAAGCCACGGCAGGATTAATCGCAGGTGTGAGACAGATTAGAATATGTCTGTGTTAGCTTGAGTTCCTGTGTGGGCAGCGGGGAAGTGGCAGCAGGATGTGTGTTGAGTTGAATTGGGGAGGGGGGGGTAAAACGCTGTGTGGGTGGATGCATTTGTGTGTGTGTGTGTGGCTTATCTTGAGTGCTTGTGTGTGTTAGTCAGAGTAGTGGGATGTCTAAATGCATGTAGATGACTGTTGTGTTTTTTGTGTGTGTGTGTGTGCGCCATACCAGCAGTGAGTGGCGTTCTCTTTTTGTTCCCCACTAATGGCATCCTTAGCAGGGCTGTTACGATGGAAACCACGTTGCCACGGAAACGCAGCCTGTCTCTGTGAATTAGAAGTATTTCACTCCCTCTCTCTTCACCTCTCTCTCTCTCTCTCACTTTCTGTCACACTCTCTCTTTCTCCCTCCCTTCCTTCCTTCCCTCGCTCACCCTCTCTGTCCTCTTTCGCTTCGCCCATTCCTCTTTCTGTCTGCCTCTTCATCTGGGCTTCTCTTCTCCACCTGCCTCCCCCTAAACCTGACAGGGCAGCAGCAGGAGAGGTGTGCATGTACATGAAAGAGCAAGGGACTGACTGACAAGGGAAAGAGTGTAAGAGGGAGACGGAGAGAGAGAGAGTGGGAGTGGAGGTTTTTTGTGCGCGGTAAAAACTCTTTGTGAGCGTGAAGGAAAGGTGGGTGGAGGGACAAATAGAGGGTTGTGACAGAGGGGCTAAGGAATAACATAAAAGAGATTGTAAGTGGGGAAAATGTTCATATAAAAAAGCATGTAACAGTTAGACAAAGGGAGACATGAAATATCCTAAACTAAGTGGACACATAACCATAGGTATGTTATGCCAAAACCACGGGCTTCAATGAGTAAATGATAATACCTGACAAGTGTGTCATCAGGTGTGTCTAACCCCTCATGTCATGCATTACAAACACCATACAGTGCCAGTAAAATGCAGTATGTAGGCAAATTAAATACCTTGAGAACTAAATATAGTGACCACCTCTGTCTGGAGGAATAAATCACACTAAATGTGAGATTTAATAACCTTTTTTAGATTCTGATGCAGATTGCTCTCTTTTTTGTTATTTTGTTGCATGAAAATATGTTCATGAAATTGACAGGAATGCTGAATTTAATTGACTATTTTGAAATATAGTACAGCTGTTTAAAACACTGCACAAGCTTTTATAAAATTTAAACTCAATTTAACCTGTGTAATTAAAAAAAAAAGTACTGTAGAGTCTAGAATTTTAAAATATAATTTACTGTTCAAATTATAATTAGACAATTGCCTGAAAATATTGTGTTGTTTTTTTACTTTCCCTCACCAAGGCCTCACTCTCGAGGGCGTTTAAGTGAACGTGCACTATCAAACCACATGATGAGGGTGGCTGTAACCATAGGTGCCCCTGCACATTCAGTTCTGTCTCCCTTAATTGCAGCCATGACTGTTTTCTGTTGTTTGAATTGACTACACAAGGCAGCTTGAAGAACAACAAGTTTCACTGCTGGGTTTTGTGTGTGTGTTTTTTAATTTTACTGGCAGTCAGTCATAAGCTTGTAGGAGATTGTATTTTTTTTTAATTTAAAAACAAAACAAAAAAAATTCTGTCATGATTTCAAGTTGCCTCAAGTAGCTGGAAGCAGACACATTACTGCAAGGCAGCGAATCATTGGTGAGCAAAATACAATACAATCACCAGAACTATTCCCATCTAGCTGTCATGTAGACCCAAAGTGCAAGCGGACCAGTTACTTGATCGTTGTAAGCAAATGACTTAAATAGCATTTGTAAAGGAATTATTCTGTCCCTTGATAATGATCCATGTAAGCTGTTGATCACTGAGACGATTAATCAGGTTGTTTCCACTGTGAATAATTTGTTCAAACACCAATATGACAAATTTTTACCTTACTTTTACTGTTGAAATATCATAAAATGTGACTGAAGAGACTCAGAAACTTGCCATTTTACGTTGCTAGGCAACAGTAAGCTAAACAGGAAGGGTCTCACAAGGTCAAACCAGGAGTTTTAAATCCTGACAAGCTTTGAAAACCGGAAAATAGGGACCTTATACTGATTGCTCTAAAATCAAAAATTAAAATAAAAAATCGGAATATAGCTGTGCTTCTGCCTCATGATAATATCAAAATGCTCTTTCCAGTGTGGATATTGTAAGACACCCTGAACATTGGTTTGATTTGGATTAATGCAAATGGGTTTATGCAAATACTAGGCAATATGAAATACCATTTATATGGTCCTCAGCGAGAAGGTATTCATCATATTTTTGTTTTCATTTTTTTTTAAGTTACACAGGCTGGCTGCAGGAATTTGTTCCATTAAGGCACAGAAACATAAGTGAGGTCAGCCACTGATATTTGGTGGTTAAACTTGACTTGCAGTAGGTGTTTTTTTTTTTTTAAGGTTGCTGGATGGTTGTGAGCAAACTAAACTGCAAACCACTCAGAAACCCCCCCGCCCCTGAAAGTTTTAATGCAGGGCCAAACCATGACAAACCAGGCTATTTAGTGTGTAATGTCATGCTTAAGTTAACAGAAGACAGACCTTTAAAGAGCAGGGATAAAATATTCAAACTAAAAAGGGTCGATTAGAACAGAGCGTCAAGATAGAGAGAATTAAAAGAGGAAGAGAGTTGAGTCCATATATGGAAGGAATATGAAATAGGGTGAGAAAACAGAGAGAAAGAGATGGAGGGGAGCAAGTAATAGCGAGAGAGAGAGAGAGAGAGATTGATTATGTTCTCCTAAGTGCTTTCGGCATTATTGGAACTGTACTGTCCTCCCAAACCAGGCAATTTGAATTAACATTGCAGGAAGAGTGATTTAGAGGGGGAAAAATGGAGAAGCAGGATGAGGGAGAGATAGCAGAAAGAGTAAGGGAAGGAAATGGAAGGAGGGCGGCAGGGCGAGGGGGCGGGTTGGCAGGGAGACAGAGGGGGAGAGTGAGGGTCTGGAGGGAGGACAGAGAGAAAGACAGAATAACTGGGTTCAAAAGTAGGACAGAGAGAGAGAGATGTGGCAAGAGACAAAGGGAAAAAGCGTGAGAGAGGGAAAGAGCATAAAGGGTTGAGAAGACTCGCAAGACGAGCCAAATTGAAAAAATCAACACGCTAAACTCTACTTTATAAATTCCAGCTGGGTGCTGTGCATAATAATCCATTTGGAGGATAATAACTTTAGAAATTCCACTTTAAATATTCATTCTAAATGCTGAATCGTCAGAACAAAAATCCATTTTGGGAATAATAATAATCCAATCAGGAGCAGGAGGAAAAGATAACACAGGGGAGTTAGAGACAGAGACGCGACTTGAAAGAGAATGGACAGATGGGTCTGGATAAAGTGCAGATAAA
>JAUZTA010000011.1:16949816-16967382 GCA_034780835.1 Ctenochaetus striatus | reverse complement strand
AGGTAACAAACCAAAGAGTGCACTCAATTTCAATTTTCTATTTACTATTATATATTTTATATGGTTATTTTAGATGCTCAATCTGTAAATGAAGCTTGACTCCTTTGTTTTTTTTTTCAGTGTTCATACCAGCAAATAAGTAAGTATTTTAAATAGTAGATTTAAAGTGTTGAAGCATGTTCTCTTATTTTGAATTTTTAGAATGCGTCTCAAAGGTGACGTAAAGCTTGTACCATACACTTCATCAAACTGAAACATAAACACTCAGCTGGACCTGCTGGAGAGGGAAGGCAACTGTTAATCAGACTCATTTCTCTGTAACTATGGGAGAAGAGCAGGTTCAAAATGGAGTACGTGGTAACAACGGTGCATTTCTTCTTCTGTAAAAAGCATCTAACTTTGGCAGCACAATAGAAGAGAGAGGACATTTCTGCAGGACTGTGAGTACGTGATTGTGTGTGTGTGCGTATGTGTGTGTGTGTGTGTAAGAGAGATGTGGAGAACATTAAGTGTGTTCAAAACTAGTTGCTTTCTTCACAACTGTGCGCTTTGAGTCTCCTCTTTGGAAGATTTTGTGACCTTGTCCATGATGGAGAGAGTCTGTGTGTAACCCAGCAGGCGTTCCTGTTGATTGGATAGGCCTGGCTGGCTGACTTGCTGGCTCGGAGTATCAATGCCCTTTATCTCGCCTCTCAGCTCTTTCACTTCAACTTAGTGGCGGTACAAGTACACAACTGCATGGAAGTGATTCATGATTGAAGACTTGTACCAGCAAACAAGAGAGTCTGCATGAAATTGCACATGTAAAACGCAAGTGCAGATACGTAGCCTGAAAATTATCCACAGTTAAGGCTCTGTGATGCAGTTGCTATGGCAACTATGATAGAAATAGACGTGTATCTGCAAGGGAATGAAATGTATTGAACTGTTGTTTAGAAACTGAGAGATTTTACTCTTATGATTGACAGGTTAAGTGAGTGACTGCATTGGGATGTGTGTGTGTGTGTGTGTGTGTGTACTCTGTTTATATGTGTGCCTGTGTGTGTGTGTGTGCATTCCAGACTGGATTTTTGTGATTGCGCATATCTGTCTTTGTATGTGCATCTGTGGTTTTCTTTGTAAGTTGTATATGTTGCAGTGAATGCTTGTGCCTGTGTGTGTGTATGTGTGTGTGCGTGAGGGTGTGCATGTTTGACACACAGCAATACATAAAAGTGCAGAACCATGGATGGGGGGCACAGGGCACATCATTATGATGGTAGGAGAGTGTGAGTGGGTCTGTGCCGCACTCATTGGCCCTGTGTGAGAGCAGATAAGCTCAGGCAGAGACAATAAATTTAATGGGAAAAGGATTCTGTTTGTAGCACCTCCATTGTTGCTCCGGCCATTATGAGGTTCTGAGTGTGTCGTGTCAAACATCAACCAATAGCTGGATGTTATGTTAATGAATTAAGTTGCTTTTCTTTGGGAAAAAAAAGAAAAAAGAAAAAACACAATATAGCTGCAGTGTGTGTACAATGGTTCTGCATTTCAGCATTAAGACACCATAATAAACTTAACAAGCATCATCCCTAGCGCTGAAATGTTTTTTCTAATGTTCCTCTAATAACCTATTCAATCACAAATTGTCTTTTATCTGTTATTGACTTACTCATTTCAGTTATAACCTACCATTACATTCAACCCTGTCTCCTCTCCATATTGCCTTTGTACCCTGCTGCCTTCATTAGGCTGATTCATTTTCACTTGAGATGAAATAAGAACAAAGGAGCTGTGGTAAAACGCTAAGCCAAGACATACAAAAATTGCATTTGCAGTACTATTATAATGATATTTAAGATTAAAAAAAAAACAAAAAAAAAACAGGCGAAAATCAGTGAAATAGCAAAAGCTTGAGAGAGGGAGGGGAGTTGGAGGGATGTGATGGAGAGAGATGAGGGACGGGGTGCAGGAATATGAGTGTGTATGCATTTTCAAGGCGGTCTTTCTGTTGCAAGAAAAAAAAAAACAGTAGTCTAACAGGAAAGCGAATAGGTCGAGCTACTGATGAAGGCATGCAAATGCAATTTAGTGGCGGAAACTGATGTTTGAGACCTTCTCGTGCTAGTGGAGGCTCGTGAGATGGCAATGGGTTTAATTTTAGTTGGAGATAGGTGGAATCACCTCAGCGGTGTGTGAAAGAGGGAGAGAGAGGCGAGGGAACAAGAGGGGAGGGGGCGGGGGTGTATGGACCTCACTGGTTACGGGACTTACAGGCACCCCGATTGTGCTCTGCTCTCATCAGTTTTGGAGGCGAGGACAAAAGAAAAAAGGGGAAATCGGAAGAAAGGCCCGGGATCTGATTGTCGTGACGGGCCCCCCGACTTCGCCGCCGCTGGTCGGGGCTGTCTGGACTGAGGGAAAAGCGGCGGAGCAGTCGACTCTAGACTGGGGTTTCCTGCCACAGCAGCGGGATTGTCACAAAACAGCCTTTCAGTCTTCGAGGGGCCTTGTATTGCTACGTTTTCAGGTATGCATTTGGAGTATGTTAGCTAGCTTGTCTCTGACTGACTTGCCTCTCCCTGACAAACGTTAGCTCTGTTTATTCAAGGGAAATGTCAGGCTGCGTGATGATAATTTTCTGATGCAGTACTCTCACCAGCTCTCTTGCCAGTATACGTTATTTATGCTAGCCAAGCCATATACTCAGAGTCCCACTGAATTTCTGAGGGGGGAAACATCTGCACCTAATCACCTCTCTTTTGTAGCTAAACGCTGCTTGGCTGCTCCAATGCCTTTAACGTTAGCCTGCTATAACTGTCGTTTTGTGCACGTCCTCAAATGTCCATAATATTGTAATAAAGGCAAATTAGCGAGCTTGCTATGCTGCTAACTAGTGTTCTGTAGCTTAGCCAGCTTCCAACATATGCAGCTAGCTCGCGTATTTAATTTGCAGTATGTGAGGTATTTAAGCTAACGCTAACCTTACAAAGCTAAAAGAGGCAGCACTACAAAGCTAATTGTATTGCGTATGCTATTGGCTAATGTAGCTAACTTACTAAGGCTGTGTTACAAAAGCCAGCTTGTGTTGATGACAGTTTGAGACGACAGACAGATCAAAATATATATATAAAAAACTGCCGTGTAATCAATATCTGCAAATAACGTTGCGTATACCCATATCAATTAGGCAGCTCTGCAACTGATTGACTTGCTGACAGACTGCATTCAGCCAGTTTGTATTAATGCTGCACTGTTGTGTGTATTGTGAATGCTGCTGCCCGGTCGTGCACAGTGAGCTGCTGTGATTAATTAGTAATCGAGATATGGAGTCATAGACGGATGGAGATCAATAATGTCCTTCTAAATTTTCCACTTTTACAGTGCATCATCCACTATCTCTGACCCTTAATTATAATATTGAAAAAGACTTGTGCAGCATGTGCACAATGACTGGTGATTTACAAGGTATGACCAGTTTGTTTTTAAAAATCCTCCTGTTTTTATCCACATTCTTCACTCAACTGCTCATCACTCTCTGGGGTTAAAAACGATTTATTACACTGATGAAGCTAATTTTATACTAATGAGTAGATTGACAGACAAATAACACCAGTTATACTAATAGTTGTAATTACAAACAGCCATGACTTGTTATTGCATGGCTCAGAGTTAGTCTAAGCTAGTACTTCAAAAGTCACCCAAACTTGTTTTCAGGCCATTAACCGTTTTATAGTGTGTTTGAGGCAGACAATAGAGGCTTGTGTCACACATGGCAATTATGGGCACTGACCCCATAAAGGTGGCGTCATCCCTTTAATTATCACCCATAATAATTAAAGCCCATTAAAACAAGTTAAATACCTTAAAGTTAATGGTCTTAAAGGGGATGGAGATCGACTGCTCCTGTCTTGGCCCCACGGGGTTGTTTGTTTACATGGGAAGTAGTGTTTGTGACCTTGTCTATGTTACTTTGTCGCCTTAATTGAATGCTGCCGCTAACCCACTTTTCTCTCCACCAACCCTGTTTGTTATCAGTCAGAGGAGACAGCTTAGGCATGTATTGTTAAAGCTTCAGCCCCAGTAAAGGCTGTACTCTCAGTGCATATTAAAAGAGCAGTGTTGATATGAGGCCAGCAAGCCTTTCATGTAGTGAAGTCAGGCGTTGAATGACTAGTGTATTTAACATGGAAGTAATGTTAATGTTATTGTTTGTTTGGTGAATCTACCAGTGAGGGACCTGAATCCTTGTTGTGGTGACCCTCTAAAAATGACGCCACTTATGAGGAAAGCTGATGTAATCTGAAATATCTCTTGTCAGCACTGAGTCCTCCTTTTTCAATAAAGATGACCATCCGAAAATAAAATTAGCTAAGTTACTGCATGAGTAAACAAATGCTAGTTTAATTCATTACATTTGCATTTGAACGGGTAAATATGTCTGATTTACCGCTGAGTTGTTAAAATACAAAACACTATGATAATACTCCTTTTAATATTATTACAGAACTCTGAAAAATTCTCTTCATGCTTATTTAATTACAACTGAGCTTTTGCTTTTGCATGCCAACCTTTTTTGATTCATCTTTTGTATTTGCAGAGTTGTGAAGGCTTCTGGTCAACAGCTCCTGGAAAATGAACTTATCAGCACGGAAATACTGAAGAGAAAAAGAAAACAGGAGCTTGAATTGACTGAACTCGAAGTGGAATAAATGGATTACCCCCCTTCGGAAAATTGTTGCCATGGAATTAGGTAGAGTTAAATGATGGTTGACAGAAAAAAACAGAGGTGAGAAAGCTACATGCTGAAGATACAGGAGAGAACCAACAATAATCTGAACACAGAGTTAAAGGAAGAACAATTTCAAAATAGGGACCAAAGACTTCAACAGTCTGAAAGGAAAGCATGCAGTAGAAAAAACTCATAAAAGAAAACAGTATTTGAAAGGGAATGACCAAGAAGAAAAAAACAGTCCAAAAGTATTACACTCTGCATCCTAGAGCTGATGAGAATATCAATGGAGTGTTTGCCTCTGGGAGTGTTTACTGAGTGTCTGTATTCAGACCTCTTGATTCAAGTTACTACAGTTTTTGTGTCATACAGGTGTGAGTTGGGTCCCGGCAAACTTACGCATGTTGACGAACTGAAGGATTCCTGTGATGGAGCACAGTCTCAATGGTTGAATTGAGTTTTTTTTCTTTTTTTCTTCCTTTTTTTTACACAAGATGCTTTTGGATCACAACATAATTTGATCCTAACATAGCTCTGGCTGCTTGAGCTGTGATTATAGCGGAGCGTATACATGTTAAGACATTTGAGGTTGTCCATGATATCATTGCCTGCTTAGTGCCAAACTGCTTCATGGAAATGACTGCACACTTTTAGTTTTGTAGTTTTTTTTCAATAGAAACCTGCTTTACTACATATCTTTTTCTTTTTTTTTTTTTTTGAAAATTCCATTTTTTTTAGAACCGTTACAACTTAGCATCATCATTTTTACCATTTGGCCTTGTCACATATTGATAAAAGCATCATCTGTTTAGCCACCCTACCCCGTTCTGCTTAAAAAAAAAAGTGATTATAACATCTGCGATATATATTTTCTTCAGCTTGAACTCTTTGGTGGAATTTGAAAGCATTTCCTTGTTTTACTGCCAGGCCATAGACTCTCTCTACTTGTCATTTATGGTTACTGCCGTAAGCCTTCCAATTCCTGATCAGAAGCATTCCCTGGTATAGACACAGCAGATATTTCCGTTTTTAACCCAAACTTGGAAAAAACAATGCAGAATTTTTCTAACAGTCCGGCTCCCCCCTCTCTCCCCCCGGGGTTCAGTGGGAGGGGTGGAGGGGGACCTTCATACCCGCCTCAGCCTGCAGATCCCCAGATCTCCCCGAGGATGACAGATGATTACGCGGGGATGCAACAGCAAAGCCTGCACAGAGGCCATCACCACCCAACTCAAGCCAGCCACATGCTTGCTTACAGTGCTAGGAACAGAGGAGCTGTGGAGCCAACGCCAACACAGGGTAATATTCACAGTGGCAGCACTAACAACCCTTACAGGAAGGATGTCATGGATTATTATTTTTCAATGGGAGGAAAGGACCGGCACAGAAGAGGGGGCATGGGTTATGGGGCAGGCTTTGGGTACCCAAATATTGATGGACATATATCTCACCAGTACCGCCATGCTGGATCTGGCTCTGCACCATCATCTGGCCTGATGTCACCATATCCAGTAGATTATGGCTCCAGTGCTGGTTCAGGTGGAGGTGCTGGTGCAGGAGCGTTCTCTCCTTCTCATCAGTACAATATGAGTCAGAACCCTGCAATGCAGTCAGTGCCGGGTTCTCAAATGCAGCACCGCCAGCATGGGCAAAACTTCCCAGCTGTCCACCACGGACAGCAGCATAGGAGCTATCCACACTCTGGGCACAGAATGACCCCTCAGTACCCACACTACTCCCCACAGGGTGGAGCAACCACAGGGTCATCAGGAATGTACAGCCCCCCACCGCAGAGGTATCTCGACGGGGCTGCTAGCACTGGGTTCGATCCCAAAGTCAACAGTTCTCCCAGTGTAAACACCAGTTCAAACTCAGTCTCCAGTTCAGTTGCTGCTAACAATGTGGGGCCAATGGAGAATGTTCAACAGAGTTACCATGCTTCAAATTATCCTGGCTACTCCCCACAGACACTTTCACTTCACAAGCAAGCCACACTACAGCACCGCAACTCACAGCACAACCTAGGGGTAGGCTATGACAACTCCCTCAAGATGCAGCACCAAGGCCCGTCTCCAGGCTCTGTATATGCTAAACATCACCAAGCCTCCAATCCCAGTATACCTCAAGCAGCATCTCAAGAAATAGCCAAATCGCCAATGCATCCCAATGCCCAACAAACTCAGATCAACCAAAACTTTAGCCCAATATCCAACCCCTCTCCAGCTGCCTCTGCAGTGCATTCCCCCAGTTGTAGCTCCTCTCCTTCCCCTTTGATGGGTGTCTCAGAGGCACATGGAAACCCCTCAGGTCATGGTCCTTCACATCCTCCTACATCAAACCCCCGTAGCAGCCATGGTCAGGGTAGATTACTGCAGACCATGCCTCAGTTAAGTCCCACACCCAACTCAAATAGCAGCATAAGTAGTTGTGGTAGCAGTGGCAGTCATAAAGCTCACAGCATGAGTGCAGGTGGAGGGAGTAGTCTTCCTCCAGCAGTACGCAACAAAGTGGGTCTAGTCACGGCAGTCGGATCTCGAGATGAAAGCTCTTCTGTTTACTCATCTTCTCCTCATGATAAAATGCAGGATGCTGGCCTGAACAGTCTTAATGCTTTGAGCTCACAAGTAGCCAACTTACCAAACACAGTTCAGCACATGCTCCTCACTGACACAGTGCTTTCACAGAAGAAGGGGAAAGAAGGGGGGCAGGTGCAACAGGCAGCACATGGCGTGGCCCCAGTGCAACCAAGGAGTCGAAATGCAAGTGCAACCTCAAGTACTAGCACAGTTAAAGATGGAAGTGCTATGGGCATTGGTGATGGTGCCAGCTTGGATGCTGGTACTGATGAAGACTTCTCATTGATGTCAGTCGGAGGCTCATCAGGGACCAAGGTGGAGCGTGAGGAGCAGTTTTCTGAGGGGGAACATGGGAGAGTGAGGCAGATGAGTGGTGCAAGCAGTGGATCTGAATCAACTGGCTATCACCCTCCATCTCAGACTCAAACACAGACTGGACAAGCATCAAATGTTAAAACAGTCACCTCTGATTCACCATCAAAAGAAACAATTGCTTCTGAAGCTAAAGCAGATGAATCCCACGTTCCCTCTTCATCGTCTCCATCCTTTGGATGTCAATCATCAGAGACTGGCCTAACTTCACAATCAACACCTCCAGTTTCCTCATCCCCCACATCAATCTCCTCCAGTATTCCTTCTTCACAGCCAAATTGTGTCTCAGAGCTTGGTTTAAAATATAAAGATAACAGAGGTGGCCATAGGAAGACAACAGAAATTAAAAATGAAGTCATCAAAAAAGAAAGTGAAGCCTTCGTTGAGAAAACAGACAAAGTTAGTAGCCAAATGCAAGACGTAGATGTCAATACGCAAAATGGTCAGGACAAAGAGAATAGGTTGCACAAGGCATCTAAACTACACAGCAATGAGAGGGATGAAAAGCACACATCTGAGGAACAGCAGAGTGCCAGTAGTGTTGGTGTGATTGTTTCAGCTCGGTCTGAAGGAAGTCACAGTGAAAAAAGCAAGCATGCCCAAGACAACTGCTTAGATGAGAAACAATCACCCTCTTACTTAAGAGAGTCAAGCAGTCATAATGGAGAGGATGGTGTAGATCTCAGTTTGTATTCTACCCTTAATCAGAAATCAAACTTCGGACGGCCTCAAAATCCTCCCCAATCCGGACCGCATAAATATGGCCACCCAGAATCAGCATATGGCTCAGATTTGTCAATAAAGAGCAGAGGGAGGGCTGGCCCAGCGAGTGTGATGGAATCGAATTCCAGATACTTGGGGTACCAACAAACACAAACTGGTTATGGCCCTGTGCACCCAAAAGATTCTGGTTCTGCAGTAGAGGCTTTGGTGAAGAGTGGGCAAGGAACAGGATCTAAAGGTCATGAGGATAATTCACAAATGCAGCAATTTCCAAGCCTTTTACAAGAAGTTCTTCAAGGTTACAATTTAGATAGACGCTACAGCAGACCAGAACAGGCATTTCCTGTCCATCTCCATGTTCAACAACAGTTTCAAACCAGACACCCATATAGCATGACTGAAAGTATGAGGATGCAAAGTGGAGTAAGTGAGGCCTCAGCTCATTCAGCCCAAATGGGTAGCTCTGCAAAGCTCCCACACCCAAACCAGAGGCACGGAAGTGAACCTGATTTCACCACAGATTCTCAGTCATCAGTAAAATCCGAAGTTTTGAATGCTAAGATAATGCAAAATGCTGAAAAAAATGAAGTGGGTGTGTCCCAGGGTCATTTACCACAGACCACAGAGTCTCAGCAACCCCCACCAAAACATATAAACTTAGCTGACTATTCTCTACCACAGAGGAAAGCATTATCTAATGTTTCTACCCCATCCTCTGCTGTGCAGGAGCTCCTTTTGCAAGAGCCAGAGCCGCTAACAGGCAACGCTGGTCAAACCGAGTCTCAAAAATCATCAGGCTCCATATTAGCCCCATCAGAGAGGCGCTCTGTCATCTGTGATGTGTCGCCAAACCGACGCAGCACACCAGAGAGGGATAGGGAAAGTGACAGAGAGAGAGTGCGGGAGAAAAGTCAGAGTGGAGCTTCTGTGATTCAACAGCCATTTTCCTCTCTAGCAGCAGCCAACGATCTAAGTAAAAAGGATTCTGGAGAGAAACAAGTGGTGAAAATGGAAACAGCATCAAATAAGGCTGGCCTAGATGCTGCAAATTTACAAACTGATCATCATCATGGCAGCGGTGGAGCTAATGAAGCTGATCTGGAGTATCATTCCAAGTCTGTTCTCTCATCTGTTGTAATGAATGCTGACCCCTATAGGAGAAGTAATGTTGATATCACACCCTTGGCTTCACATCCTATGAGCACTAATCCTTTATCTTCACCTTCAAGGCATCAGTCCTATCTTCATGGTGTTGATTTATCAACTGGCAGTGGCAGCAGTTTTCCTGGATATCGATATGGAGACACAAGAGAAGGGAATATGATACCAAGAAGTAACCCTCATTTTCCCTCCCACCATCCATACCATAGTTTATCCCCCCAGACTCAATCCACAAATAAACTTCAAATGTATCCTCACCCTCGTGGCCCCCCTCATCACCCCCATGACATGAGTGACTGGGTAAAAGCAATGAACAGGCCATCAAAGGAGATGATGATGCAGCCTGGCTCCTCTCCAGGAAGACATAAGGTCAGCCAATCAGAACAGAGACAGAGGATAATTTCCCAAACTGACATTCCCAGTGAACAGCATGCTACAAAATCTTCACTCCATCATCAAAGTGCTTTCTTTGATTTGAAAATGTGGGAGTCAGCACACTCTGGAAGGGAGGGTGCTAGAATGATAGAGGGAGACTCCTACTTCAGACCACAACCTCCCCCTCCTCCTCCTCCCCCTCCTCCTCCTCCTCCTCCTTCACAGCCTCATGCTCCCCTAGCCTCACATGGCCCTGTGCCTCCACAAATGACTCATGGTCAAAATGCTGCTGAACCTGAGGTCTCCAGAGGAGCCACAGAGGAAGCCAAACATCCCTGCCCACCCCCTCCACCCAGCTCCACTAAGCCTCCTGCTGACATCAACTCCACTCAGCCACAGGTGCAACGTCAGACTAAAGCTGGGGGTTCTGGAGACACAAATCCGCTCATATTGCGAAGGAGAGTTCGTTCTTTTATCTCTCCCATTCCCGCCAAAAGGCAACTCCAGGATACATCTCAGCAGAGGGCTGCCACAAATTCCCATCACTCCCCCGGGGCTCAATCTGAGTCTGTCCATCACAATGAAGATGACTCATCCAGTTCAGATATTCCATGTCCGAGGCTCTCTTCCCCTTTGCTCGGAGAAAATACCTATTTACAACCTCTATCTCCATCAAGCGGTAATTCCAAGGTTTTGCATTCCAGGAAAGGACGAGGTTTGAAACTGGAAGCAATAGTGCAGAAAATCACCCCAAATATTAAAAAGCCAGCAGGCCATGCTGATGATGAGTCAAATCATTACCCAGGCTTCTCTCACTCAGAAATACCACCGTTTAATGATTCACAGGACCAAGACTTAGCACATTTCCCGAGGGTCACAGGAGGGGATGAAAGTTACATGGATGAAAGTCACTCATTAAACGATATGATTCCCTTCAGAGGTGTGGATGAGGCCGGCCCTTTACCTCCATCTGCTTACCCATGTGATCCTCATCAGACATCCCAGGCCCTAAAACAAACAGACTTTGACTTTGGATTAGGAGCTGCTGTGGCATCAGCATCTGGAGACAAGGAGGATTTTGCTTTGCTTGGACCTCTACCGCCTCCTCCACCTCTTCCTCGCCCAGTCCAGGGTTCGCCACCTCCATCTTCGTCTGCCCTGTCTGACATTCAGCATTTCACTAACACTTACCAGCAGCTTGAGACAAGAAGAGGAGAGCAGTCGGCTGCTAATCTTCTTCGACAAAAACTTCAAGAATCTGGCATTGGATTTGATGATTATCCTGGCAGTGACTACTATGGAACGACCCCACCCCACCATAGCCAGGCTCAAGGACACATGCTGAATAGACAACATCAGATGTCTGGTAGGTCCAGTCTGTCGCCACAAGATTCTAAGCCATCAGAGAGTGTTGTGCCTAAAGGCTACTTCCCATCTGGCAAGAAAAAGGGCAGGCCCGTAGGGAGCGTGAATAAACAGAAACGGGCTCAGAACCCAGCCCAAACACAGGCGCAGGGCCAGCCTCAAATGCAGGCTCCGAGCACAGCTCTGAGTGCTCCTCCAGCCCCACCCACTCCAACTGCAACCGCTGCCACAACCCCACCGACAGTGCAAACTACGAGCAGCACACCAGATCCTGCAGCACCACCACCTCTGACAGAAGATAAAAACGCTCCCCCGCTCGCCCCACCTATTTTAACCCAGGTAGTGAAAGTTGATGTTGAGAGTGAGGACACACAGCCAGAGACTGATGCAAAGCCTGTGCGAAGAAGACGCAGAGGTGGAAAAGATGACGATGAGCCACTGGGAACAAGAGGACGACAGAGACGGCGGAGGAGAGGAGCAACAGCAGCGCCAACACCATCGGTGGCCAAAGATGACCCCGATACACCTTTAGGGTCAGGAGGAAGTCTAGGTACAAATAGAGTCTTCGTGGATCCAAATAGAAAGGGCCCGTTTGTTCCACACATACATGTGGAGAACAAAATACCAGAGATTGGGGCGGTGTGCACCATTGTAAATGCTGAGGAAGACAAGATGAAAGGAGAAAAAAGTACAGTCGGAGGGAAAGCAGGCGGGAGTGGAATTGATTCTCTCCTGACCTCAGCTCTTTCCTCCCAGTTATCTAGGAGAGACAGAGAATCAGAGAAAAGGGAGACAGATGAGGTGGAAACTACTCTTCAGTCAGGAAAAGCACTTCCTTCATCTGGCTATGTTGTTGCAGGCCCCGTGATTACAGAGACCAATCACTCTGGCCGCCTGCTTTGCTGCCTGTGTCAGAAATGGGCAAATTACAAACACCTTGGAGATCTCTATGGGCCTTTCTATCCAGCTGAATATGCTGCAAAGCTTCCCAAGAACCAGCCACAGGTCAGACAATGTCAAGCGACCACAGGCACAAACAAAACAGGACCAAATTCAGACACAAGCGCAAATGCTACGAGCACTGTCCAAGACACACAAACACAAGATGCTCAGTTTACCAACCCCTCAACTGAGAGTGACTATGCCATCAGCCTAGACTCAAAACCAACATCTCTTACCACTACAGTCAGAACTGCCTCCATAGCTGGTAGAGACGAAATGATGATGCATGTTGCAGGCAAGCTTAGTAACACCGCCTCGTCTCCCACCACCAGTAAAAAAACAACCCTAACCTGGGACATGAGTCTAGATATCCGACCTATCCCTGAGCTGAAGAGAGAGCCAGACCTTGAGATTGACCAACAACAGGCACGAAAACCGCAACAACAGCTGCAGCAGCCAACAGACGAAGCTCAACAACGACCTCAACACAGAAAGCTGACCTCACATCCCCGCTTTAAAAGGAGGCACAAATCTAGTGAGGATTCTCCCAGAATGGTGCCATCCAACAGTAAGGCGTCCCTGCCTTTCCAGCCCCCTCCTCCAGCCTTGGACTCCCTTGGACCCTTGGCACAACTTGCCCAGCTGCCTCAGATGCCCATGGACCCAGAGGAGCTGTGGGTCCACGAAGGATGTATAGTGTGGACCAGTGGGGTGTACCTTGTCAATGGCAGGCTGTATGGCCTGCAGGAGGCACTAGATGGCGCCAGAGAAGCAGTGAGTGTCTTTTGTGTTTATTGTGGTTTGTTTGTTTTGAGATATTTTAGCTTTATAACTTATTTATGATGTTGACTGCAGCTGTTTAAAGAAGATTTTGAATTCCTGTGTTAACTGATATCATAGAGATATTAGCAGTTCATGTGTTACATGTCATGAAAAAAAATGTTTTATGAAACAACATAAAGCAAAAACTCTACAGTATATGAATAATGTTACTTCTTATTGATTTTTAGCATTTTGAATGGCCCTGAGCTGTTCTTTACTCTCTAATACAGTTTTAAGATGTATTGATTTGTTCTTTGCCATTCTGTCTCTGCCTGCTCAGTGCTGCTCATACTGTGAGATGGTTGGCTCAACCCTGGGATGCTACAGTAAAGGCTGTACACTCCGCTACCACTACTTGTGTGCTATAGAAGCAGGTAAGTGGATGAATTAAATCCAAACTTACTGTTAAACCTACTAATACAGTTTGTGTTCGTCTGAAATAATGTTTTCCAATAGTTGATGTTTTTGCCTGCTCATTGTATCACACTAGGCAGCTGTACAAACATATTTATTATATATCAATATTTGTTTATGATACCAATATTTATACTTCAGGGCTTTGTGTGGCAATATTTGTACAGTACTGATACTTCCTTCTTTCAGATTGCTCTCTGAATGAAGATAACTTCTCCCTGCGGTGTCCGAAGCACAAGGTAAAGAAAGAGAGGTTGGTTTCCATGCTGTTTCTAGGAAAATTTATATCCAAATTTTGTTGTTGTTGTTTGTATGTTTGCTATTGTTTCTTTTCCACCCAATCAATGACTGAGCTTTTTTTAATCTGAATTTTTAATTTTTTTCTTTCTTTCTTCTTTTTTATCCTCTCCTCTCCTCTCCTCTTTACTCAGTTTACCCAGAGCATCCGGCCAACCAAGTCAATTTACCTGGAGCAGTCAGAGAGAGGCTGAACACAACGGAGAAGAAGAAGAGACGCAGGAGTCTGGGAGCTGTACGTTTAGATTAATTTATGAGTTTGTGTATGTGTGTGTGTCTCAGAACATAGTTTCATTCTTTTCGACGAAAAAATCAAAATTTTTGTTTTCCTTTTCCAAAATTGGAAGTCACATACTCTTTTGGTGTAATTTAGTCTGCAGGAATGTTGTATCCATGTAAAATGATACAGACAGGATCAGACAAATTCTCTAGTTAGATGTTTTGTTAGTTACATGTTCTGCAGCCAATTTTCTAGTATAAAATCCACCTTGTCCACCAGTGGGTTTCTCATTATTGGTCCACCAATAAGCGGACACTAACATTGCCTCAGAGTTGCCGATACCTTTTCAATTCAGACAGTTTAATTAAATGCAGTGCTACTACTCCATACTCCTTGTTTGCTGTTTGTAAAGAAAAAATCATCCTGCTCTCACCCTCCTCCTCACCTCACCTTAGTGGCTGTACTGCTCCTGCCTGTCACTCCCTTTCACTACCTCCCCCTCACTTTCAATCTATTCTGTCCTTATGCAAACTACAGTCTACACCATATGTCTCCTTCTTTTTCTCTTAAGTAAAGCTACATCAGTGTGCTTATAGTGGTTTTTAGGATTTAGCAACTTTTCCTCCATGTTTTATTATGTTTTATATTTTTTTACAATAACCCAAGTGCTTGGCAGTAAATTCCTGATTTGATGCAATGTTACTGAGTAACACCCATTTGATTTGTTACAGAATGAATTTTTGCAATTGAAATATTTTTTTTCAAATTAACTGAATTAGAAATGATTGAGAAATATGTGTTTAACTTGCACATAGATAGTAACAAGGCTTTAATGTTATGACTCAAATAATAGTTGTTCCTAATGTGTACTAAAGTAGCAGGTTAACTGTTGGGGTTCAGCTACATTTGATTAAGAATCTGTTAGAAATGCAGTCACCAGTGTTATGCTTTTGTCTCATTTCTTTAACTGTTCTTGTTATCTAAAAAAACTCCTCTCTGTATCTCATGTGCCTCTGTCTGCGGGATGTCTCGCTTTTGTGTGACTCACTCTGTGTGTTTTGTGAGGTGCATGGAGAGCTGTTTTCTCTCCCACTCTGCTGGACTGTTACAATGTGTAACTATCATCCCAGTTTCTCACAGCAGTAGGTTCTGTTGTTGTCATTCCCTCATGGTGAATATCAGATATTAGAGTGCCTGTGACACCTGTTGGCTTATGATACACTGTCATGCACTATTGCTTTGTGATGCATTGGAGAGGAACTGGTTATTGATTTGCTGTGAAGTAGGCGTGTTTGCACTTTTTGGGGAAGCCTGTTTGTACCGCAGTGTCGGTAACTTGCTGTGACTCTAGATTCAGGAGTACAGGTGCAGTGCTCTGACTAGCTGAAGAAAAAGCTTTCTTTCTTTCTCAGTTTCAGTCTAACTTTTACACAAGGTAAAAGTAAGGTGGAGTTCAGAGTTGCGGTATGTAACTAAAATTTTCACTTAATCAAGTTACAAGAGAAAAGGTCAACTGACCATTGTGTAACTTCACATCACGCATTCATGGAAAACTGCCGTCAGCACGTTTTCCTATTTGATGAGCTTTGGTGCTTAAAATAGTTCTTTTCAGGATTCTGGAAACCTTGGTGATATGTAGTGAAAAGGCCCATGTTTCCATCAGTTTTGAGCTGGAGGAGTTGTTAATTTTATGTTTCTCAGCTAACTGAGGAGTCAGAATAAAGAAGACATTTCAGAGGTTTTCTTCATTAAAGATATTGTGATCTGTGTGAAAGCAGTTCATTCTGTACAACCAAATGCATTCGCCTTGATGATGATGCTAACCTCAATTTGTTATTCTTTTTCTCCTCCTAGGTTAGTTTGGACAATAGAAGACCGAGAAATGGGACTTTTTTCGTGAAGCAGCCCCCAATGTGAAAGGACAGAACTGGCATCTGTGACAGAGTACAACAAAAGGGAATGTACAATTTCTCAACAGGAATCAGCATTATTTACACTTAAGACAATGGAGAGAGGAAACCTTTTTTTTCTGAGAGAATTATTGCTCTTTACTTAAAAGCAGAAAAAAAGAAAAAAACATGGACATGCAACATAGAGGAACGGAGCTACAAATAAAAAAAAGACTTAAAAAAAATACTACGAAGATCGAAACGGAATTAAAGGGGACATCAAGACTGATGGAGGAACTAAAAGGAACTTTTGTGTAAAGAACAAAAGAAACAAACTTCCTCTCTAGGCTTACTTTGATTTTCCTCAGACACCCTCAAAGTGTTAAACTCTTGTTTATCATCAGTTATCATCATTTTTTTCCTGGTTTTTCTTTTGATTGCTTTAAAGAAGCTTATTGGGAGCAAGTTGGGTGCTAAACCCTGAAAAGAAAAGGAAAAAAATTTTGTATCTTCTCACAAGTAGTATCTTATCTTATATTAGGATGATCACAATTATTATTTTAGTCCTCATTATTATTTTGTATCCTCATCATTATTTACTCATGAAATGAAATGGATGTATCTCACTTTATATTCAGTCAACACATGAATTAGATTTTATTTTTGTTTTATTTTATTTTTTTCATTCCTGGAGAGGGAGGAGCCAGAGTGATGTCTGGAATGTCAGGGTCGAGTTTGCCACAAAGACATTATTGCCTTGGAGAACGGACATCTGTTGCCTTTCAAAAGTCATGTGTGTGAATGAGAAGCGAGTGTGTGTGTGCGAAACTGAAAAATGCCGATATCTGGGTCTTTGATTCCATTTTGGTCCTTTTGAAAAGTGTTCTTATTTTTCATCACTGGGGTTTTTACGGTACAGATAGTATTCATGAAAAATTAGATGGACACAATCTTATTTTTCAAGTACAATGTTCATAATGTGCAAAGAGAAGGACAGAGCCTTGTAAGAGGAGCCTGTGACACTATGGACTAATGTGTGTCTGCCATCTTTTACCATGCTGATTGGAAAAAGATGATGGATAAGAAACTGAGGAACTTTGTATTGGGTGCAACAGTGTGTATGTTCTAAATAGGAAGTTATGTTTGACTGACTGTTGTCAGTGCCTCGAACAGTGATGAAACGTTTCTTGAACTGAAAACTTTGGAGAGGGTGTCATATGAAGGCTGTGATTGGCCAACTGTATTGGCAAATGAGGAGTAAGCCTTACCAAGTACTTTTGAATGGTTTTATTCTTCAGTGACACAACAGCGATTTGATCGGGAGATGCAAAATCCATTCAAAAGAAGCATTGCCATAAAACTTAAAAGTGAGTCGTACATGGTGTTGTCTTTATCATTTTTTATTGTTATTCTTGTAAAAAAAAAAAAGTCAAGCTGAGAAGAAGTTACACTATCAAAACCATGCTGTATTAGAAACCTGTCAATATGTATATGAATTATGAATACACTTAAAATACTTCAAGTATGCTCTTCTTATTATTTCCGAAACATATTTTTGTCACCTTAGATACACTGCTAAAGCCACCTGTTTCACTTTCATCGGACATTTTTCTGCCCCAATTTCATTCCTCTTTTACTAGACTCTCTGCCTCCTCTCTTTTTTTGCAAATGTATTCTCATATATATATATATATATATA
>JAUZTA010000011.1:16899480-16919670 GCA_034780835.1 Ctenochaetus striatus | reverse complement strand
AAAGGGGGAGCCCTGTAGTGGCGGTGGCGGCGGCGGTGTGGGGAGTGGTATGGAAAAGAAGAAGGAGCAGAGGAAACGCAGACCTCAGACCAGCCCACCTCACCTCACTGTACTCCCTAGCTGAGCCCGGCGCCCGTGCACAAATCTGACCGCGGATCAGCGCTCTCGGGCTCCCTCCACACTACGAGTTACACCAACTGGGACTCAGACCAGAGGAAATCGTGTTCGTCGGCAGCCAAGTCCGCACGCCAAGACACATCCACAGCAGACCGCGGCGAGGGAACGGACGGTGCGATAAGAAGGGGCAGAAATCAAGGAGAAGGCTGGTGGGAACAACAGAGAGTGTCTGAAAGCGAAAAAAACACATTTAGCGGCGAGAGGAAAGAGGACTGGCCCCGCATAAGGAGGAGAAGCTATTACGCGCAGCTAATTTCCAACATTTTCTATTATTGGCAGCGAGGAGTGTGCTCTCCGAGCCACATTTATAAAGAGAGCTAGCGGAATGTAATGCTAGCAAGCTAGCTAATGTTAGCTAGCTAATTAGCTTGTCAGGCATCAGGCAAGTGTCGGACGTGTGATCTTTATTGAAATAGGTCACTGCTCGTCGTCGTTTTACTTTTTTTTTTTGGAGGAAAAACTGCACTTAATGTGCTATGTCCAGGATCCTGGCATGGTCATAATGTTCAGTCTCGAATAGCTGACGCCAAGTTAGACAATAAACTGTGCTTGTAAGCTGCCCATATTGATGAAAATCGGTTGAAAATTAGCCATCTACGCTTTTTGGGAAAAGCCGATCCCATTGTGAATACCGAGCCGTGGACGATCGGAAAGGATAAACAGAGGTAATAAAGAGGAAAGACTTTTGACTGGTGACTGTCTGCCGTCCAATGTTAATGTCGACCGACGTTGCATCAATAATGCTACCCGTTAGTCGGGGAATAATGGACCGGGAAAGAGACATTGATACAGCAGCCGGACCCCTTGCAAACGCGGCCGGGGGTCCAGCAGCTGTCCGGGGGATGAAGCGAGGAGACCCGGAGCCCGACGCTCAGACAGCCGCTGCTTTGACCGACTTGGCCGGGGCGGAGTGCAAGAGACCAAGGATAGACGGAACCGGGAGTGTTGTTGGTGACATTGGACAGGTAAGAAAACAATTTAAACACGTACACTATCATTTTCTCTGTATCTTTTGTGTTTCCACCTCAGCTTCATGCGTGCAGCATTGTAACAAAGTATCTGCCCTGCCTCCTTCTCCTTCCCCTTCTTCTTCTCCTCCTCCTTCTTCTTCTTCTTCTTCTCCAGTGAAAGCTTTTGTTCCCAAGCATCAGCAGGGAATGAAGATAATGTTTTGATAGGCCTCTTACTCTCATCAACAACATAATCATGCACCATTGCAGCACATAGCATCTCCTTCAATTAAAAACGAAATGAGAGGTTTATGATTTACTCCAAATGTGGCTCGCTGAAATACTGTGGCTGTGCTCCCAAGGCTGCTCAGTATGGCAGCATGACCAAGCCAGACAAAGGTAATATGATACAGGCTCCATTGCTATGACAGACAGCAGCTCAGCAGAGATCAGACCCATTCATCATGCCTGTCTCATTGAAAGTAAACCAGTGCTTTTTCTCGCATATCACAGAGTGCACTGGGTTTTATTCAAATGGGTGAAATCAATCACCTGCTATGATAATTTGCTGTGAGTCATCACATCAAATCCTGATACACAGCCGTATGTGCCATTAATTGCTCTGTGCCCACCCCGATTGTCGCTAGGTGTTAAAAGAGGGAGACAGACAGGGATTGGGGGAGGGGTCACTACAGCGAAAGACAAAGAACAGAGCCTTTTGGTGTCTGCTGAAGGAGCGAAGGGGCTCAAGGGGGCCCTCTTTAACGCAGGTCTTCCCTGCTTTCATGACTCCACTGCTGAGACAGCAGATCATCAGCAACCATCCCTACCTCCGAAAGGACTAATCTGTTTATATTACAGTAAAGCAGGGGACTGCCGAGGCAGCTCTCTCCCTTGCTCTCCCCGGATCTATTAGTATTTATTTCTCTCTCATGGACACATGCGCTACGCACCATTCTTACACCTACATATGCTTTAAATTGCTGTAATCCAGCAGCACAAAGGAGGAATTTTAGCTGACGTCTGGTGCTTCACTCCAGGTAAACAGCACTACCAGCAGCCGAAGGGCAGGCAGGCATGGTTTGAGGTCAACTGCAGATAATTGAATCCTGGGAAACTTGTAAAATACTTAAATTGGCTGTACGGTTGACCTGCTGCAATGACAAATAGGTCCTGTGTAATGCCATGATACTCTGCGAGCCTCACATAGGATGGATGCTGATAATGGGGAAAAGGTTATGGCCTGCTGGCAAAGATGATGTGACAATGAGCGGCGTGGCATGGGGAGGCTTCTCCCTGCCCATCAGTTGTATTGATCGCTGGGTACTGGGNNNCCCCCCCCCCCCCCCCCCCCCCCCCCCCCCCCCCCCCCCCCCCCCCCCCCCCCCCCCCCAGGCAGGAATAGGAAAGAGTGGAACAGAGAAGGGGAGAGGATAAGTTGATGGATGGAAGGAGAGGGAGAAAGGGGATTGTGGATGCACATAAAAAGAGAGAGAGGAATGGATAGAAGGAGGTGGAGGATAGAGAGAAATAAAGAGGGAGGTTACCAGGCGTTATATTTGGGTACATACAGGACACAAAGGTTACTGTAGCCTGAATGGATAGATATAGAAAGACACAAGGATGGCGGTAAGGAGAGAGTGGATGAGAGGATCACGATTAAAGGATGAGAGGAAGGTGATGGGATAGAAGGAATGGCTTTATGAGTTTTAGGGAAAGCTAAGCAGTAGGAAAGGCTCTCAATGAAGGTAAACAGTTGAATGACTCTTTTGCAAAGGATAAATGAAAAAGAAAATTACACTGAGGGCCGGTGGTGAGGAGTAAGTCAGAGTGGATGAAAAGCAGTGGCTGAGTCCAGAGGATGCTCCTATAACGAAATGCACCCAACAATTACCATAGTATTCCCATTGAGAGCTTCAGATAGTGGATTGCTGACCTTCCAGGCTGACTGTAAATCAGGACTGTAATAATAAATGAGAGTGCAGCCTCCTCTTCCCTTTTGTTGCTCCTGCTCTCCTCCCCCGCTCTGCCTCATACAAACGGCAGACCCCTTCCATCCCCCACCTCCCGCTCCCCCCCCCCCCACTGTTCCCCTCTAGCTGTCCTCTGATTTCAGATTGCTAATTGACTCCTGGTTCACAGGCTTACAGTGTGCCAGTAAAGTGAGCCACCCCAACCCCTCCCCCCCTCCCTGCTGTCCCATCACCCCCCCCCCGCCATTTTTGATTATCTCTGTCTTTCTCATCCCATGTCCCATCACTCAAACCTATGCAACATCCATTACTCAATTTTTTTTTCTCTCCACGTCAGTGTCCTCACATGTTCCCCCCCTCTCATGTCCTTGTCCTCTACATGTACTGCCATAATAAATGGTACAGTTGACTTGTGTGCAGACTTGTATGTTGTTTTCCTTTCCTTCCTAGCTGTATGTCCATCGGTGTTAGTAAACTCAGAGCAATATAAACCAGAGTCCAAATCCTTGTATATGTATAAATGCTTGGTCAAATAATGCTGATCCTCCTTCCATCTTTTTTAAATTTTTTTTCCACTCTCTTTGTTGATAGTACTGATGCCTCCCCTTGAGGCAGTGCTGTGGCCCTCTGAGATGCAGTGGAAGGGCAGTTTCTAACTCTCCTTTGGTCTGTCTCTCTCTGTCTCTCTCTCAGTTGCAGAGCTGAGTTGTCCTATCGTTTGCAGTAAAGAGGCTTTTTGTCGCGCTAAGGAGATCAAAGCTCATTTAGGAGACGGCATTAACCAGACTGATCGCTTTAACAGGGCAGCGTAAAGGGAGGGGTTCTGGCAAGGGGTGGGGTTGATATGAATAGACAGATCACTGAGATGGTTTGTAAGCATGTTCCTGACACGCTATGGTCATTACATTGAGCGCGGCTCGTCTCTGTTGCATTAGTTTACTTGTGTGTACTTTTAGTCTGCCTGGGAGTCCATGGAGAAATTTAGTCCATCATATCGATTGCTGATGAGAACATACTGCCGACAGTCAGCTCCTGACCTCTTGCCTTAAAAACTTAAATTAAAGGCTTCTCTTGAGATCTATTTGGATTGTTACTTGTTGTTGGAAGTAAAATGCAACTTAAATTAAGGTTCATAACCCTCCTGTGTTTGTATTTTTTTAAAGAAACTTTTGCTGACATGCATTCAAAGTCCAATTCTCTGTTAAATCTAACTTTGGATGTAAACATCATTAAATCTAAGATCACACACATTTTTAAAAATTAGAAAAATAAAAATAATTTAATTAGGTAATGGAATCATTTATTAAGCAAAAATGCTAAATGTTGGCTCAATAGTGCTTTATAAATTTGTGTTTCTATCACTTTCATGTGTACAAACTACAACCATAAGACACCACTTTTGTCTTTAATGGTCATTTGTACATATTTTTGATGTTTTCCTGACTTGTATTAAGTAGTTGGTTCAAAATGAGAACTTAATTGTTGACTGTGATATAGCAAGATTAAATTTTATTGTTTATTGTCTGCTTATTACTGCAGTTAGGCCTCGTGGACGTATTATAGAATAACACATGCACCAAGACAGCCTTTGTGAAACTTAAGTTTAGAAGTGTCTGCCAGAAGTAAACAACCTGAATTATTCACAAAGAAGAAGAAATATCCACACGGGAGGTACAGTGTTACAGAGGGGCAGAGGACGAGGGTCAGGTTGTATGATCAGCCCCTCCCAATGTGTGTTCATATGTGTTTCAGAGGGTCGTACTAAAGCCTAGCTACTCTCAAGTTCTGCTCTCTGCTGCTGTTTAATGATTGTTGTTAAACTTTGATCCGCGGCACAGCGGTGGAGTCACACCTGACTTTTGAACCGGCAGCGATAAGCTAAGAACGCCCCAGACAAGGTTGCTTAACTCATATTTCCCTTCTCTCTCTCTCTCTTTCTCTCTCTCAAACACATTCTGTCGCTGTGTATGTGTGTGTCCAATTCAATTCACTGTGCTTTATTGGCACAGGCTCAGCAGCCATATTGCCAAAGCACAAAGAAATAATCAGACTGAAGAAAGAAGAGGAAAGGCACCATTCATAAAAAGAAGGAAATACAGTAGAGCCGTCTCTCTCCCTCTCTCTTTCTCTCCCTCTCCCTCTCCCTCTCTCTCGTCCTTTTCCTCTCTCTCTTTACTCTTGTAAGGCACACCAGTTTCATCTCCTTAACATGACACTCGCATGTTAACTCTCCCCCTTTATGGTCATCATGTCACCGACTCCCCCACCCTACATGCCTCCTCCCCCAGGCTGCCCCCAAACTGTCATATGTGTTCCCATCTCCAGCCACACACACAGCGAAATGTCAATTCAGTGTCTCCCTTCCATGAGGTCATCTGTGAATGCGCTGCTGCAGTATTGTCATAGCTGCCACAGTGTCACGGATTATGAAAATTCAGTTGTGAAATAAACCTGTATCTGTGCTTCGTCCTCTTTATAAACCATTCATGCTGAGTCAAAATCTGAGTAGTTTATGTGCGGGGCACTGATATGGCACATTAACAAACTAATAAACAAGCAAACTGCTGACAGTCTGAAAAGCTCACACAGATGTGTGTTACAGTTTTAATTTTTTTTGGCATTGTAGCATAATGCATGCCTGTGGTGCACTACAGGCTTTGCACGACAAACTGAAGTAACAGGATCCAACAAAAACAATGAAGCTCCCTGTGCAGCACATTGGTGCAAGTTATGGGGCACAAAAGGACTGATGGTTGCTCACTTTTTAAATGAAATGAAACAAAACAGTGAAAATGAATATCCAAACACTTTTCCAGAATTTAAGTTAGGGGTTTATTAATGGAATTCATTTTTTACATAGCAGACATTTTGAAAACACAGTAAAAAATGTTTATTCCAAAAAGTGCATGCGATTAAAAGTATCTGTTGTGGTATTTATAAAAAAAATGCAACTTTATTGCAGTGAACTCATATTTGTAATCAAATGTTGTTGTTTATTAATTACATTTTTGCTTAATATGACTTCTAAAATTCACATTATGTTCGAAAAGGCTTTCTGCAGACCAGGATTTGAATAAGAACAGCAGGAGAATAAGAACAAAGGGGAGAAACACAAAAATTGCATCTGAAACTGATCCATAAAATAACTTGAATGAGATAAGAGAGAATTGCATTGTATTAGTGCAAATATGTTGAGCAAGCATAGAATTTTACCCTTTGACTGTTGTAATGCTGCCACAGCATGATGAATGTGTCATACATTATGTGGAAGTGCTGTGTATGGATTATAATCATTATGCCAAGAAATCTCCTACACATAGACCCACACGTTAGCACCAGCATATTTCTGAACTCCCAGTCATCTGTTCTCGTTAGCGGGCCACACAGTCAGAGGTGAGGAAGCAGTCGTCAATAAATCCACCAGGCAAATGCCTAAAGCTGCATGTTTTGTTACTGTCAGAACGGACCAAACAGCTTCCAGTTAATTTCAGAGCTAAGATATCCCACCTAATCTGCAAAAAGTTACAATTTTATATTAAAGAAAGAAACAAAAATGTGCAGCTGTTTTTGTGTTCAGTTGGAGTGAAGGTGACAGAAAATAACAAAAATATTCTTAATTTACCCTTCTTGTATTTGTTCATCTTCTTCTTTTTATACTTCTGCTTCGTAATATTTTATGACTATGATTGTGATGTAATTTACAATGACAGTGTGATTTGAATTCTTATTCGGCATGTGTATCTTTCTAATCGTCTGCCAGTCAAAACATTGTTAGTCATGTCATAAATTGCCAATGCTGACCCTGTTCAGTCTGCGCTGTCTACAGTCTGCACTGCTGTGGAGCTTTGTTCCTCAAATGTACTTAAATAACTTGCTTGCTAGCATTTAGCAATAAATGGGCTTGTTTTTGAAAAGAAACAGACCTGAGGAGCAGGCCATTTGCCCAGCTGACAATGTTTCAGTTGCAAAAAATCCAAAGAATTCCTGGCAAGTATGGTGGTGAACATAAAGTATGGACTTACAGCAGCTTGCGTTTTTTTTTTTTTAAACATTTGCTGCAGTATCTCAGGGTTGAGTAAGATGATTTACAATAGAGGAAGGGCTGCTATAAGTTAAGCTTACCAGACGAGCCTCGTTTAGGAAACGTGTAGAAAACTCCTGTTTTAGTCTTTGGGTAAATACCTGGATTCTTCCTGGCATTTTACCCTCCTTGTTCGTCTGTCTTTCTGTCTCTGCAATTCAACTCTTTTCATTGTCATTTTCAACCTCATCAGTTGGCTCTAACATGCCTTTTGGATTATATCACATGACAAATCACATTCACTGCAATCTTCCCTGTGCCTTTGGGCCTGTTCTGTCCATTCCTTAGTCTTCAGTTTCTGTAATTTAATGTTGGTTTCGTTTGATCCTTTTGTGTTTTGCTCTTAAAAAATTATTTTATTGTTTATTCTAGCTCCCAGTTCTTTGTTCAAGTCTCTGTTGAGGGGAAAGGCAAAGTACTCTGCAGAATTTTGTGTAGTTTTATTGTAAGAAAATTTCAGGATATTAGATTTTTGGGTGTGTTGGAGATAGCAGGTGGGATTTTTTCTACTATTTGGTGACATGATTGGGACCATAATAAAGCCAAACATCTGAGCAGTCCACCTCTTCTGATCTTTCTGTTAGGGCTCACTGGATGCCTGCAGCAGCCCCCTTATTACCCTGCTCCCTCTCACCATCTGTTGACCTCATGTTATTTTGCCTTCCTCCACCACTGCTGCTTTTTTTTTTTTCTTGCCCTGCTCTTACACGTTTGCTCCAGCAACTCCCCAACTTCTTTCCTTCTCCTAAAATAGCAAGTTGGAGAGAGAGAAAATAAACAAGAGAGACGCCCTTTAGTTTTGCCCACCGAGGAGTCAGAGAGGGGGACAGAGAGAGAGACAGAGACAGAAACAGACAGAGAGAGACAGAGAGACAGACAGACAGACTTTATGTGTGTGTGCTTTTGCTGATCCCTGCCAGTGCTGTCTGAAGCCCTCACAGTCAGCCAGTCGGCGCCATCAAAGGTTCGTCGTCACTCACAAACTACATGGAATTAACTTAATGGAAACTTGTAGAAGTGCAGTACGGAAGCCCAGCTTTCAACCTGGACAGGCGTAGTGCGTCATTTTGTTCATTTTTCATTTATTTGTTAAAAAAAAAAAAAGTATGGTTGGCAAATTGAAGGCACCTTTTGAGCATTTTCTAGACACGCGGACATGAAACGTTCTTAAAAGCATTGCCACACAGTAGAAGGACTGTGTGTGCTTCAGTGTGTGTATGTCTGTGTGTGTGTGTGTGTGTGTGTGTGTGTGAGAGAGAGTGAGGGTAAAAAAAGGATCTCTGAAAAGTAGGTATCAAGTTCAGACCCCCAGTCCCTTCCCCCACCCCTTAAGAAAATATAAATCACATGGCATTCTTCAGTTATGACTCATTGTCTCCATCTTGCAAGCGTTTCACTGCTTTTTATTTCTCCCCTCTTTCTTGGCTTTGGCCACATTCCTGCTCCTCCTCCTGTGTGTGTCTGTCTCTGCCCTTATTTTCATCTACTCTGTTCTTTCTTTTCTTCTTTCTTTCCCCTCTCTGCTTCCCCCATCCATCCAGCCTGCTCCCTCCTCCTCCTCCTCCTCCTCCTCCTCCTCCTCCTCCTCCTCCTCCTCTTCTCTTGCAGACAGATTGATTCCAGATGTTGCTAAACTCTGCCCCTTCACCCTCCTCCTGTTCTTTTTCGTAAACTCCTCCTCCCCCCTCTTTCTTCTTTCCACTCTGTCCATTGTAGAACCAACAATGACTCTATAATTTGATGGTTAGGTTTTGTTTTAGATTTCAGTGGCATTTGCCTGCAAATTTTGTAGCTTGATGCTGCATCTTCATCCTTACTTGGGTGCAAGTGCGATAAAAACACTCTTAAATCTTAAATCACCTTTAACTGTATATTTTTGCAGTACTTTATTATTTTTCTTAGGTGCTTTGGTGGCCCACTATCACTGAATACACTGTTTAGCTTAAGCTAAAGCTTTTTAGTGCACTGAAACCAAAATGTAAACTCAGTCCTGTTTGAAATGCAGTTCAATGTTTGATACTCCGAACATGCATCTCTTTATATTTAAAATAGGAGCAGTTTTCTCATTCTTGCCGACATGGCCCAAGGCTTAGTAGACTTGAGATTCTGCTCTGAACAGCCCCCTTATTGCTGCATTTCTATATGTGCCGGGGTGAGCGCCAGCAGCCTTTAACACAGACAGTATTTGGCTGAATATAAGCTTGTCCATTCCACTGTAAATGCGGCGCACCAAGGAGAGTGTTCCCCCTGGGGACGAGGCACGAGGGGGAAATTGGTTCCAGATGAAACAGGAAGTGGAGAGTGGAGACAAAGAAAGGGCTGTTCAGACTGGCCAAAAGGAGCACAGAGTCTGGTCACTTAACACACACATGCACAAATGTAGAGAGTTACAAGCTGTGTTACACCAAAATCCTGCAATACCATGGCAACCAAGTGCCTTCTTTTCCGCATTGTTTTTTTTCCTTTTTTCCTTTTTTTTTTTTTTTTTTACACAGAACCAAACAATGATGGCAAAATGCTACCCCAGTGTGTGATTTTAAGAGAGTGCGCTGGTATTGCAGAATGTAGAGGGAATGACGAGTGTGATGTGTAACTGCGTCAGCTTCTAGTTTGACCAATAAGATTTGCACCTGGCAACACTTTCAAAACAATAACAATGGCATAAAAAAGCCATGACAATCATTTATAAAAAATTCCTACAATTATTCCTTTCGTCTGCTTTTAGAGGAAGGAGCTTGCAGGCATTTTCGTTTTCAGTTGCAGTATTTTCTTCTTTGAATTAGCTGCCGTTAGCTGTTTCAAATCTCCTGCTAGTGCGTCGCAAGTTGTAAAATGGTATAACCTTTGTCATGGCATGCCAGTTCCACATTTGTCCTTTTTTCCACGTTGTTACTATCTCCCTTGATGGCTTAGAGCTGAAACAACAATGACGCCCCATTCTGCCTTCTCTACTTTTTATACGGAACGGTGAGGTGCTGTAATGGCACAATATTCCCGCCTCGAACAAGTTGTGTTCAAGTGGCTCTCTGTACCTGTCTGAACCATCAGAGGAAAAATACCTCTCTCTTATTCTTAGTTATTCTTTACAACTGAGCCATCTTTTGAACCACATACTCTAATTTCTTCTTGGCTTCCCTCAGTCCCACTCTGTCTAGACACTTCTTCCCCCTTCTTCATTCACCCATATATCATCTCCACATCTGTTTTTGGTCTTAGCCCACGTATATCCAAGTCCTAGTGTCTCAAAGACTGCACTGCATAAGTCGACTCTTCGGGATCAGCTTTAATAGCCGTTTGTCTGTGTGTTTAGACAAACAGTGTGTCATTCTGCTGTCAGAGTGGCCCTCTGTCTCAGACACTTGCCCTTGATTGGCTGGATGAACCCTATCAGGAAGTGATTCCCACAGCAGAGGGCTGGAGGTCGGGGCCGGGAGGTTAACTCTCCGCTGACACTCATCAGAAGCCCGATCTGCCGCTCTCATCGCTGAAGTACGGCCCACACTCGAGCTGTTCACTGAACGGACGAGTGCATTCAGGCCAAGGGGCAGCCTGCTCCTCCGTCCTGCACATTTAATGTAACGAAAACATCGGCAGTTCTAAAGACTACCACCCCAGCCCCCCACACATACATACATACATACATACATACATGCACACACACGTAAAATACACACACAATTTGTGTGTCTATTGAAGACCGGGACGGAGAGGTGGCGGCGGTGCCGCTGGCTCCGTTCCGTAAGCTATCGAAAACTTGGCACTCTTCTGCGCTGATATATATATTGTGCTTTACAAGGTGCTTCCTGTAGTTCGACGTATTTCCTTGCGAAGCTTTCCTCGTATCGTTGCAAATGTTGCAACGAGCGTGCTGTGTGTCTATCTGTGTGAAATACAACCAAACTTTCGACCGCTTACGGGTAGCCATGACGCTAATGATAATGTGTTTTCTTCTCGCGGTGAACTACGTGACCTGAAATGGTGCGTTCAAGGTTCCCCGTAAATTAAGCTTGCTACGCTCATAGACTGTATTGCTCGGCTCTGTGAAGGTGCGTTCAAGTATCGAAATGTGGTACCTTTTGTTTTAAAGTGAGTCGATACTCGGTAGTACCGACGTGACTGAGTCGGTTCCAAAAAAATACCGAGTTCGGTACCCATCCCTAGTGGGAAGACTTATGTGCCAACAGCCACAATAGAATAAATAGTCAATTATGAAAAAAAATAGGACTGGCGATCAAAACTGAGATATTTCAACATGCCTTTTGTTATTCCTTTGTATTTTAAGTAACCCTCAGTTGCATTATATTGGACAAAGTGTAGCAAACGACTGCAGGTAATTGCACACGTCTTTCAAGAGTGCCCAATAACTCAGGGATTTTAGAGAATTGTTAAAGAAGAAACTGAAAATATTGAGAATTGACTTTGCCCTCAGATGCTCTGCTGTTCCCGCTGGGAGATATATCAAAAGGGACTTACAATAAAGATCAGAGAATTTACTTTTTGTGAAAAACAAAAATAAACAGTTCAAAAATAAAAAAACAAAAAAAATACGAAGCATTTTCTATACAAAGCCATCATGGTTAGAATGCTTTTGAAAGTAACAAACCAAAACTGAAATGAACTGGTATCAAAAGCACAGATCATAAGGCCTGGAAGCACAAAAAATACATTCAATTAGTAAGTTTGAACTGTGTAAAATGAGCTGTTCTCCCACACCTGGTTATGCTGTTTATCACCCATCTCCTGTAGTTTGTGCGATAATAAAATCTATAACTGACTCAATCTTTAGGGCTAATACTTAATTTTGTAGTATGAGCTGAAATATTTTCTTCATGGTGTATAACTTGTCACAAACATTATATATCAAACACAGTGCTGGTCATCCAAAATAACAAACTAAACCGGTCTTAACATTCATTTCTATAGGTAAAATGGACCTGTCCATGAATTTTACAAACCTGAAAAAAAAGAAAGCCATTTTGCTTTGCCTTCTTTGCTTTCTGTTTTCTATTTTTGCATCTCCGGACACTTTATTTCATAAAATTCCATCACAGGTGTTGCAAAGCTATAAGAGGTTTTAAAAACTACCTTGGAATTTCTGGGGTCTTGATAAGAAATGGTGACACAAAGAAACCAACAGTAAATGATTTGCAACTGGATGCAAATCAATCATGCATTAAAAAAGGATTTTTGTATTGTTAAAAGACATCCCCTGTAATTATTTCTGCTGTTTCTGTTTTTTTTTATTGGCACAGTCACATCCCACGGTGAGGTTAATCACATTTTATTCTGTCCCAGTGAGTTGGCAGGGTTTCATACAGTTTCTGATGTAACATTGTTTATCTGTCTGTAACAGCCTACATAGACAAGATCAAGGACATGGCCATGCTGTCTCTGCTGTGCTCCTGCTCCTTCTGCATGCAGCCATACTTCATCAGCCTCTATCAGTATGGAAGTCTGTCTGTCTGTCTGTCTGCCTGCCTGTCAGTCAGTCTTCCTTTGCTTCTGCCTGCAGTCCATCTTGCCTTTCTCTCATTTTTCATGTCAACTTATCTGCTTTCATTTATCTCTCATCTATCCCAGTTTTAAGTGTTAACTTTGAGACTGACAACTTTTTACCATGATATTTCTCAAGTTTTAAGGCTATGCTTTTCCACTTTTAGTCTCCTTCTGTTGCTTTAGTTCAGTTTCTTTAAATTATCTTTTAACCTGGAGTAAACTTCTGTTTTAGGAAGTATCACCTGATCATTAAAAGTCATAAGCCCTTTTCTTCTTGCACCCAGCACTTGTTACAGGCTAAATGTAAGAGAGTAAACAAAGTAACTAAGTAAATAGAAACACTATTTAAAGTTTGTCCAAGGCCTTACAAAAATGGTTATAGCCATTGTTTCCTTTGGTATGGAGTATCTGCTATAAGCCTCAGTTTATTAGCCTTTACTAATAAATTGTTCTTTAAAACAAACTTCATTTTAAGGAACTAAATGCAGTTTTAGAGAAGAGGAAAGTAATTAAGAGGCAAAATTTGTGCCAAGGCAAAAGTAGATAAGCTATCAACCATGAATAAAGTGCAACAAACAAAGACTAAAAGACTATTCACCTTCTTTAACAAAACACACTATCCTGTCAGTTTGTCTGTTCTCTATTTTACAGGTACATGGTGTAAATATAAAAACTACCTACTCACTTATGTACACACCTTTTGTACAGATATTTCCCAACCTTAAAGCAACTGAATGCAGCTAAATCTAATAAGACTGTCAAAAAAAAATTAAGTTCTAGCTTTGTGTTTGTTGTTAAAGGTTTGTCAGCTTTACAGATTACAGTAAAAGAAAAAAGAAAATAATCATTGCTCTACAACTTAGACATAGTTACTTTGTGGGCAACAGAGAGCATTTATGCTATTAAAAGTGAACACATCTTTTGCTCCTCTGCACTTTGGACAGGATGTGTTGCCTTTGGCAACATTAGTGCCATTTATTGATTAGATACTAAACCTTGCAACTTCTAATGCTGCTAACGATGGTCACAATTCCATTTTGGTCCTTTTTGAAGCCCTGTGATTAAAAAAAAAATGATAATACTGAGAAGTTGAAAGTGGAGAATGACAGGAAAAGAGGGAGATGAAGTATTAAATAAAGCAGAAGACCTCTGCTGGAGGCAAAACACAAATGTTCATGGTTGGTACTGTGAACCTCCACTAAATAACAAGAGATACACAGTTATGATATCTGACATATGGGAGGTCGAGCAAGATAGAGAAAACTTGCTTCTGATATTATTGATGTGTGGCCTGAATCCTGGCTGTGTGAGATCTTGAGGTATTCAATAGTGTGTGTTGGGCCAGTCATTTGAAGTGATTCTTAAGGATTCCAATTCATGCACTGACAAAAGCCAGCCGACACTGACCTCTCTGGTGAGAAAGCAGGGATCACTGAAGGAACTCCAGAGCAGACTAGAGGCTGCTGAGACAAAGGAGAAAGGTAAGGAGATGGGATTATGTTTTTTATGCCACATGGTGAAGTACCACCAGTATTATTTTGCTTTCTTTGTCAAGGTCATGTGATCAGTAGTTTTACACATATATATTTAAAATAAAACAAAAATAGAACTTTTTTCAATGTCCCCTTTAGCATTTTTAAGTTCTGGTCCTGGTTTGTGTGCAAAACTTTTTCTTTTTTATCAGAAATAAATGCTTCTTGACTGAATTAGCAGTTTCACACTGATGTTCTGAGTCCCCAATGTGCAGTTTGGCTTCACACCTCTGTAAAGTCCAAAGGCCCAGACATCATTAGTGGGAGCCATACAACATATCAGTTGATGTTGGCCTCTAAAATAAAATTGCTAACCAGTTGGTACAACGTCATCTTCTCAAGAGTTTTCTGCTAGTGCAAGTTAAAGACCTGCAGATGATCTCAATGTCCTGGTCAGAAGGCAGAAAATCTTGTTACATACGATCTGTTTTTAATATGAAACACTATAAACTAAAAAAATTTTATGACAAAAACAACTCTTTTATACTGTTAATTAAAACAGAAAAAACACATGTGTACACCCTCTGAGTTCTGCTTTTTTTTTTAAATTTTGCATAAAGTAAGACAAACTTGGCTCCCTTGATAACTAATCATGAAAGACCCTTCATTCAGATTCAACAGAAAAAAACCTCACACAAACAGTCTTGGTTAACTGTCTTGATCAAAGGGATATTATAGAGGGATTTAGCCTATTCATCCAGAATTCTTATATAAAACAAGGACATAGATGCAACATAAATGTTTCCTACCAGGCAGTGACCTTGTCACTCTTCACTGCCATCTTGCTCAGTCTTCTCTGAGATTTCTTCGGGTCTCTGTTGACAGCAAGTTTCCACTGTTTCAGCTGGTCTGGATTTTTGGCTTGGTAACATCTGGAACTTAAAATTCAACCAATTCTTCGGCTTATTGCCACAACCTTCTACCGCACATGAAGCAGCCATGATTCATATAACTCTAATTCTTTCTACTACTCTGTGTTTAAAACAATTTCACACTCAACAGCAATGTAGTCACAGACCCAGTACCCCTGGTAGTACCTTCTTCCAACTAGGTGCTGTGTCACCTTATCAAGAAAAGTAGTTCTTTGGTACTTGCTCCAACAATAACAATGCAATTACGATATCCCTAAAGTGCAGGTCACAACACATAGAAGGAGCATGTTGGATGTGTTTTAGAAGGCTTTAGATGGCTGTTAAAGTGTCTCCCCACTACTTCCACGACATGCAAAGCTGCCAGGCTATATAGTGACCTACTGAACACAGAGAGAAGGGAAAGGCATCTATGTTCTTTCCTACATAGGGATGTGGTTAAATAGGCTAAATGCCCAAAAAGTGTCGTTTTCCTTTATAGTAGTCTCATCTGCCATACATGTAAAATTTGGTTGTAAACTGAATGGGTATTTTTTCCTGGCTTTTTTCCTGTTTTACCTCTTTAACAACCTTGATTTCACTGTGTTTCTACTTTCTTACATGGTTGTTTCTGTTCTCTATAGTTGGAAACTGACATTTAAATCTGAAAATAAATTAAGCAAACAGATTTTATAATGTGAAAATAAATACATGAAGGTTGGAAAGTTTGATGGGAATCTGGTAAAAGATGACCTGAAGGTATGAGGAAGTCAGGAGATGACTGATATCTTACACAGTATTGACAAGCTAGATGCTTCAAGGAGGCAAGCATTCAGCGACACAAAATTCAACCAGTCATCAAAAATAATGCCATCACTACTCTGACGCTGTCCTTGTGGAGGGCAGGTTACCAATTTTGAATCCAAAAAAGGCCACTCTTTACTTTTCTATACATTTGTAAGGATTCAATTTGGAATTGAACCTCTAAACTAAGATTGCCTAAGTCAACCTAAGTCTGGTTGTATCCACCCAGGTCAAATACACTAACAGCTTGTGTGTCTGTTGAGCCTGAGAGAAAGTTAAGCATATCTCTTGTGCTTGGTCTTCCAGGAGAAAGTTACGCTCTGTCAGGACAGCTAAAGCCATCAGATAATGAGAATCAACAATTTGGCACTGTTGTAATGTATTTGCCACTTTGCCATAATGAAGGAAATTTTCCTCACAGGGAGAATTCACATTTAATAAAAGTAGATCAATATGTCTTTTATATGAACTCACTGTTATATAAAATAATAGATATGACTTGACAAAATAATAGTCTGTTTTGACATTGTGTGATCTTGGCTGCCTCTCCACTTTCTAACCTGTTTCTTCCCCTCCTTTCCTCCCTCTCTCTCTCTGTCTCTCTCTCTCTCTTTCTCTCTCACTCTCTTTTTTCTCTCTCTCTATGCTGATTCCATGAGGCTGTCTCTCCTCCTCTCCCTCTTTCTCCTTCTCTGTTCATCTTTTGTGCTGTAACCAGAGGCTGTAATGAAATATATAACACGAGGTAGGAATAAAGAGGAGATGAACCCTGCTCTGAAATTAAAAGATTAGCCTGGTTAAATATTGAGGACAGTCTCAGGGAGACTGTTGTACAGTCTGATGGCTCTTGGGACAAGGAAATGCCTAAACTGTTCTGTTCTGAACCCGGGACAAGTGAGCCTCTAGCTAAAAGTACACCCTGTCAGCCAAAACTTATTATATATGGAGTGGAAGAGGTCTCCCAGGATTGACCAGATCTTATCCGTTTCCCTTTCCACCATTACCTTCAGACTATTTAACTATAGACAGATCACAGTGCTGTCCTGTCTTACTTTTTTGTTGAGCCCGTGCAGCTCCCTTGCCTTGACTGACAAGAGGTACAGTCGGCTCTGTCCACTCCTGTGAAGCATCTTAGCAATTTCCTGTCAGAAATTGAAAAAATGTGTCCAAGGTGGAAGCCAGGAAAGGTACACTTTTCCAAGGTGCTTTCTTAGGAATGACCATTGTTAAAAAAGAAATCAACAACAACAAAAACAGAAGCCTTGCCTGCAATAATGAGCTGGCGAATGTTGTGTCCCCTGACCTTGACTACAGCAGCGCAGATTCATTACACTAGGAATTAGTGTTTGTCAATTTCACTGTTATTAGATAAATTTGGTCAGTGCATTAGAAATGAATGATTTTAAATATTCTTTTTTCTTCAAGCTTTTTTCTTGAGATATTAACATGCTCTACATTTAGTTAAGAAGATGTGTATTTACATTTATTATGACTGTTGGACTTTCATCATTTCTGTTAATGCATGGTCTGAGGCAGTTCTGTATTTGTTTACAGAGTACAAAAAAATCAGGTAAGAACACCTAGATCAATCCCAGATTCCAGCTTTATTTATTTATTTATTTATTCCAGATTTATGCATAGGTACTGTCAATGGTATGTGAAATGATGAATGCCCATTGAAAGTACCGGGTATTTCTCTTTGGAACCTGGATAAGGAGGTCTCTCACAGTTGGGGCACCCTCTTCAGTCTACAAGAAACTGAAAGGTACCAGGAAACCTCTGCAAGCTGTCCTGAATGTTCCTTTTTGTAAGGGCTCATTGCCTTGCTGATATGGAGCTTAAATAGCTCTCTTCTAACCTGGTTAGATGTGATGGGTGGCCTGGGAGAGGAGAAAGAGTCTTCAGGATGTCCTCTTGTGAGGTTGTCCTGCTTGACAGGGGTTTTGGAGCCGCAGGGGGCTGTACTGCCTCTTGCATTGTCATCTACAGCAATTGTGGTGTGGTGTAGAGAAGGAAGGGCAATAGCTGTGGTGTGGATAGGGGCTCCTAATTGTGGGGCCTGGTCAAAGTTGTTTAGTACAGGATCAAGTTTGTTAATGTGGTATATCATGCTATAACCTTATGTGATCTGTAATGCTTTCATTGTACTAGGGCCACTGTGGCCTTGGCTGAAGAGAACGGATGTTTTATACCTTTGAGGCATTTTCCCATTATCAGGAGTACACATCTATGTACCAGTGTCACTGTTGCCTTGGCGGAAGGGAGCAAATGTTTTATAGCATTAAGGTTTTTCATGTTATCAGGAGTGGGAGCCGTCAAATGCTGGGTTCATGGAATGGACTGAACCTTCACATGTAGAGTACAATGGTTGGAAGAGTTCCACCTGTTTAGAGTTGCATTCTTTAGGTAAGATGAAAGTTTTGCCAGGCCTATAAAAGTGAAACTTTAGCCCTTTACTCTTTGTGGTCAACTGGGAACAGGTCTGTTGTCTGGAAGCAATCCTGCAAGGCCTCCTTAGGTTGTCTAGACCACATTTTAACAGTCCTGGTGGCAGACTTGCTGGCTTGCTGCAGGCTTGTATGTCAATACAAGATGGATCAAGTTGTTGTCTGATTTGCTGAGGGGAGGCGAGACATTGGAGCTGTATGCCCCTTTTTACATTAGCTTATGGCAGGTCTATGGTCTATGGATGTCACAAGTGAGAGCCGCAGCCACCGCTGGTAGAATGTGAACCACCACCAATGTGGGAAAATTCACAGGTAGTGTGGTCTCAGTCCCACAGTTCTATATCTGGAGTACAGATCCAACCATTACATGTCTGGTGTTACACCATTTGGAGTTCAAAAAGATGACAAGACATCCTCCCCTCCCCTTCCTCTTCCTGCTCTTTGTCCCCTTGTCTGTCTGCCTGCACCAGCCTGAAGCTGGCTATCTCCATTGAGCAGTCTGGTGTGTTTATACTTAACCATGTCTCTGTGTAACACAAGAAGCTGCATTCCTTTGCAGTCTTTCCCTTGTCTTCATGCCTGCTCTCAACCCTCATCCCAGTGCCTCCATAGCTCTGGGGTGTTGCATTGCAGCTCAATAGAAAGTCTTTACTGGGCTTGCTAAAATTTGTGGTTGTGCTACTTTCTCTGCTCTTTTCTGTCTGTGTTTAATAATTGCAAACAGGGCTATCCCCTCCACAGTCCACTAACGCACACAGCAAAGTAGACAGGTGTAGTTACTCAGGTTGACAACAAATTTGTACTTTGCTATAAGTGTAATATAAGTTTCACAAATGCATCAATCAAAGTTCATCAGTGAAATTTGTTTAAAACCACTGATGAACAAAACTCCATCTTCATATTTAATAGCACCAAACTGAATGTGGCAGCATAAAAGACATTTGGTCATTCTAGACTTGAAACACTGAAGGTGTAACAAGCTAAATAAAAGCACCTAAAGTTAAATTAGACTGGTGATTAGCAGTTTTTACATGTTAACATGCTTGGAGTGGAGGATATCCGATGGTCTTGAGGCAATAAAATGAGAAATACAATAGTCACAACTGAATAACTCATCATTGAACTGCTGTTTTCCCTTTTTTTCCAGCCTGTTATAGTTAAGGGTTCAAACTGAAGCCACAAACTAGTAGGAAACAAGAGTTTTCCATCAACTCAATGTCCATTTATTTATCTTGAATGTAATGATGCTTGAATGCTTGAATGATGCTGAATGTCATTGTTCTAAACAATGAAAACAAATTACAATATCTTGCCAAATAGACAAAAAAAAAATTAGCTTACGAATCTTACTAAAAATGTACACTTCAGAGTCTAATATATTTTCAAATAATGATTTGTCAACTCATTTATCCCATTTTTACAAAGTATATCAAAGAATGCAATTTATCACTATCCTGCACATAAGTAATTCACTTGCACAACTTCGAACTACTATCATCACATCAAAGAAAAAAGAGATCTTACTGTGCCACTTTCAACACATTTCACAGTTTAGATTCTTAACAATCTCCAGGAAGCCCTCATATTGAAAATCTGCTGTGTTTTGCTGGTAGCTATCAGAACATAATGTTCACTGGTGTGACCAATGTCTGTCACAGCCGTAGCATTTTTATTTTGCATTCCAAAGCTTGACCAATTGTTCTCTAATGTATTTCAGTACTTTTTTTACCTTTAATTTTGTTTATGTGCCCCCGTTACAACAAAGTTTCCAAGATTAACTTCTTGTCTCATGTCATAACAGTAATGCAAAGCGGCAAGACTACAATGAACTGAACAAGTTTTTTTTTTTACTTTTGGTTCAGAGGTCCATATAAGCACAAAA
>JAUZTA010000011.1:16856106-16867113 GCA_034780835.1 Ctenochaetus striatus | reverse complement strand
TCTTCTGTTTTGTTTCGCTGCCATTGATAAGAAGCTGAATAGAAACGTCGTTACATGTAACATGGACGCGTTGAGCCATTCACTTGTCCATATTGCCGGTCTGCACATATTCCATTTATTACTGTAACTGTAACACTAAGATGGGATGTGCAGCCATGAACCCCAAACCCCCCCCGTACGCATGTCCATTTTGAGAATTCAGTGCCCCCCCCCCCCACCCCGCCTCACAGGACTCACCCTTGATCCGCTCATAGAGCTTCTTCCAAAAAAGGACTCGCTTCATTTCTCTCTGTCTCCTGAAACGGTCAGACATTCCAGCTGCAGCGGTGACGCAGTGAAGGAACCGGTCAGATGGACAAAAAGGACCCATCAAACATGAACGAACGACACGAACTAGATTTAGCAACAACAACGAAAAGAAAAGAAAAAAGAGCAGATCTGAAGCGGGAATGCCCACATAGGAACCTAATCTCCTGCCAGTCAGCCAAATGGGAATCCCTCCTGGCCAACTGAGATATTAATGCCTGCAGGCTTCAGGCAGGGCTGCTCTGTGCATGGAAACGGTGTCTGATCTCAGAACAGCCCGGATTAGAACACAGTTGAAACAAAGAGATCGCAGTCATGTAACGGGAGTCTTGAAGTAATGAGAATCAATCAGTTTTCTATTTATACTCATCGTTTTTTGATGTGTGACAGGACACTACACGCGCTGTCCGTAGGCATCAGTTTGTCATTTCACATCCTCCATCATGCTCTCTGGGATTGTTAAGTCTAAAGAGTTTTAAAAGTTCTGCTCAACAGTCTGTCTGAAGGCGTCATTTAACGACTGGCAGCCAGACAATTTATAGACCAAGTCTCTAATCTGTATGTATCACTTTTCCATATACTCTCACTATGTTGTTATTGCTATTACTTGCCTTTTTTGGTTCCAAAGATTTTCTGAAAAAAAAAGCACATGTTTGGTCCTGATGTATTTCTTATTTTTGTGGTCATTATTTTATTTTATTTTTTGCCTTTGTTTTATTTTTTATCTGTTGGGTTGAAGCTGTATTTTTCAGTGCAGCTCTTTGAAACAGCACACTTGGAAATGCCATTAAAACATCTACAGAAAGAAAGAGAACACACTTTAAAAAAGAAAAGAGGTTGCAGCAGAGACAATAACCCTGTTAAATTAAACCCAGTGCAAACACTAAATTTAATGGCTCTTTTTTGGTTAACACTAGAAACGCGCTGCAGAAGCAGAGGTGTTTGCTGCAGACAAGGGAAATCAGAGCAGATGGAGTCATGAGGGACATGCAGAAAGACAGAGAGGATATTTTGAATTGCGTTTGCCAGTGGGGTCAAATTAAAGGCAGAGTAAATGGAGAGAAACGTCCACACAATGTTGAAAGGGCCCTGTGGCCCAGCAGAGGCCACCCTTTTTTATGAACAATGAAACGACGTGTGGGTGGTTAGTCTGGGGAAACTGTGGCGGTGATGGTGAAGGTGAGAAGCTGAGCCATTAATCATTAGCTGACAGGAAAACAATGTCCCCTGCTGTCTTCTTTTTGTTTTTTTTACACTTTTTTCAGGGGGTACAGTGCGCTCCGGGTGGAGCGGACAGTGCGAGGAGGGGTAATGATGTTTTTGTATGATTGTGAAAACTGTGTGCAGTAGGTCCAATGAGTATTTTTCGACGCGCATTACCTCTTTTTGTTTTTGTCATATTATTCCTTACAAGTATTATCGGAAGTGTTGCTATGCATGCTTTTGTGCGAGAGGAAGGCTGTCAGTCAGAGAATCTTTTCATTTGTGCATGATTTCAAATCATAGTGCTGGATGGAGGAAGATGAGGAGGAGGAGGGTGGGGTGTTTACATGGCAGGAGGAGGAAAGAGCTCGGACGTCATGCGATGCGAGGTGACAGGAGAGATGAGGAGTCTGGGTAACGGTTTGGTAGGAGAGTCTGGGTGGGTAGGGGGGAGGAGCAAGTGGCCCACAGTCACTTTATGGGTGCGCTTCAGTAATCTGGGTTATCTCTGCTCTGTGCCTCTGTGGTCGTCGTGGTGTTTGCCAGTCATATCAGATGAAGTTTAATTTGGTGTGTCTGGACCCCTGTGGTTTAATTTTATAATGAAAATAAAACTTTAAAAAAATTAAAAAAAAGGAACCATGAGGACATCGGCCCAACTAATAATAATTCGGCCTTATGTTCTGAGAAATAAAAAGCCTCCGCGCAGAGATGAGGCTGCTGATCTGGAAGCAGTTGCCTGCAGTATTATGACCCTGCCCACGTGAGCGGCTCATTTAGCAACATTTCCAGCTCGCTCATCCAGCTGGCAGAGGCTCGTGTTGAGGTGTTGCTTTTTATTCTGGAGCAGCGACTACGGTGCAGCCGCAGTGACTCCTGTGGGTCGGCTTTTTGCTCGTTTCTGTCTCTTCTAACCCGAGTGAATCTCTCCGGGAAGGCAGCAGAATCGCCACAGAGGTGATGCTGGAGCGAAACAGAAGCAAAAGTCATCCTCAGCCGCTGACCCCCGACTCCCTGCGCTGTGCTCGTCAACCCAGTGGGAGGATTTTTTTGTACAGGGATTTAATACATGAGTTTGAATTGCATGTGGATTTTTTTGATGTCACATGCTCTCAAAAGCTCATTTATCCAAGTGATTTTTTTCTTCAATAAGTGACATGTATTTTCTCACGATGTTTTATTTTGCCATCCTTGTGTCTGCCTTCTGTTTATTCTCTTCATTATTATTGAATGTATATAATAAATAAACTGTTTGGTTTTTATACTGGTCTTTGAATGCTTATTGCCTCTGTCAAGGTTATAACAGTTTGTGAATTTTACGGTAGTTTTTATTTGGTTTTTGCTTTAGCCTTTAAAGTTCTTTTTAGTTGAGTTTTAGAGTGATTTTCTAAGTTTTAAGTTCAGTCTCAGTTTTTCAAAAAGGTTGAGTTTTATGTATTTATTTTTAACAGTGCTTAAAGTTTGTTTTTGTAAGGTAGTTATAAAGTGCATATATATTGGTATTCAGTGTCAGAACTATTTAACTACATATGCATCACTAAATGTGCTGCTAAATGCTTCTAATAAGAATATTTGTATACACGTCACAAATATGTATAGCATGCAAGGGCAACAAATTGCCCTTCATTGTGCTTCTTTGCATTGCAAAATAGGGGAAAATGAGTCATTTTCTACAAGTTTTTCAAAATAGGTTGTTTCACAAATTATTTTAGCTTTTTTCTCTGTTTTAATTACTACAATAATAAGCTCATTTCTCAGGTTCAGCATTTTGCACCAAAAACACCTATATGTGGTGCTGCATATATCGTGGTCATCAGTCTCAGATAGGCTTCTTGATGTTAAAACTGCTAATCCATTACGGTGTCATCTTCCTACAGTTGCTGGAAGCTTATTAATTTCTTTCCACTGTTGTTTGGCCAGAATTAAATTATCCAATTAGGAGAGAGAGGCTACCTTAAATAATACAATACCTTGCACCGAAAAGAGATACATGGGAACTATTTGGTAATATGACTGACTATACAACCTCTGTTTTACAGGCTAACCAAGAATCACTTCTCAGACTGTGCAGAAACTTTTTTTCCTCCTCAATAAGCCAGCGGGAGTCAGATGATTGATGGAGGCTACAATTGCTCACGATTAATGCCACTCGGCTGGGTTGTATTGACCAAATCTATTGCGCGATAAGCTCTTCCGCCACCTCCAACTTTCTCATCGCCGCCAAGGGGGAACAATCTGGAACAATCTTTAATTGCATCTGGAGTTAATGGCCGTAAATGGGTTGGATGTGGCGGGAAACCTCATATCCCTGCTAATTGCTCTAATGCACAAGAGGCCAATTGCCAATTTGATGGCATGCTCTCTCTGAGTAATTGAAGTCGGGCTAATTGGAAGAACAGATTAAAGGCCGTTTGATAAGAGGGTGTGTGTGTATGTGTGTGTGTTTGGGTTTGTTTGGGTTTGTTTGGGTGTGTGTGTGTGGGAAGATTGCATCTATTGAAGTGAGGGATTGACCTTTGTGGACAGCAGTCACTTCAGGCCACCACAAACTGATGCTGAAATGGTTTACTAGTGTAAACAATATTAAATATTTTCTTTGTCTAAATAATAAACTATATCTATATAATTATAATATCATAATTATAAATAATATGTTATAAAAACACTCATGTTCTCTTAAGTGTGATTGTCCCTTCTGACTGGTTTCATCTCATCCACCCTGAGCAGGCCTGGCTCTCTTGCTGTGCCTAGACACTGCCCCCTGGTGGTGTATTGGTCGTGCTGCACCCATGCTCCCTGCGTGTTTGTGGTTGAGTGTCTTGTTTGCAGGAGGTGCCTGGAGGCATGGCTCTGAATCTTGGTTGAGGGAGTAATTGGCCTTTTGTGTGCCATATGTGCAGATTGTGAGTGGGAGGTGCAAAGGTTTAGCATTATGAATTTGAGAAAAAAAATCTACGCTTTCATAGATTAACCTTTTATTAACAACACTTGTCACAAATTTGTGTTAAAAAATGTTTATTGCTGCGAAGAGGTGCGCCTCGTCCATCAAATGTCTCTCCCTACAGAACGTATCCAAACATATCCAAACATATCTGTTGTTTTTGGTGCAGCAGCACCAACAGAACCCAGCGACTGTAATGTCACTTTGAATATGAAGATGTTAATCAGTGATGGCACAAGCCTCCCACAGTGCTGACAGGTCTCCTGTCCTATCCTCCCTCTGTCTTGTCTCATCTCATCTAATCTCCCTCTTGTCTCCTCTCCTCTCGTTCCATCTCCTTTCATCCCTCCTCTCTGCCGTTCACAGATGTCTCTGCTCTGCACAGCAGTTTGGCACCTTCAGAGTGACAGTTTCACGCCTCTTATGTCACCGCAGGGCTATTATATACCATCTCAGAGTAACACACACACACACACACACACACACCCCACCATAGAGACTCAATTCCACTCAGCATTTGTGATGTCTGTTTCCCGCCAGAAGAAAGCTGGTCTATCTAAACCCATCCAGCCTCCGTGATGAAACTCAAGCAGATGAGTCATCCAGCAGTGTCTCTTTTTTTCCTTTTCTTTCTTCTTTTTTGGGATGGAGGATTTTACATCATCATGGCAGATTTGAAATAACATTTCTCGTAACACCAAATGAATATATTTACATTTGCATAAGAAAATGAAACAGAAAAACATATTTTTGTGCCAAGCACAGATTAGTGCAGTCAGGTCACCCTCAGCTTTGGTTTCGGCTGCCTGTATTTTAGTTAATGTGTGTGTGCGTGTGTGTGAGAGTGTACATGTGACCAAACATGAAAATGATTGTGGTTTTAATCTTGTCCATAATATTCATCGTAAGGTTCCCTGTAGTTGGTGGTCTGAGGGCGGGGGATGGTGTAATCTTTGTCAGGGTCGATTTCCTGAAACACACAGAGAAACATATAATCACACATTCATCATGTCAGCGCATTTAATACGCATGACAAACAGAGCTTTCATTAACCCTACAGTACGATTTAGCCATAATTGCCTCCAGTAGTGAAAGGTCACGCTGCTTAATTGCAGAGTTTGTGGATTCAGAATGTTAAGCCTAATGGTTTATTACTCACTGTCATGGAGAATCCAGACTCGTAGGGCGATCGCAGCGATGGCTCAGCTCTCCTGCCTGAAGGGAGACACATGATACAGTCAGCTAATTATCGCTTCATTATATACTGTTCATCACATGAGAGCTGAGCTGACGGAAAGTGGAATTTATTCTGAGATGTTGGACAGTAGCTCCATGTTGATTTTGGCTTGTAGTTTAGTTTCATCATGGATAATGTCATTCAGGGAATCTGGATTTGCCAGCCAGAATTTGTAACGTCAGACAGGATTTAGTCCATGTTGCAGAGTTGTTTTTTGAGCTGGATATGGGTTTTTAGGCAAAACTTCCTTAAATTTCCAGTAAGGAGAATCTTGGGGGGTTTTTTTGACAGAAATTAAATGCTAAATAGTGTCTGTGTGTTTTCACTAGTGTATAATCACCTAAAACTATTAATTGTGTTTTCATCACCTTAGAATGAGCCCTAGATATCTACAGAGGGGGGTCACGGCGGCCATGTTGTGCTGCCATATTTCTACGGTTGCTCAAATTTAACATTGACATTGACAGGCTCTTTTGCATTTAAGTGAGTTTCATTCACACTTGAAAGTGATGCATTGAGGATATTCAGTCAGCTGCAATCTGCAGTCTCACCATTAGATGCCATTTAATTCCACACACTAAACTTTTAAGTAGAATTAACACTAACTTTTACGAATGAAAAGTTTGAATTTACAACCAGTACAACGCAATAGTGCTCAATTCAATTCACTTTTGCAAATACAGCCTGTCTTGGTCAGTAATGACCCCCAGCTATTAGCCGCTAACATTAGCTAACATTAGCAAACTTTATATTGCTTTGTAATTTGTAACAAAAGAGTCAGTTTGCTAGCTAAGACGTGTCTTTAGTACTGCTATGCTTCTGTTTTATAACTTACAGTTCATCTGGAAGCATTATTTGCGGCCAGAGTGGCCCTTGTTAAGTCTTACTCAATGGCAAAACCTTTACAAGATATCAGTTTATAACCCGGTTTGTCCATATCCATATAAGATTACTAGTGATTTTTTGTCAGTTCAGTTTGTTTTGTGTGCTTTCTTTTCCACATTGTTCCTCTGTTATTTTTACCAATGTACCTGAAGTTTCTGTGGTCATGATTCTAACATTTTTTACTTTTTACATGTTGGTTTTCACACATTTTAAAGTGTCAACGTAAAGAAGGCTCATAAAACTGACAGACTGGCATTAAATTAACAGAGCCTTCTTAGTACTTACAACTGATACAATCAGGTGTTTCTTAGTGATCTACCAGTAGGTCTTCAAGCTTAAACAGTTGGTCATTGAATTTATTAAATCATTAAAAAGTAAATTAATTGGCCAATACTTTGATTACTGGTGAATCCTTTAAGTAATTTGAAAGAAAAAAGTACAATACACTCTTTGGTTCTTATTGCTCAACTGTAAATATTTACTGGTTCTGGTTTTCTTAAAATCTAATAATAGTAAATTGAATACTGGACAAATCAAGCAATGTGAAAACATCAAGTTTGACTGTGACAAGGACTTTCCAAATTTTTAACCTATTTTTTACCTATTTTATCAAATAAAGTAATATATAGATTTAGGGAATTACCTGTAAGAGGATATATATTGACATAAATTGTTGGTTTTTCAATTGTCCTCGCTTATCTTTGCCCATGAGCATATTTATCAACTTCTCAATCAGCACTTAGTTTGGCTAATGATGACAGCTTCTCACCTCTCTTGTTTTCACCATCGCTCTCAAAGCTTCCATTTTCTTTTCCTTCTTTGGGGCTGTTCAGTCCTGGGATGTCAGCACTGGGACTGGTCCAGCCTGCAAAGCTCAGAGGGATGTCCCTGGACTTGGCCTCCCCCCTGCAGAGGAAGGCGACCTGGCACAACCCGTACCCCATCAGTAACACCCAACCATTTGCCACCAAGGCGATGCTAAGCACCGGGTCATCCCATTGCGGCCGACGGCCCAGCTCAGGGTTTCCTTTGGTGAGCATCGTGATCCACACCACCCAGATGCAGGCAGAGAGCAGCAGAGTGAGGAAGAGCAGTGCGCCTTGTATCCTCCACTGCTGGCCAGCCCCTGTGTAGCTGTAGCTGTACGTGCAGCAGGAGCGGCACAGGAAGTGCAGGGAGAAGATCAAGCTGATAGCCAGCAGGCACAGCACGTAGATCTGCAGCATGACAAATTCCTGTGGACTGTACTCGCAAGGCTTCTTGTCCCGTACCAACACGAGGATCAGCCACTGAGTATTGATGATGACCTGCACGGCGAAGAGCCCCAGGGCCACGGCGGGCTCCCCCCAGCCCCGGGCAGCTGCGAAGCCGAGGAGAGCGAGGCATCGAGCCAGCAGGCAGGAGAAAGCCATTGAGAAGAGCACGCCAAAGAGGAAGATCCTGGTGGGGCAGGTCTGAGGGGTGAGGCGGATGATGAAGGAGAAGGTGATGGCAAAGATCCCAGCTGTGGCCAACAGGAACAGGGATGTGCTGGTCACTGTGCCTCCGATGCTGCTGCGTTGTTGTCTTGATGAAACACAGAACCATATGGACCAGAGCAACAGGCCTAATAAGAGACCTATGCTCAATAGGAAGCCTGCAGACGCCAGGGTCTCCAGTACAATACCCCATGCTGCCCGACGGTCACACAGGTACCTATAGATGGGGTTCAGTCCTGTGCGGCAGCCTGGCACACGCTTTGGGATAGTAACATTTGAGGAAGGAGAGGAATCGATTGGGTTGTTTGTTGTGTCATTGACTGAGCTGCTGTTGGTTGACTCACTTCGACAGGTGAGAGGGACACAGAGGAGAAGGAGGAGGAGGGGCAAAAGGGGTTTGAGCTTCTCAGATAAAAAGGGCATATTCACTCTATGGATCCACGCGGGGATTCAGTCCTTCCTTTCAAGTGTCCTTTGATACAGAAGGTCTTTTTTCCTAAAATAAAAAAAAAACATGTCAGCACAAAATAGTCCCAAGTTCATTTTTGCCGGCAACAACATCAAAAAAAAGAATTCCCTTAAATATGTTAATAGTGTATTGACTGGCAGTGCAGAACAAACAGGGTGAAACCGAAGAGTGGATGAGACTTAGGTCAAAGAGTAAAGAGAAAAAAAGAGAAGAGTTGTTTGACAGCGAGAGTGAGAAAAGCAGGAGGAGGGAGTGTATAAACATGCCAGAACAAGGCCGATGAGTGTGTGAGCCAGAGCTGAGAATAGAGGAAAAAACAACTGCAACAACAAGGTGAGGTTGGGACAGTGTAGGAGACATGAAAAGTAACTGTTGTACTGCATCAGCTCATAAATTGCTATAGATGGACAGGAATATACACATAGGATTTGTGGATTCTAAGTAGCACACACGGGAGGTGAGGGCAGACAGTGAAAGATATTCACTCCTGATAGCAGATTGTCACTTCCTCTAACCCATAACAGAGCCTTTGTTTCGGCGTCAGAGATTCAAACATGACCTTTAGTAGGCTTATCACCTGCTAAAATTGACCCAGGCCCTCAGCTTTGCCCTAATACTGGCCTTCAAGCAGGAGATCAAACAGGAGATCAAGCAGGAGATCAAGCAGGAGATCATACTGGCGGGAAAGGGATTCATTTCAGGAGATTATTTCTATGTTGTTGTAAGATCATAAAGGTTTTGATCAACTGATTTGAGATTCAGAACATTTTTATGCTGATCAAGAGCCAATTCATGTATCTGGTGTTGGAGAGAACTGACAGACTGCACATAAATTTCAGCTTTGTTGATAAGTATTAATAAAGAATGGCTGCAGATGTTGGAGCCTCTGACTTCAACCATTTAAGCTACATCTCACAGTAAGAGGCCATCTCCAAATCTGGACCAAATCTTTGTCAAAACAGAGGAACTTACCTTTCACCCTTTGGTATGTGAGTCTAAGCTCTTCCAAGATTCCGCCGCTAAATCCCACTTGATTTGAAGTTTGACTTGAATCGTGGCAAGATTTGGTTATTTTGAGCTGTGGCGGCTGCTCAGTCTGGATTTTATACGCTCTCTATCCTGATGCCATATCTCTGGTGGTGCGAGGTAACAAGAAGAGCAAAAGATGAAGAAAAGTGGAACGTAATGGAGTCTAAAGCCAAAGTCTAAAGCCACTGAGAGACAGAAATGTTTTCACCTCACATGAACGGGTTAGAAAAGAGCAGAGAAACCTGCACCCCTAATCATACTTTCCTTTCTTACCCCTCCTGTCTTTCTTTCTCTTTATGTCCCTCCCCCATACAATAGGTGGGGCTCACACACCTGGAGTCGATGTGATACACAGAAACACACCCAGGGAGGAAGCATACCCACCTCCCTATTTATAAAATCATTTTCCATATAAATTTGCATCTCCTTTCAAGATAAATCACTTAATTTTAAAAGGGTTTAGATCCAGATTGAAACGTTCGGTGAAAGTCAATCACAGAGGAGGTAAGAAGTACATTGTCGTGACAGATTTAGGGTGAGATTCTGACTGACTCATCCTAGTCTCACCGGGAAACGGTTCAGGAACAGCCGTCACCTTAGTTACTGTTAAATCACAGCAACAACATTTGGATCATCTTGTTGGCTGCAGGGAGCGTTGCATCAGGAGAATGCTTTTGACTGTTACAAGCCCATACGTAACACCTCAGCTCATGCCTGAACAAGTAGAGTTTGAAGGGTGTGTTGAGCTGAATTTAAGTCCCTCTTCAGCTCCAAATTCACTTCATGGTGTAAAGCACAAACGGACAGAATTCTTTCTAATCATTGAGACTGACTGTTGCAGGAGCAGAATAAGAGCATGGATACAACTAGCACGTAACAACATTAACGTCCATCTACTGGATATATCACAGGTATTAAACCCTGAAGTCCCTCTGATGTGTCAGTTAAAAGCAGAATAATTCAAGCATGACATCATTATTTTAAGAGGGCCTACCCTGATCACATAATCTGAAATCCCTGTAACTGACGCATAGGTTGGGCTGAAATGGGAAAACATTTGCACACCATACTCAGTCATTTAGTGCTGATGGCAGATCATTATTTGGCAAGAGAAACCATAGCAACCCGAGAGTCTGGGAACAGCTGTCAGTGGACGGTGTTGAAGGATGTGGACAGAAACCATGCGGTAGTGTTTCTATGGTGACCTTTAAAGTAAGATCTTAATCTTTAAAACCCCTGTATTTCTCTTTTGGGTGTTTTTAGCCACAGCCTGATTGTGGATGGACATGTCTGTCGTCTGTTGGTCCATCATGTTGGTCCAGACAGGAGGATCTTACCATGTTTAAAATGGATTGCTAAATAATTTTGTACAAACATTCATGATGCCCCGAATTGAGAATGAAAATGGATGGATGGATGGATGGATGGATGGATGGATGGATGGATGGATGGATGGATG